>OU427003.1:2384751-2727251 GCA_911387935.1 Dolichovespula saxonica | reverse complement strand
AAGATATTGGAGATATACTGAATTGTTCATGTCTCTGGAAATGTTAGGTGAGTCAAAGTTTCGAAAAGTTATAGGATAACAACAACAAAACGATCTTTTGATAAATATTATAAAGGTATTCTATACTATCGGTTTACTTTCTATTCTAAATACTAATATTAAGTCACCCATTCTTAATCTTAAGTGAAGAAAATATTTAACGTGAATAAAAAGAGAAAGTAAACGTAGGCAAAGTAGAGAAATTTTAGAAGGAAATAGAGAAATCTTAGGAAAGACGAATTGTACAATATTCAAACGAGTATGATTTTTCTTCCCATGCAAATTACAGTAAGTTGTTTATGATCTACGTAGTTATCTTCGTTCTTTTATCATAAATTACAAAATTCTAATGAAAGACTTTCTCGAATTAATTCCTACCTACCTAACATAAAATACTTTTATTCATATAATTTAAAAGTTGATCTTAACGAATTGCATCATGATTATACACGAGAACAGAGACTAATGGATGAATTTTCTATGAATATCGTACTTTTTCGAAGATTTAAGAAAAAAGAAATAAAAAACAAATTTTGACGAATTTTCGATCTCTTTGTTCTTGAATAATGTGTACTTACTTACGTAGATATCCTTTATATATTTTTGACGAAAGTGACGTCGACTTTTAAGTTCAATAACGAAGCGGGTAAAAGGAATTTGGAGGAAGCACTCGGATAGAATATCCCCAAATTTTCTTCTTCTTCTTCATAAGCCTTCTTATCGACTTACCGGTCGTTAATACTTTCTGACACTCGAGAGGTTCGATACTATCGAGAATGGCACACCGAGGTTTCTGGAAGATTCGAAAAGTAAGTTCGCCAAACTTCATTTTTCTTTTCTTCTTTTTCTCTTCTTGTTTCCACTCTCGCCTACCTTACCGCCCCCTCCCCCCTCCTCCTCAAAGTCACACCCTTAGCCCCGTATTTCGTGAATGATATCCACAAGTTACATCGCTATTAAACGTTTGAAACCATTTACGGGTAACTTTTCCTTTTTCTTCTGTTTCTTTCTTTTCTTCTTCTTCTTCTTATAGCTCACTATTTTCCTTTATAAACCTATCTATCTTCTTTTTCTTCCACTCAAATCGAAAAACGATGGCCGATCATTATTGTAGGTAGTGAACTTCGGATGAGAATTAAAAGTTATGGTGTTTCCTTTATTTATTTATTTTTTCTTTTCTTTTTTTTTTTTTTTTTTCTTTATTCTCTTTCATCTAACTCTTACGAAACGAAGTTTTTGTTCTTCTCTTTCCGTTATGTTTTCTAGTAAAGAGTTAATAACAGATGTGTTCGAATTAGAAATATTTTAGAAATTGTTTTCAAGATTTATCAAATTACTCTTGAGAATTCATCGAAAATCGAGAAAATGGATGTAGTAGGTGTGTAAGAGAAAAAAAAACAAAAGAAACAGAGTGAAAAAGAGATTACTGATAAGACTATGGAAGAAAAGATGCACAATATATGTGTGTACTGCTTAACATGGATTGCATTGAAAACTACACATTTATTTTATAACAACGAAGTATTTTTGTTTGTTCAGATAATACTGTTACATTCTGTGACTTAATTCAAGATGGTCAACTATTAATCAGGTTCGTGAAGCTTTTACGGGGGATTAAGTAACGTGAATTCGATGACGAGCGACGAAACAAGGAGACATAAGTCGATAAGTCGATAAGATAAAATAGAAGGAGATTTAATAGATAAATAAATAAAGGCTGGAAAACGAACGAGGCTGTAAATAGAGTATTAAAATAAAGATTTCAAATTTCTTATCTTCTCTACGAATGGTGTACAAGAATGGATTTTCATTTCAATGAGTTAATTGGACAACGTTTAGTAGGAGTTACGAGAGTATACAGATTTTTCAACTGATTGCAAACTTATTGAGTATTGAATACAATATTATAAATTTGTTAGCATCTTTATAAAATGCGCAACAAATATTTGTTAAGTGATTATCGGCCTTATAAAATGCAGAATACAAAGTTAATCACCGAGTTACTAGCCAATTAGCGATCGGTTTTACAGAATGACAAATACTGACTGATTTTTATGATAACTAACTTCAGATTTTTTCCTGAATACTGTCTGATAATAAAATACTGATGAAATTCTGACTGATTCTTTCTGATTTCTCTCTATTCAGACGTTCACCTAGTTCACTTACAAAACTTGCCGAGAAAAAACATTTCCTTCCTATTGGATAATAATATTACTCCTACGATTTTGATTGGTACAAAATTTAATATAAAGTCTATTTTATAACGAAATAGAAATCTGACTGGCGCAAAATTCGAAGAATTTGTCGAAATGAATTTTTATAAGCAAAGATATTGAAGATATAAATTTTGTTTATATTTCTGAAGGTATCTGACGCAACCCATGGCTGACTTAAGGTTCAAAAATTAAAGAATGTCTAACCTTCGGCGATGCAAATATCGAACGTGAATGAAACAAGAAATAAAAGTATGCAGAACGTAATATTAGATTTCTTTCCTTTGCTTTTTAATCCCATTTGTACCTTTCCTTTTGCTTTTATGTCTTGCAAATGAAATGAATTAAAATGAAATGAATGAAAACCAAAGTATTTCATATAAGTAAACATCAACGTACAATTATAATAATATACTCGCCGTATTCATTAAACAAATATTTCAATATCCAGATTCCAGTTTTACATTTACAACGAATACATTCCAAGACCTGCCCAAGAATTTCGAATAGAACATTTTTTTCTCACATTGTTTCAATATATAACAGAAAAATTATGCAAGCTTTCGTGCATCGTATTTTTCGACTGTCCCTGATAATGATGACTGTATCCATTAAAAATTCTGCCAGAAGAAAGGAAATACAAAAGAAAGAAAAGAAAAAAAAATTGGACAAAAACTATAAAAGAGAGCTAGGTAAAGAGAATGAATAGACCGAGCTACCTGTGTGACTGCATACATGTAATATATCTATGTACTACGTTCTCTCTCGTTTTTTGTTAAAATTTACTTTAGAAAATAATTTTAATAAGGAACGATATTGGAATAATTAAATTGATATACCGAAAAATACCAAACGTATATATGACAAGAGAATTATAATGACGAAGTCAATCTCGACGAGTTATACGATGTTGATATGCTCTCAGCTTATTGTCAATCCTTGCTATTTCGAAATGCTTACGACGAGCTCGTTTAAAAGCCACGTTAACTGCGTATGTAACACTCATGATACGTGCCGAATACATTCGACCAGTCTCACAAATACGATGCATCGACACATCGACACCATTGATTCGCTTTCACACGAACACGTCCCGAATTCGTGTTTAGTTTCGAAAGAATCGCAAAAAGAGTCGTTCTTTTTTCTCCCCTTTCTACCTCCTTTTCCTCTTTTTAATGTACCTTTTCTTTTTCTTATTTTTCCTTTTTCCTTTTTGTTATCCTTTTTCTTTTCATTTTAAAAATCTCCACTGGGATCTAAAAACCGAAATAGTTCATGAAGGTCCTTACAATATCAATTGATCTTTATAATCGATAATCGATCTTCAAAGCGATGAAGTTATCAATTCTCCAAGTTATCAATTAACTTTTCTTTTTCTTTCTTTTTTTTTTTTTTATTGAAAGAAAACGTTTCGATCTAATTCATTTCAAACGGATATTTTATTATTATACATAGATACTGAAGAAAAAAAACATTCGTTCTGATGAAAAACGTTGAGTTATCTCAAGAAAAAAATTTTTAAATTCATCGGCGAACATCGGTATAGCTCGTTAACTTTGTTTTAAAATAAGAGAAGTGAAAGAGATGGTGGGAGACTTTTGGGAGAAGACCTTTTTCAACATTTTAACGCGAAGGGGTAGGAACACCCCTTGAGAGCCGACCTTGTCAGTCGTATCAGTACCTTTGAAAAATCACATTTCGTGATGTCAGGCGCAAAAGCTCCTCAGACTTCTCTCAGAATCCTTAACGATTCCCGTCCTTTTCCCCCTTTCTATTTCCATTTCTTATCATCAAGTGTCACCTAATACATATTTCTACTTTCTCTTCTCCTTTCTCTTCTTCTTCTTTTCATTTCTTTTTTTTTAATAAAATTTTGTTTTTCCCCTCCTTTGAAAAAGAAACAAGAAATATGGCTATCGATACGGACGTCGAAAATCAAAACTATTTTGGGATTAACTCTATTGGATAGATTTATATTCTTTACCGATTTTTCGAACGCACAAATTCTTTCAAGGGTTAAAAATATTGGCACAGTTGCGATAGCAGTTCGCAACGATTCTATTACAAACCCTACCTCGGTCCCTCTCTTTCTCTCACTCCCTCTCGCTCTCCTCCTCCCTCTCTCCCTCTGTCGCCCTCTCTTTTTCTAACAACCTTTCTCTTTCTCTCTCTCCTTCTCTCTCTCTCTCTCTTTCTCCCACTCTTTCTCTCTCTCTCCTATTTTCACGCCAACGAAAATAAAAAAGAAAAGAAAAGAGTAAACGAGTTGTCGGACGAAAAGTACGGCAATCCATCGTTCGAATCGAATCGAAACTACTCTCGAATTAACTCGGACTTTCTATCACGGTGAATCGCTAGCGAGAAAAGTCGATAGTCCTAGCTAGTGAGAAAGAGAAAGAGAAAAACGTTTAAAAAGAGGGTGGTAGAGCGAGCGAATATAAAATAAGGAAGAAGAAGGGAAACTAAATTACAGAGAGATAAATAAGAGTAAGGTTATAGGAAGGAGAGATCGTCGATTTCTGCCGATCATCGACACCGCTAATCGAAACGATCCTTCGAAAATTTAAACTTATACGAATGCACTACGAAGAATCTACGAGAATTTTTTTACAAGTATTTATCTACGATACAACAACCAACCGAGTTAGTTTACTTTTTACCCGACCGTTCAATATCCGCATTCGAACAAAAAAAAAAGAAAATTGGAGATCGTGCTTCGATTCGCCAGACGAGGGAGGACCGCTTTTATTTGCTCTCGGCTTTTGTTCACGCCTTCTACATATTCTTTCGGTGGATCACGGAGAGAGTGGGATAGAAATAGAGATAGAGAAAAAGAGAGAGAGAGAGAGAGAGACATTCGACGGTGTATGCACGTACGTACAAATAATTCTCCCGAAATACAAATAAATACCAATTTCCTCCCTTTTCTATTCCAACTTTTTTATTTTGTTTTGTTCCTTTCTCTTTTCCTCTCAAACTCGCATACGAGGTCAGATGTTAACGACATCAAAACCATTTTGAGTCGAACCGACACCTCGTCCAAATTCTCTCTATCTCTATTTCTATCTCTCTCACTCTTGCTCGTTGAAGTGATGAACGAGAATTGGTTTTTGATAAATTAAAAGGAAGCCCTGGCTTGAGTTATTTTATTTTCTGTCTTTCTCTCTCTCTCTCTCTCTCTCTCTCTCTCTCTCTCTCTCTCTCTCTCTCTCCATTTTTTCGGGTCTCGTTATCGTACAGATTTATCCGTATCAACGCAAACGATTACGCAGACGATACATCTTACGTTGTCGTCCACAGTTGAACAACGCAGGTGTTATTAAAGAGAGTACATGCTCCGATATAGAAATTGAATTAAGATTTGTCGTTCAGCGTGGTACGATTTTCCATTGTGCAGGCAGTTTCGAAAGTGTAAAATAGTGAATCGATTATCGAGAGTCACACGCGCTATTTTCGCGACTCGCTAACTAGCTGCCGGAGTTGTTTTTTGCGTCCCTCGACGCTCGGAACGAACGCCCAAAGAAATTCGTCCGAATTTATTTCCGCTCGAATTTCGATCGTATAGCGTGACGAAATGGAAAAGTTTTTTCCTACGTATATATGCGATTCGTATATTTCGCATTGCTCCATTCGATATCCAATATTATCGTGAAGGTTTGTCCGAGAAAAAGAAAATAAAGAAGAAATAAATAAATGTGAAATAATGATTGAAACTCTACCAATAAAGTCTAAAATTTTGAAGAAATAATTATTACTACTTAATTCAATAATACTTCTTATATTTCGTACGAAATTCCACGTACGGAGTAAAGACGTTTAACTTATTGCTTTTACTCGGCGTTACTAATAATATTAATATTAATATCCCACGAAAGATCGATCAATAAAAAAAAAATAAATTAAAAAAAGGAAAAAGAAAAAGGAACTTGGAAAGTGTAGTAGTCCAGTTAGTCCATTGTTCGAAGTTCCAAGCATAGATCCTGTTTTCTCGCCAATGTCCAAGGGTACACAGTGCAAACTAAGTTGTACGAACTCCAACAGCTGCCCTCTAAACGTAGGGACATTGAGAATGAGAGAACAAGTGACACATACCTATTCCTTGGGGAAAGTAGCGGTGGGATTAGCACAGTTTCACGTTGCAGTTTCGCGAACGGCCGACTTCCTGTTGGCCGAGGAACACCAACGTTCTATGTATTCACGTAGTGCATACATACATAGGTACCTATTTTCTCATAGATACGACGTACTTTCGTGACTTGCGGCGTAGTTTGACGCTTCACAGCCGAGAAATACGTCAAGCTATACGCCCAAACTCACCCTTGTTCGCCTAAAATCAAAAGGAAATCTTTTGTGAAGACAACTAAACCATCGAGATTCATTCCTTCCCTTTTGAAAATACCATCACACCATCGTCATCGTAAATATCTCTTGCAAATATCGATCTTAGCGCCGTGAAATTTAAATTCTCGCGATTCGAGCCACGATCGTCACATACATTCTCCGATAATTATCTAGCTCGCACGTGGACCAAAGAAAAAGGAAAAAAAAAGAAAAAATGAAAAAATAGAAATGAATTTCAAGCTTCGTTACGAGAAAGTAGTATACCCCTATCTCTTTTAATATACGGATTACGACCTACTCGGAGAAGAAAATGATTATTACTGGTGCTAGCTCGCGTATACGCCTGGTCGGTTAAACTTCCCGTTATTTTATTTCTCTTTCTCTCTCGCTCTCTCTCTCTCTCTCTCTCACCCCCTCCCTTTTTCTTTCTCACTTGTTGTTCTCCTTTTTTTTAGTGTTCTTTACTTTTTTCTAAAGTCGTAACTTTCGAAAAAGAAGGATCCACAGTAATATCCACGAGTCATAACTCGACTCGGATAAGTTTGGCTCGGCAAGCATTTAGCAATGCCGCAGTTGTAACATCTCTCTCTCTCTCTCTCTCTCTCTCTCTCTCTCTCTCTCTCTCTCTCTCTCTCTCTCTCTCTCTCTCTCTCTCTCTCTTCCTTTCCTATGGAACTTCGAGAAAAGCCTGAGTTATAACGAGTGCGAAACGCGCTAAGGTAATTGCACCGTGGGGAAGTAAGTAGATTACCTCTTACTATTTTACTACGAAACGATTGCTCGACGCGCTTCCAACGAGATGCCTTTCTCTCCTCCTTCGAAGCTCGTCTGCGTTTTACTCTTTACGCCACGCGTTAATGTTAATGAATTAAAATTAGCTACACGACTGCTTGTCTGTATTTATAGGTATATTTTTGTACATACATGTATATGTATATTTATATAGAGATATACAATTTGTAAATACTATATATATATATATATATACATGGTACCCATTTTATTTCGAATACTAGCACAGGAAATGCAAGAAGTTCTACTATTTAACAATATGAAAAATCTATATCCCTTTCGGCCGAGAAAGTTTAACGACGAATCGGTATTTGCAAGTTAATTTCAAAGTTCCAAGTGTATACCGCGAGCGTATGATGAATTACGATAGAAACGGGCACCTTTTACAAGCATTAACGCAATAGGTTACTGGAAACAACGTCGCGCTACGTACGCTTTTAACGATAAACGACGTTACACTTGGTAAATTGATCGTTATTGGTATATTAATTTGTGTAGTAAAATTGAACAACACTTTCTAATAAATCGATCTTCTCGCTAACATCTTTCTGATAACTTTTAATATTGGCCTATCTGAAATTAAGACTCTAGTAGAGTTTTCTATGTACTAGATATATTGTATCATACCTGAAGTACTTCGTGAAATCTCATTAAAGCATAATAACAAGGTGCAACAAGTTTCGCATCGATCCATTTTCCCGTAAAAGAGAGAAAAGGAAAAATAAAAGGAAAATTACTAGACGAAATCGACGTCTATTTGAAAGTTTGATAAAAAGCCGTTAAATCTTTTTTATTAATTGTTCTTTGTTAACGAATTTCATTGGAACTAGTGTTTATAATAAAGATTTCGTAAGGGAATTGGATTCGTAGGATTTTCCTATTATCGAAACGGCGTTATGCAAATCGCTAAGATTACAAATTAGTCGAAGACTCATCATTACTTTATCCTCTCTCTCTCTCTCTCTCTCTCTCTCTCTCTCTCTCTCTCTCTCTCTCTCTCTCTCTCTCACCAACGAAAATATCAAACATTTTCTTTGGAAATGACTTTCAATTCGAAGTAAGGTAAGGGTGGAGGCGTAAGGGGGGAATCTTCAATGAATATCTCATTTTTACCGATAAATGTCGTAATTACGTATTCGTAATGATTTTAACGCATCATTTCCTCTCTTTCTTTCTCTTTCTCTCTCTCTTTCTTTCTCTTATGTTTCTTCTTTCCTCGTGTTATCAACCCTATATATATAGGAAGTCGAAAGAAAAAGAACAAAACGACCGAAATAAGATTTCTTAACCAGTGAAATTTCTCAGATATTGAATTCTAATGAATATCCAATTTAGTTTTCTCCTGCGAATCTATGAAACGTTTTATCGAAAAAAATTTTTCCATCTATAACAGACATAATCGTTATCTATCTGCAACTTTCACTAAAAATTTTCAATCCTAGTAGTAGATTGAACCTATATATTGTGAAATGTGAAAAATTACGTTTCCTTGATTTTACTGGTGAAATTCGCAAAAAAAGAATTAAGGTCATATAGAATTGGTTTTTACTCGTTAGGGAGCATCCCTCTCTTTTTTTGGAAGAAGTTTCCTTCCCTATATTACATGACCTGTCGACCCTTTTCGGTTTCGCAGTAACCAAATACATTAACGCAGACTTTGCATTACAAATGAAAGGGGAGATATATAACTGGTCCTTTTAACGCATCGATTATTATATCTATCATTAGCATATTATTTATTATCTATATGAAACGAATCACGATCGTTACGAACAATAATGGTTTTTTTATACCGTCGATTTCGGTAGGAAATATTAACGAAAATAAACGAATGATCAACGGGATGAATCGATGAAATCATTCGCCTAACGACATTTCGTTTTTGGATGCTATAATCATTACATCTTTCACATATATCGAACTTTATGGGTCAGGAAACCATTCGTTATAAGCTAATAAGCATAACGCCGAAATTAATCGTTTTTAGTTAAGCTTTGAATAATGTTTTTGCCTTGCCCCTTGCACCATTGTGTGTAATTAACAAAAAACGCTATGTCCGCGATGTCGTCCCAAATACAGCGTATTTGATCGTGCAAAATCGTCGGTAATAGCTCGCGAGAGTCCGCAATGCGGGATGTTATCGTAACTCGACCGATTTTGAACGAGTTCTATCTCTTTACTCTCATTATAATTTTTCATATTGTTATTAAGTATGACACATCGGTATCGAGAGAATTTTTATTAAAAATTATAATAATAATAATAATAATAATAATAATAATAATAATAATAATAATAATAATAATATATACACCCAGTATAAGTATGTATATATCGGAAACATATAAACATGGAAAGTTTATTATACCCATTGTATTTTTTTTTCGAGGAACAATATTTGTCTTAAAATAAACATAATTTTCTTTTCTAAAAGAGAAAGGAGATATACGCGTGCGTGTACAATATCCTTATATGTACGCCAACCACATATTGACTTTCGAAAACATCGACCCAGAAAATCCTTCCTTACCACTTTGTTTGGCGGTTCTAGAGAGCAGATATGCCGAAATGTTCAATAGATACGAACGATCTGGGTTGAACGGTGAATGTATAAAACGTACGACTCTATGTTGGATATCTTGGACGGACGACTGGAATATTTGGTTTGAGATGGGGTCGGTTGAAAGTTGTAGAAAAAGGAGAACCGTATAAATGTTTGGTACTGTAATCTGACTGGTGCAGCCACTCTATATAGAAATATATGATAGACGGATATGTGTGGACTTGAAAAAGCTCGCAGTATTTTCTTGGTGATGGTTTGAGAAAAATAAAGAGAAGAGATATAAGAGAAAGACGGACGCTTAAAATATTCGATTTCATCTTCCTAAACTTGTCTGCAGTAGATACGGCTGTTTTTGATCGGCCGAATTTCACAGTCAGTATTTACGCGTGAAAAGTGAAACTTGGTAAAATTTTGTTCAACTTCTCTCTCTCTCTCTCTCTCTCTCTCTCACATATGTTATTCTCACATATGTTTTTTCTCTTTTTCTTAAATTTTCTTTTCTTCTTAAATTCGACTATCGTCCCCTTAACGTGATCCCGAGGTCACTCTATAGAGAACGTAAAAATAAGTATATATGTACAAATGTAATCGTCGTTAGATAATCGTAAACTCTATCTGAGACTCAAAACTCACAAGTTGATGTTTGAAAAAAAATTCGCAAGTCTCTAAAGATTAGAATCTGAATTTTTCTTCAAAGATAATTTCAATTGCCCGTGGCATAATATTCTTGTATTCTACTGTTGTTCCGTGATACGTCCGCCACGTTACGCACGGGAAATGGAATTTGGAACGAAGTCGAATTATTCTTATGAAATTATGATGAAATCCAAATGGAACGCCGCCTTTATGGATCGAATCGGAAATATCTTTCTTTGTTACAAGTTAGAATGAAAATTCGAGATAGAAAAATATAAACTTTAACGTCTCGACAGAATTTGATTTCTCATTGAATTAAAAATGTTTCGATGAAAGTTTTGAATCGCTTTGCGCGTTACCAATAACGTCCGAACGGAAATTTTAGTAATACGATAAAAATGTATGCCACCGAAAAGATAATATATAGATAGAAATAGAAAAAAAGCTTTTATATTAACAATATATTTAGTAACCTACGAAGATTTTAACTGAGAACTTATTATTAATGCAAGATAACACTTCGACGTTTTAATCTGTTAGTGGCTGACAAACAGAACCTCTAAGAACTTAGATGACTCGCGTCTCATGGGTCAGCGTAATATTCGTCTACAAAGTTTTTTAGTTTTCGACTGGATTTTCACGGGTGCGACGCTTTTCGCGAAAAACTTTGTTCCTTTGGTGCAGATTCTCCCTATTTCTCTCCCTCTCTCTCTCTCTCTCTCTCTCTCTCTCTCTCTCTCTCTCTCTCTCTCTCTCTCTCTCTCTCTCTATCTATCTATCTATCTATCTATCTATCTATCTATCTATCTATCTTCTTTTCCTATTTCTTTCTCTCTCACCACATACTTTCTTCTCTTTCATTGTTCGACTTTGCGAATTCCGTCAAGATACGGTAGCAAGTTTAAAGATGTCGTGTACGAGGTTGGACAACTAAATGAGACTTTTTAGAGCAAGCGAGAAGACCGTCGAGTGAGGGTCGCGTTCTGTAGCCGTTAAAAAAGAAGAAGGGACGCGATAAACTTCTTGGCTTCGACTTTACACTCCCTTGCGTCACTGTAATGCATCGAACCGAGAGAGAGAAAGAGAGAGAGAGAAAGAGAGAGAGAGAGAGAGAGAGAGAGAGAGAGAGCGTTCAAAATTAAAAGTGTTGTATAGCGTAAAGTAAAGGAGGAAAAAAGAAGAACAAAAAAAAGTCGTCGAATCAAAACAATGAAAAAAAAAAGAATAAATAAATAAATAAATAAATAGCAATACAACTAATACATATATAAATATAAAGTTCTAATTTAACGTAAACTCTTAATATTACAAAATTTCTAAAATCCCTCTACGACTTCAAGAATTTTCTTTAATCCCTGACTATTCGTATCGAAAGTGATTAAAGTTTCCTTTACAATAGCATCCATCCAACGGACAGAGGAACGTAAAACCCATAAAAAAGAGCTATAACGTGTTCCCATTATTTGAACGATAGAGTACTTCAGAACGATGAACCTGCTAAATCTCATTGCGACGGGTTCTAAGAATGACCAGGGTTCGTTCTTTGATATTTCTCTCTCTCTCTCTTTCTCTCTCTCTCTCTCTCTCTCTCTCTCTCTCTCTCTCTCTCTTTCTCTCTCTCTCTCTTTATCTCCATTTCTTTCTTTCTCTCTTTCTCGATGCTTGAGAAGAGCAAGAGCACTTGTCCCATTGCCCTCGTTGCTTCCTGTACTGCTGAGAAACGAAGAAACGTATCCCGGCCGTATAATCTCGCTCAGTTCGCTCTTTACGAGCGTCGAACGGGTGAATGTGTGGGTCTGTGCGTGGTGGATATGCCCGCCTGTGCGCCTTTAAGTCCACACACGTATAGAAAAAGAGAGAGAAAGAGAGAAACACATATGCAACACACGTATACATATAACTATATATATATATATATATATATATATATATATATATATACATATATATACGTATAAATATATACATATGTGTGTATAGATACATATATGCAGAAAGAGAGAAAGAAACAAGAGAGAAAAGAAAGAAAGAGAGAGAGAGAGAAGCAAGGGAAAGAAAAAAAGAAAGAGTAAGAGACAGAGAGTCGTATAAACGCGCTCAGCCGTCTATAGAAATAGGAGAGAGTAGGAGAGAGAATTATACAGCCTTCTTGATCTCCTCTTTGGTGGTGGCTCAAAGGGCAACGTTACGAGAGTAGATAGAGAGAGATGGCCTAGCAGTCAGATGTGCGAATGTAGAAGCTCTTCCTTCTCTGAATTGTACGACCTCGTCGTTCCTCTTTCAACCACCACTCACACTTGCTCACACACATACACACACACAATTACCTCTCTCTCTCTCTCTCTCTCTCTCTCTTTCTCTCTTTCTCTCTTTCTCTCTTTCTGACTACTTCGATTTCTCGCAAAGCAGACCTTCTCGTGTCTAGCACTGCGGATGTTTCGTGCGTTCCGAGTTCCAAGCGAGACCAAATATATGTCGCGCATGTGCCCTTGCCTCTCCTATGATGTGCATATGTATATGTATATATGTGTGTGTGTGTTCGCGAGCTCGCAGATCAGTTAGCTTTTTAACCCGATGCTCATCCAACTAAATTACATGTGCCCTACTTCTCCTGCACACTGAATACTGCGGCCAAGGGAATATGGGATTAATTAAAAACGTATCAAATCCGTCGCTTCACACTCCGTTGCGCCCCTCCCCCTTCTATCCTTCTTAATCCTTTCCTTTCCTACCCGTCACTTCTTCTTTCTTGCATTCTTTTTCTCTCTTCTCTCTCTCTCTCTCTCTCTCTCTCTCTCTCTCTCTCTCTCTCTCTCTCGCTCTCGCATTCTATCTATCTCACTCTTTCTCTGATCTTAACTCGGCCCGTAAACGAGATAACTTCTTTAGCCGAATGACAAAGTACTTACTAACCTTCGAATCGATCGAGCTACCAAAAACATCTCGACTTTTTTCTCTGAAATAATTAATGTGCAAACCACAGAACCACGATTTTTAATTTTATTTATGAAGATTTTCTCGATCAGAAGAGAGAGAAAGAAAGGGAGAGAGAGGAGAGAGAGAGTCGAATTACGACAAAATTAATTGAAAATTTGGATATATCAAAAATTTATATTTAATATATGATCGGTTTTATTTGGTTACTTGCGATCAATGTAATCTATACTTAAATAATTTTGGTAATAATTACGATCTATTGTTCAATAATTTTGATCGCGTGCAAAAAGAGAGATATATACCCATGTAAAAAATTTTAAATATAAATCTCATAATATTCTCAAGTTTTTCTATCATAGTAAAAATAAAAAATATATATATATATGTATGTCAATTCTCGTCGTATTGTATAAACATCGAACAAAGAGGCAAAGGGAAAATGAGAATAAAAGAATAAAGAGCAAATCGGTTAGTCTGAATTCCAACCGACAGCAAAAGAGAATTAGTTGATCTGTAAGAATGACAAGAAGCAATATCCATTAAAAGGACGATTCAAATGATCGAGACTTTTTTCCGTTCAGAAAAAGAGTTTACCAAGTGCGATTCCTCGTTCAAGGAATATTGAAGGATCTTACGAATAAGAGGAGATACGAAATAAAATGAAAAAGAAAAAAAATTTTATTGTTAGATCATTTTTGACTGGAAATCTTATATTAATTTAAAAAATGTTTAACTAAATATAAAAGTTTAACTAAAAGTCTTACGTTAATATAAAAACAAAACAAAAATTAAAATATGAGAAATAGTATAAAAACAAGGGGAGAAATATTTCTGAAGATTTTACAAGGTCTTTCCGAATATAGAAAATAACTGTTTTGCGAAAGATTCGCTTACAGGACTTTTGTCCACTCGATAGTTCGCGGTAAGAAGAAAAAGTTTAAGCGATGTACCAGCTTAACGCTGGAGCGATGCCAATGAGGAACACGAGGAACAGAGACCGTGGGGAAAGAGATGGAGGGAAAGAAAGAGGGAGAGAGAGAGAAAGAGAAAGAAAGAGAAAAAGATAGTGAGTGAGAAAGTGAGGAAGAGAGAAAAAGAGAGAGCACGCAATTAGCGTGCAATGATAATTTTATCAAATACTAGGCATTAACCCAATTTCATAGCTTCGCGAAACTGCGCGCTTAACGAAGGGGAATATTTTCTTTGTTCTTCTCATATTCCGCGTACGTTAAAATTTTCTGAAAATTACAAATATTTGTGTGGGGAAAATCTCGTTTGTATGCGTTTAGTTTTGTCGGGCCAATAAAATAATTCTCGTAGGACCGCATTGCGAATGTGTTACGAAAAAAAAGAAAAAAGTAACAAAAAAGGAAAAGAAAATCCCGAGAAATTATAATTGAGGGAAATTATATTTTATTATTAAAAATAACGGACTGCACCATTTTCATCTCTCTCTCTCTTTCTCTCTCTATCTCTCTATCTATCTTTCCCTCTCTCTCTCTCTCTCTCTCTTTCTTTCTCTCTCTCTCTCTCTCTCTCTCTCTCTCTCTCTCTCTCTCTCTCTCTCTCTCTCTCTCTCTCTCCTTTTTATCTCTCTCTTTCTCTTGTACTTTTCTCGGAAAGAAGATTATCGCGATTAACATTTGGCTTTTATCTTCAACCCATTACAGACTTTAAACTTTTATCTCTTTCTCCATCCCCTACTACCTCTCTTTCTTCCGACAAAATTTTTCAAACTTCTTACGAAAAGAATTCTTAAACGTTTCGTCGTTAGAGATCGAGTTCAAACTAGAACGAATAATTTGTCCTCCTTCCTCAATCGATTCAATCACTTTTTCAACTAACTTAGTCTCTTCCGTAACTTATCGAAAAATTCTTCCAATCATAGTAAAAATTTCGAATCCAGGATAAGAATACATAAAATATTTGAACAAACTAATTCGTTACTTCTATCTTAACTGTTTCGTCAATTTAATTCTCCTTTAAATCGAATTTGTATCGAACGAAAAAAAACTGTCATCGGAATTAAAAAATTTCTCTCTCTCTCTCTCTCTCTCTCTCTCTCTCTCTCTCTCTCTATCTCTCTGTCTATCTATTTCTCTTTCTGTAGATGACACGTTTCACTGACATGAGTAGAAACTATTATCCAAAGCAACGACGGCATCTAGGCACATTCGATGTAATGCAACTCTCGAACGCTAAATAGCAGGCGTAATAATCCCTTACGGTAATTACCCATTTCCATTAGGACCGTCATCTCCAGGGCCGATTAATTTCTCCTTTGCCAATAACCGTAACTCCGGTACGAAGAACTTTCAACGATCCTTACCATAGCAATCGGCTGATCGTAAAAAAGTATAACTTTCTATATTTTTTCGTTTTTTTTTTTTTTTTCATAGTAATGCAAAAAGTAAAAGAGAGAAAAAGAGAGAGAAAGAGAACGGAAACTTTATCGGAGCTTTCATTTTTGTTTTTTCTTGGATGATAGTAGAAAATATACATTTAATATTCTCTACTTGTCAGAACACATACAAAACCCAACAAGCTCAAAATGTTTATTGAAATTTCGTATTTTCCCGATAGCTATTGTTTCGTTAGAAAAGAAAGAGAAATATTTGAAAAGTTTCTTATTGGTTTTCTACAGCTTTCTCGTTAACATTGAGATCGCCTTTTCTGTTTAAATTATAGTCGATAATGTTTCGTATATGTTTAGAATATTTAGAATATTGGGATCATTACAATTTTTTTTTTTTTTTTACTTTGAAGAACGGAAGGACAAAAAAATTGCATCTCTACCTTTTTTTTCGTATTTAACCTTACTTTTGTTCCATCTCATATCGCACGAGAAAGAGTAAACGAAAGAGAATAAGAAAGAGAACAAAAACAAAGTAATAATATCCTTTTAGTTCACATAGACACGAGACACACGTATATGAGAATTACGTAATATACGCATATACCTATCTATATATACGTATGGTAACCTATTCGGCGAAGCTTTTAGTAAGATTTGGATAGGTCGAGTGGGGCATGAATTTAACAAAAGCTCCGCGTGAAAGCCGTCGATAGAGAAGATCGATAAAAATGGGAACATCGTTGGAACACTGCAAATTGATACGTAGAGGTAAAGGTGAAGAGAAAGAGAAAGAAAGAATGAGCGACGACAACGAGGGATAGGAAATTGAATCTATTCTCCCTTCTTTTCTTTCCATTTCATTTATCCTCCTGTGCTAACCGGAATCCTTCTATGGACAAGGCACGCGCGTGATCGTAGAAAATTCGGTTTGATAGGACACGGCACGTCGAACAATGTGAAAGCTCGGTAACAAAGGAAAAAAAGAAAATACAAAATGAAGAAAAAATGGGAGGCATTTTTTCGGCAAGATATTTTCTTGAAACTGTCCTTTTCAATATATCGAAGCAGCAACAGGTATTCTGTTTGGATCTTTTTAAAACAGTAAAACACTATTGGTGAAAATTTCTCTTATTTGTGTGTGTCTCTCTCTCTCTCTCTCTCTCTCTCTCTCTCTCTCTCTCTCTCTCTCTCTCTCTCTCTCTCTCTCTTTTCTTTCTGGATGTCAAATCTAAATCGTATCGAGAATCTAAATCCTTTAAAAATACCGTGAACAACTAACAAAGTATCCATATCTCTTTTCAAACGAACGTTTTATTGCTAATCGATAACACGAAACGTCGGTATAATCGAATCGATGCAACGTCCAAAATGATAGATTCTCCTGACTACCAGAAAGAAATATTACTTGTATCCGTGAAAACAAATAGTTTCGAATGAAACACGTGTTCCTCGTCAAAACCAAGAACATCTTTCCTTTATATGAGAATACATATATTTCTTTGTTTGCTTTCTTATTTTCATTTTCTACTATTCCTGTTTTCATTTGATCCATCAGAATAGAATATTTGAAAGCATAGCTGATTTTTATATAATACTTGCGATGCATACTCGATGCATTCAATAAAGTAAAAAAATGTGTGTGTGTGTGTAAAAGAGAACAAAACAAACAAGTACAAAATAATACAAAACATAGGATGAGTTTACTCAATTTATGGAGATTGGTAGTAGCTTCAAGTTTACTCAATCTCATCGCGTAACGAGAAGAGAATATATTTTTTTTTCTTGTCAAATTTTTCTGACGACGTTCTACGAAAATAAATTCAATGAAATTTAACACACGAAAACGAATCTCAATGTCGACAACCTGAACGATTGGTGTACGCTTGATTAAATTGTAATTGCAGTTTGAAAACGTCCGCAGACAGTTGACAATGATTTTGCGGTTATCGCAATAACTCGAATCATGTTTCGGTTCAGCGAAATTATGTCTCTACGCTGAAACTGAATTGCGAACTAATTCGACTATCACCGGCTATTGATCTTTCCGTTTAAAACGTTTCAACTCGTATTTTTCTTTCTTCCTGAAAAAATCTTGGCAAAATATGATATTATTTGTATTTTTTATTTAATGTATAAAACTCATTTGATAATGTTTTAAATCGATTTATAGTAATGGTTTATTATTTGTCTTTAAATATAATGAATAGCAAAAGGAAGACATGCCGACCTATAGATATTACAATTAACTTACCTTTAAAAAAAAACTCGGTTTGTTTCAAAGTAATTAAATTAAAATAAATTTATTCTTTGCAAAGGTATTTTATAAACTATTTAAAAAAAAAGTTTTTAACTTCGTATTTTCCATCGCGGCTACAATGAAAAAAAAAGAAAATTGTTTTTAAAATTCTAAACATACTTCGTATAGTCTATTAATTTTCTTGATATTTACTTAACACTTTGGAGCTAAACTAACAATTTAAAAGAAGTTATTCAATTTTCAAACGTCTCCAAATATTTCTATAACTGAATCTATGTATGTTCATGCATACATATTTTACCGGTAAGAATATAATATATAGCAGTGTATACATACGTATACGTATATATCGTTGACAGGATACAAGTACGCATCTACATAGTAGATCTCTTAATAATACTTTAACAACGTTTTTGCAAGGATGGAACGAGAATAGAAGACGAAACGACGACAAAAAGAATTCGAAATGGTTCCTTCGGGTTTCCTCTTTTCACACGGAAAATTCACTCGAAATCTTCGACTTTTCTCGTTGCCTTCGTTCGAAAAATCCCCACGAAATCGAAACTGCTTGAACTATTCCGTGGTCTTGTACGAGAACGGAGATGTCATCGATTTTCTTCGTCAATTACGTTTTCCACCAAGTAAGAAAATCGTGTGCCTTTTTCTCTCCTAACGACTCACGCTATCCGTACTTTTTCATCAAGATTAAACGAAGGAAATAAAATCGATTTGATCATGAGAAAATACTATAAAAAAAAAAAGAAGAAAAACATAATTTTATGCGTAAATCAACGGATCGACAACGAATATTGATTCGAAAAATCGGTTCGAGCGAATATCTCACGTGAAGTCAGCCACAAAATTGGATCACTTCGTCTTTGTAACGTGCCGTGCTGCGTTGATGGAAACGCGAGATACCCAGATATATGAGCGGTGCGTAATTACGAATTAATTTCAACGTACATCGCGTAATTACCTTATAATTCCTCTATAGAACCGTACTTTGTTGTTCGGCTTCGACATCTCGCGATCGGTAATGGGCGTCGTGGCTTATACGTTCGAAAATTCCGTTTCCACGGACGAGATCACAATGGATTATAAACGAGAAACATGTAATACGCTAAATCCGTAGAAGTTTTACAAAAATTAATAATCGAAATCGGACTTGAAGGAATGACTCAATGTTTAACAGAATTTCTTTGATTAAAGGTAACGGTACTTAATAAAAATTTCACAAAAAATTAATTATAATATTTTTCACAAAGCATTAATTGCGAACTTGCAGTATCAGACGTTTTAAGACGTAACGCTGAATCCGTAGGTAGTATTTCGTGACAATGAGAGAAGAGGGAAAAAGTGAGTGGTGAGTCGTTGAAATAGGGCCGAGGTCAAACAACAAATTTCGACCTCGCCTTGGATCCCCCTATTTTATTCAAGGCTAAGCTTGTTTGTGAAGCTGATTGCCAAATTAGCTACAAGAGTCATGATAACACAATAAATTAAAAATGTAAACTACGCTAATTAAAACATTAACAGCTCTGCCCTGACATTTACTGTAGCAAAAAAGTGTATCTATATGCATATTATACATATATGTATCTTTGTACGCATAAATATATCTAGCCACAAATTATTTTTTATCTTCGTTATTTATGTGTATATATAAAAATATATATTTATACATACACATAATATACATCACGATTTTGTCTAGTATTAATTCCGTACCATTTTTTTTTTTTAAGCTTAATACCTAATTCCTTTTCATCGTAACGCTCGACGCATCGTACAAGAAAATTAATTTTCTTTCTTTTTTTACCCGTTCATTTGTATCCCACATTATGTTACTCATCAACGACGAGATCTCGTTAAAAACAATTTCCAATTATGCCCGGATTATTACGGATCGCGTTGTAGAGTCCACGCGTAATGCGATCTCCATTTTGATGCTTTTACTGCATTTCTCTGTTCCCTCTCTGTTCCCTCTCTGTTCCCTCTCTGTTCCCTCTCTCTCTCTCTCTCTCTCTCTCTCTCTCTCTCTCTCTCTCTCTCTCTCTCTCTCTCTCTCTCTCTCTCTCTCTCTCTCTCTCTGTCTCCTAAATATATTACGGATGTACGAGTCACTCAAAATAAAGCAGAATACTTTCCAATACAAATTTTATATTCCCCGTGAATGTCCCAACGCAACGTTTATTGCAAATTTCTCATAATTGTATGGTTAAGTTGTCAACGCTTTTTCTTTATTTCCTTTTCTCTCCCTGTCTCTGTCAGTATCTCTCTCTCTCTTTCTCTCTCTCTCTCTCTCTCTCTCTCTCTCTCTCTCTCTCTCTCTTTCTTTCTCTTTCTCTCTTTCTCTCTTTCTCTCTCTCTCTCTCTCTCTCTCTCTCGCTCTCTCTCTCTCTCTTTCTCTCTGCCTATCTATCTATCTATCTTTATCTCTTTTGCTATTTACCAACGACCAGATCCATGCACGGTTTTGTTAAATGTTATTTCTGCATATTTAACGTAAATAATTATTTGCGAATCGTTGCTCGTTAAACGAAACTACAGCATCCCCTTTAGAGATGCCTCGAAATCGCCTCGAATCGCTGCGTTTAACCGAAATTCTGTGAATTTCAAAACACATCAATAAGTACACACATTTGTGTACTTATACGAACAAATGTAGATATTTGATTGAACCAAGTAAATTATCGTGAATGACTTTACAATAGATTTTAATACATCCTTTTTATTTCCGTTATCGATATATAACTATTATAATATAAGAAAAATTCCCGAAAGAAAAATTTGAGATTACAAAGGACTAGGATAATTTTTGATTATTTTATCGGGTTAATTTAGATCCGTGTTAAATAAGAAAAATACGCAATATTTTCTTCGAAAAATAAGAGAGAAGAAAAATAAGAGAAAGCAAGAAAACAAAGAAAGAAACAACTAGCAATAGTTACGTATGGAATTGCTTTCGAAATTATAAATCTCAAATTTAGTAAAATCATTTCAGCAATAAAAAATACAAGAAATCGATTAGAATAAGATGTTCATATGATAAGCAACAATTTAAAGAAACTTTTTGTGAATACGTATATATACGTACATACATACATACTTATTAACAATTTTAAATGTTAACCCTTTGTGGACAGAACGATTCGAAGTGAATCGTACCGTGGTGCCGAGCTCCTGTCGCGATAGTCAGTAAAAATTGCCAGCGTATATATCTGCTTAAACGCTGTTTTCGTTCATAGCTCTCCAAGTCAAATTCTGGACATATTATATGTACATGCACAGATTTTCCACAGGATAAATAAAATGTTTATTTGTTTATTAATTTTTCGGTTTTATTTATTAACATTATTTAGTAGAAATTAAAATTATAAATATTTTCCAAATTTATTTACAAAATCATTAAATTAAAAATTTAATCAATAATGAAAGTTAAAAAGTTTAATCAATAAAAAATTTTCCTTAGTGTAATATTGTTCAAAACATCGATCAATGCAAAGACCTACGTTGCATTCCTTACATTCGTATCGTGTGTCTTTCCTTCTTTTATGTTTTGAACACAACACATCTTCGCCTTGGTTTTGAAGATAGTCCTTTTGGAGTGGAACATTGTGATATAAAATGCCTTTCTATTAGCCGAAATGGTAAATTGTCGGTATCTTTAGTTATAACTGTCTGATTTTCCGTTTTATTTATAGATGTATTTCAAAAATTATTAACGTTTTCATCAATTGAATCTTCTGAAGACGTACTTATTATTCTGTTCCTTTTTTTATTACCATTACATAATTTCATATTATTATTTATAATATCGTTTTCACCTTCTGAATCTGATGTTTCCATGTTCTCTGTACTGTCTTCATTATAAGTTTCTTCTTCGTCGAATAAAATATTTTCCTTCCTGCTGCTTTCCTCACTTACTTCACATTTTCTTTCCATTTTGGGGATTACAACATTTTTTAAATAGTAGTTGTATCAAATAGCGAACAAAATGCTGACTGACTTTGCGCTGACACTGACGCGAGTGATTCAAGAATTCCTTTAATAATAGAATGTTAGCTTCATCGACGATAAACATTTATGTGAAACACATACACGCGCTTTTGGGTTCTATCAGTTGTTTTCGCGGAACGTATATTTGAGTTTCTTAGCCATAGCAACGCATTTACGTGGGACACATATACGCGTTTCTCGGCTCTATCAACTGTTTTCGCCAAACGCATATATGAGATATTCGGCCAATTTGATGATTTACGCAGAACGCATATATGCGGCGGTAGTCCGCAAAGGGTTAACGAGCGTCCTTAAAAGTTAACATGACGTATCGTTAGTTCGTA
Source organism: Dolichovespula saxonica (assembly GCA_911387935.1). Lineage (NCBI taxonomy): Eukaryota > Metazoa > Arthropoda > Insecta > Hymenoptera > Vespidae > Dolichovespula > Dolichovespula saxonica. Next base: position 2,704,771 of record OU427003.1, on the reverse strand, counting down.
GAAGGAAATTCCTAAGCGCTATTATATCCGCCATTCCCTTTATATAAATGAAATAATAGAGTTATCAACTTCATCACCTCTCTCTCTCTCTCTCTCTCTCTCTCTCTCTCTCTCTCAGTTGGAATTCCGCTCTTTATCATAGCACACGTGTCGTGACACCAAGATCGTTGCTACTACTGGCTCATGGGCTATCGTTTAACAAAATCCAACGATTTCACGAGGTGAGAGAGCGTGAATTAGAACGATGGGGGTGTAATGAGAAAGAGAGAAAGCAAGAGAGAGAGAGGCAGGGTGTGGAACGCTCCCGGAATAGGTTGCATAAATTACCGGCTGCTCGCAGAATGCGTCGCATAACGAGATAATTAATACATGAACGACAAACGAGCGGTGCGCGAAAGCATCGTCTCTCTCTCTCTCTCTCTCTCTCTCTCTCTCTCTCTCTCTCTCTCTCTCTCTCTCTCTCTCTCACTAGATTCTTCCCCACCACTTTTGGATTACCCTACCACCAGGAACGACACGCACGTCACTGGCATCAGAATTCGTAGACCTCTCTCTCACTATCTCTGTCTGTATATCTGCTCTCTCTTTCTCTTTATATATATACATATACATATATATATATATATATATATATATATATATATATATATATATCATAGAAACACCCACACACTCTCCTCTATGCATATACATTGATCTCTCTTGCTCTTGTTGGCTCCCGTTGGATGGTCCAACCGACATTGAACATTGTCTGCTGGAGCGTATCCGGTGGCTCTTTTGTTCACTTAGGGATTTATATATGTGTGTACACACACACACATATATATATATATATATATATATATACACCATGTGGCTAAACACGCCTATATGAATACGTATCTATACCTGCTTTCTATATACATGCATGTATCTTACTATATACATGAACAGAAGATTGTTGGTACATGCACATACGATCCGTCGATTTCGGAAACGATACGAATTCCTAAGCCGATACGGAAAGGAGAGAAGATACGACTCTAGGGTTCGATCGTTGGAGGAAAGCCGAAAACGACGATATCGAATAGTCGGGTGGGTGCATCCTTGCTTAGCCGCTTGTTTGAACGAAAACTAACATAAAACAGGAGGCTGTGTGTCCTCACAGATACATACACACGCGCGCGCGTATGCACGCACGCTCTCTTTCGCTCACTATCTCTGTATCTATCTCTATCTCTATCTCTATCTCCATCCCTATGTCTTTCTCTCTTCTTCCTTTTTTCTCTGTTTTGCAAGTATCCTTGACTTCAAAATTTATGACCTTCGCCGTTTCTTTTCTCATCTTTACTTTCGTCTTTTGAATCGCTCGTATTCTTCCGATAAAAAAAAAACTTAAAAAATCCTTTTTCTTTCGCCTCACCTACCTCACCAACGGTAAGTAATTTGTCTTTTTAGAGGTTTTCTTTCATCGTTTTTGTTACAGGACAATTAACTTTTTTTCCTGACGAGTAAATATCGCTGACTATAAAATTAAGAGGAATAAAGAGATGAAAGATCTTTTGAAAGATAAGCATACACATCTGACTTAATCATTATTAATTATATACTTTTGTATATAACATATATACACAATAATAATAATAATGAATAATAGTTTTCTTTTTCTATCGAATATCCTTAAAAATATTACTATTATCAAAGAGGGGAGTCTGAAACATTGTGACATAGCAAACGTTATAGGATACCGTGCGAAAAAATGTAAAACAAAAAATTCGAACCAATAGAAAACTCGTTAAAAGCAAACACTGACAATTTTAACGCAACACTGCTGAAAGACTGACACACGATGCTCTAAAACGAATTGCATCAGGTCGTTCTATCGAATATCGAATGTATCGATCGGAAATAGGCAAAACGAGGACGTGCTTCTTCCACTCTCTCTCCTTCTCTCTCTCTCTCTCTCTCTCTCTCTCTCTCTCTCTCTCTCTCTCCCTCTCCCTGTATGTTCAGAGATGGCACGCTAATACGCTTCCAAAGTATCGCTAAGTGATTATCATCGGTATATAGCATACACCACCGTAAAATTATACGATGAAGAGACGAAACGGTGGCATCACGAACGGAAACCCGTTATATTAACTTCCGAACGATTTAACATCGCCATTAACAACACTTTGTACGGCACAGATCCCATGAGAAGATCCTAAACGTTTTGCGGTTTTCCATATTGCGTAATCTTCGCATTACCGCAAAGATGTCTTTTAATAAGTTTAGATCAGAACCATTTCAATCTCTCTTGCTTTCTACAAACATCGTAGAATGTAAAATGTTCACGCAGATTATCTTAAAATATTAAAGAGAAATCGTATTTGATCTGATACTTTAATTCTTTTTATTTTATTTTTGATTTACTCCCGTAATCTCTTCGCTCGTTACAAATAAATCGTCTAGAATTCTCATTTGTAACAAGAGAAACGATTATTCGATCGATAGAAAGATCAAATTAAAATAATCGCTACGTTCTTGACACGATAAAACATTTCCCATAATCATTATTCGTAATAGAATTTAAAATCTGTATTGTAAAAAGTTTTTCGAATAGCTGCAAAGCAACGACGTTAAAAATTTATATCACTTTCCAGGTAAAGAATCGATTAATATTTTATGTAGCAATTACGAGCATAATCCAATTTGAAATTTATTACCAACAAATGGAATTAAAAACTCTCTGAATATATAATTACTTGTCCATAGGAGTTCATTTGTAGGGAAAAACGCTATATAAATTGTATCGCTTAACGACAACATTTACAAACAAATGACAGAACACAATGGAGCAGTTAAAAAATTATCGATCGTTGTATTAACCAAAGTTGTAGTAATAAGATACCATTGCAATATTCCTAATTGCATTTTAAACTATAACAAAATAATTAGTTACAACTCGAATTAATATTAAGATTAATGAAATAGAGAAACTAATATAAAGAGAAATTATAGTTAAATAAAAAAAAACATTATATTAACGGTTACAATATTTATATTTTAAACAGTCAGTATAAGTTCCTTTTTTATTCAATTTATTAATCATTATCACGTACGGGAAGAATTTAAATCGAAATTATTTGTATTATATATATAAGAAAATATAATTGCTGTTGGTATATCGGTAGATAAGAAATAGAATAGAAAATATTTGTATATGTAAAAAATATAATCGCTGTTGCTATCTTGACAGAGATAAGAAGGATACGGTAATAAAATTGTTTCCAACAACAGCTATACTAAATGGAGAAGTTCAACGAAGCTTCACGAAGTTCAATAAAGCTCATCGAGATATGTATCTTCGGTATATTTACTTGGTTTCATTCGATACAATACAGCACACTTATTTACGAAAGCCAAGAAGATCGATGAGAAAAAGTCGAAGAAAGATTTTCGCTGCGTCGAGCATCGATAAGGAGCGATCCTTTACGGCGACTTTCTTTCTTGCTCCAAAGCCACCGCGTGATCCTAGTTTATAAGCTATAAATCACGTCTCAGCCCTGCTACGGGCTACGGTGTCCGTCGAGAGGAAGAAAATAAAGCACAGCTCATGGCAGAATTTAGCGAGCCTTTAATCGTTAATCCGTTCCTCTATATTGCCCCGATAGATTACAGGATAGAGAACGTGCGCTCGACAAGTTTTGCGAAAAACTTTCGAATCTCCCAATGGAATTAATGATGGATTGAGAAACTGAATGCCAACAAATATATATATCGAATAAATGAATTTATATAAATGTATATGTATACATATGTGTATATATATATATATATATATATATATATATATATATATATATATATTCATACATATATTCATTTAGAAACATATTATATATTTATTAAGGATATATATATATATATATATATATATATATATATATTTATATATATATATAATGTATTTATCACGATTTTCTCGCTCGTAAATTTTTTTGTCATTTTTTTAAAATCACATTGTATATGAAAGAAATATATGATTTATTAAATGTAAAGTAAAAACAAAGATTTATAATCTTGATACTTCGAAGGAAATAATTGTAAAATTTTAATGAAGTATATCGCGTCGACTCGTAGAATTAGCTATGAATCTCTTTTTTCTTTTTATTTCTCTTTCTCTCTCTCTCTCTCTCTCTCTCTCTCTCGCTCTCTCTCTCTCTCTCTCTCTCTCTCTCTCTCTCTCTCTCTGTCTCTCTCTCTCTCTTCCTCTCTCGCTCTCTCTCCCTCTCAAAGCTACCTACAAAGGTCTCCACCTTGAAAATCACGAAGAACGCACACGCGTTTGCCCGTAGAGAGAAATATCGTCCGGACGAGCTGGTGGTGATTAATTTTTAACGACTTTACTTTTGTTAAAACAAGTGTCCTTTTTCTTGTGCAGAACGTAAAGAAAAAAATAGGCAAGTTCTTCCTACGTTTGCCATAGTTCCTTATCAGTGATATATCGTAACGAATAATTCGAAATCTGAGTTGTAAATTAAAGATTAACAAACTTTACAATAGTTAACGGAAGACGACATAAATTCTACTTATATGCTAGTGTAATTTAAAATGATATATTTATGGGTATAATTATGACTAAATAATTATCCAGAAATGATTTTTATATATTATTTATAAAACGCATATATATATCATAATCACGTGTATATCAAAAATGACACCAATGTATTATACACGAATAGAGAGAGACCTCTTCTCTTAATGTTTTGACAATGTGTTAACACGAGTTTAAAATTAAACGTAACGTCTGCTCGCAACTGGAAACGAGATTTCCAAAACAGCTTGTTAACGCTCGTCACATTCCTGTCCAATACAATTATATCGTAGAATTAAAAAGTACTTTATAAGATATTAAGAAGAATAATATACCGTATTATCAAAAATGGTGGATATAGATCAGATGATATCTTAAAATAGATCTAGAACTCTCTAGAATACTCTTTATCACTCAACGATATTTACGATCACGATTTGAACGAATGGCTCGAGGATCTAAGGATAGTACGATTTTCTAGCATTACGAAAGGCGAACGGGCATTCATAGAGACGGTGAGCCTGAATTCGAGAGCATTATTCGACTTATTACTTTCGGCCGATCGAACCAGCCTCACACTTTATTTCCGTCTATGGCTATCGTAGGTCAGCCCGTAGGATGTAGGATTCGTGGGACGAGCCAATAAACTCGGTGCAACTACTAAAGTTCAGGACAGGGCTACTGAATGGCGATTCGCGGATTGAGTTTTCAGGTATATCTGCTATTGGAGTCTCTCTCTCTCTCTCTCTCTCTCTCTCTCTCTTCCACTTTCTGTGCCTTGAAACTCGCCTCGGAACTCGGTTAAAGTCGACAGCCGATAAGAGAGAATCTCTCTTCCTCTCTCCATCTCTCTCTCTCTCTCCCTCTCTCTCTCTCTCTCTTTCTCTCTCTCTCTCTCTCCCTCTCTCTCTCTCTCTCTCTCTCTCTATATATATATATATACTCTCTCTCTCTCATTTTCACACACACACATACACGCATACACATATACACACATATATACATACAACCAGACAAACTCTTTCGGACATTGTTAAACTTTGAAACGTGATAAATCCGAGCGAGTCACCCTCTCCTCCTTTCTGATATACGAGCCTTGCTTCTTACTCCTTCGCCTTTCTTTCCAAGCTAAATACGTACCTATTACAAGTCTGCTATTTAAGTAGAGCTTCGTTTCTTTCGAACGAAGACATTCTCGGTCTATGTTTTTCTTTTTCTTTTCTTTTCTTTTTTTTTTTGTTCTTTCCTTGCAACTCTATAAAAACAAATCTCTCTTACTTTTTACGAAATTAACGAACGCATTCGTGAGAACGTGTGTGTTTAGTACGAGGGAGAAAAATTATTATCTCGGAGAAGTGTAAACGAAGGAACGTCAAGCAGCTCGAGAGTTCATATCGAGAGAATTGCGTTAATTTTGTATCACTGAGAATTCAAGTGCATTCTGAAAAAAGTCAACGATGTCGAAGTCTCTCTTTAGTAAATTATCGAGAAACATAAAAGAAAAAAATGAAGGGTGAATCTCGTTGCTAAAAAGATGGAGAAAGTTTAATCCGATTTCCTAAGGGTACTGTTAACCAACTTGAAGATTACCAATGTTATTCAATTTGCATAGTAAAGTAATACAATGCATATTTACAAATGCGAAAGTTCTTTCAAGAGAGAAAGAGAGAGAGAGAAAACAAAAGAAAAGATATCTGTCATTCTTCGTGTTTCACGATATTTAAGTATACTTTACAATGTCAATCTTACGAATAAAAGTTAACAATCGGATTAGTGTGTGACATTTATTTTTGTATGTAATAAAAATAGTGTTTCTTTCAACAAGAGCAAGTAAAAAATGTATGTGCAGATTATTTTTTTTTTGAAGATAGATCACTTGATCAAGTGTGTTGATACGTGTCTTTACGGACGTTATAAATTGTTATAAGTAGTCATACGTTGTTCTCGAAAACACGATCACCGAACCCTCCAAATGAGGCCTAGTACTTTTATATTATGAAGTGAGTTGTTTATTACGGCTGAATAAATGGCGATTGGATAAAATTATGATGATTTTAACAATACATTCTTGATTATTGTGATATATTGAGTTACTAGTGACTCGTACTATATGAGTTTCAAATTATGCTTTTAGAGAGTTTTGCTTACACCTTGAGATGCGTGACCCTTCTACAAATAACTATCCGGCAAGACAGCTGGAATAATTTGAAAAAAAAAGGAGAAAGGAAAAGGGAGATCAAGTAGGAAAACTTTCCGAGTTAAAAGTATACGAAAAGGGATGGACAATTTCGATTGGTTGTAAGCCGGTTGTATCTGGGTAGTTCGTTAAAAGTATTTAAACAATTCCATGCAGTTTTTATTCGATTTAATAACATAAATAAGCGTATGAGATATAGCTATCTCAAAGGTAGACTTTAAACAGCCACGTGTTTATTAGTTTAGCCCACTTTTTGTTTTTATTGTCTGACCTTTATCTTCCAGAAGTCTAAAAGTTTAAAAATTGTACTAACTTTATAATTGTTGTTTCTAGATAAACTTATACATATAGCATATAAAACAAATTTAAGCAGCCATTAGCTCGATATTACTTGTGATAGAACATACATCATAGAAAAATACGATACACATTATATCGAAAGTAATATCGTATATTCAGGTTTTAGCACAGATTTTATCTAAGTTGAAACTTATGGAGAAACACGAATTAATAATACCTCTATTTTTTTATATTATTGTAAGATATTTTTCGTAATCCTACCTGAAAGATACAGACTAGCAAAACTCTAATCAGTTACTCTTAGTTAATAAGGATTTTATTAATGAATGTATTACAATAGTACAATTCTTTGTTCTTAGGTCGTTCTATTTATGACCGCCCTGTATTCTCTTTATTCTATGCTTGGTTCACTCAAGATCTTCCTCGTTACTCTTAGCTTGGTCTACACAAGAGTGTCTTCCGTTATTCTTTTTTCTCACATTTACCTAACCTTTCTCATCTCCATTCACATTCCTACATACACATTCGAAAATTCCTATCGCTCTTTACCATATTCGTTACTGCGTTCTATTTGTTGCTTTGTTGCCTATCTTACTCACGTTGCACTTTTATCATCATCATCATCATCATTATTATTATTATCATTATTATTATCATTATTATTATTAGTATTATTATTATTATTATTTTTGTTATTATTATTGTTATTTAAAAATCAAAGGAACATTGAAGAAAAATTTAAATTCCGAGATGACTGTCATTCCGTGAGAATTCGGGTTTCGAGGTTAACTGCGGCCATTTTAAACTTGGCTAACAGATAGCGAGACTGTACAACACCAGTAGCTTCAGTCATCATTATTCAGCACAACAGATTGTGCTTGCGCGATTTTTGAACTTATTTTAAGGCCCAAGATTGAACCACGCTGGTGCCCGATGACACTTTTGCGTTTGTCCTACTTATCCCAACCGTACCGTTAGAAAGGACTTTCTTTCTTTCTACATACAATGGGAAAAATTTTCAAAAACTTCCGTATAATAATCTAAATCGATGTGAGATCTAGCCGAGCAACTTCCTCGACGATGAATGGATCCAATCTAAAGAAAGAAAAAAAAAGAACAAGAAAAGAAAAAGAGACCCTGCCAACCATAAAAGCCCTTTTTTAATAAAGCTCCAACCAACCATAAAAGACTCTTTTTAAAAAAGCCCCAGAAAAAGTCTTCTTGGAAAGAATAAGAAATCCAGAAAGTGTAATGGAATGCGTGCGAGCGTGGAAACAAAGAAAGTGATAACGAGGGGTGGGCATCCTGAAGATCGTCCTACCCAAGCAACATTAAAGTGCTTAAATCTAGCTCGATTTAAAGAAAGTGACTCACTTAAAAGCCCTTTCCAAGGACCTCATCCGAGAATTCCACACTATCAATATTGTATAAAGAAAAATTAAGAAAAGAAAGGAGAAAAATAAAAAAACAGAGATGGAGATATTTTCTATAGAATATATCAGTAACGTCGATGAAATGATAGGTATAGAAGAATTTTCAAATAAGGAAAGTTTAGATAAGTATAATATAAGGATCTCGATATTATGATTGAATAGTAACAATAGACGAAAGAAAAAACCACTGATACGTATTTTAAATTCTACAACTGCTAATGAAATGTGGTAAAAGCCAATTAGTATATATGAAAGATATGATAATCATAAAAAGTGTTTATTAATGCAACAATTTTTTGACTTAACATACAACAAAAATGTCGATATGATGACGAACATACTTATCTAAGTAGATAGGAAAATATTGTATATAACCTGAAAAGTTTAAAAGGAAACATCAGTAAAACCATAATTTCAAAGATTTTGATTTCTTAAATTTTTTAAAACTTCCAGATGAATATCGACACTTTTTAAGAATAAATAAAATTATATTATAATAATAATAATAATAATAATAACGATAAATAATAATAAATAGGAAATTACACCGTTCTAATATGTTGAATTATGACAATGCAATATTTTTAACGACAAATACAAACATTTTCGCACATTTATTCCAAATTGCTTATTATATCATTTATATCATTTGTTTCTTATATTTCAATAATATTATTTTCTTTCGTATTTCTTTCAGTTTTCTTTCTTTCAAATATTTCATTATTCCGATCATTTTTCTTTCTGAATTATTCTTGTTTTTCGTCATGATTGTTTTAATGAAGATTGAAAAATTGATTTCATTTTTCATTAATTATCCTAGTTCGTGGACAATCAACGAATTGTTGATAAAATTTAATAAAGTGAGTATGAAAAACTAAATATGAAATTGATCAAAGATTTCGTCGATTTGATTCGACTCCATTTCATTAGAAATAGAAACTAATCAAATTCAAATTGCAAATCTCTGTACTTCGTGGTCAAATCTGAAACAAGAAAAAGAACAAAATGGTGTTATTATTGCTACAAAAGCGACCAATCAATAAAATATGTATTTATGATTTTATGAGCATTTTTCCAAAACTAATTTAAAAATTAATTATTTTTAAAATTAAAGAATATGTATTTAAAAGATTATATTTAAAACTTTAACTGGTATTTGTTTGCCAAAACAAAACAAAATTTTCTACAATTGCAATTACGAGTTTGTTCCTTTCATAGAAGGATAATTAGAAAATCTGAAGGATCAACGAAAAAATGAATTTATTAATAAATTAATTAATTTTATATATTATATGAAAAATTAGTTAATTTAATTTAATAATAAATTAATTGATATTCTTAACAAAATAACCCAAAAACTGGGAGCTTAATAAAAGTTATATGAAATTAACTATATAAGACTTAAGTACTTAAGTAATTAAACAGATAAATCTGATATCACTAGGAATAATCCGAATATTTAATTTTATCGAATATTAGGCCGAGTCGACACACATTTTTTAAGATTCTGTATTATACATTCACATTTTCTAGATTCTGTATTCGATCGATGATTTGACTGGATATCGAATCATTTAGGAAATTCGTTTATTATCCGTTTATTAAAATTATTAGGAGAAAAATACTATTGAAACTTCAAATTCAACATAAAAGAAAGAAAAAACATGTTTATTCTATACCAACTTCTCTCGAAACAATATGCTTTTGTCTCTCTAGAAGAAAATTTTCAAAAATTTTTGAAGGATTATTACAACAAATCGTGAAATGTTTCATACCACTCTATCGAATGTACACTTCAATGAATCTTCGTTAGAGAGAACTGACAATTCATTAGCACGATGGAAAAGAAAAAAATCCACATTGCCTATTTTTTGGTAACAAAATGACAAAAAAATTTCTTTTGAAAAACAAATATAAGCGTATACAGCGAAAATTATTTCTAATGCTGGAAATACATACGAATACATTACATAAACAGGTACATTATATATAAAGCTGGAAACAAACACGAGTACAAGCTGAAAGAAATAGATAGCTTACAATAAATAGCGTAAAATTAATTTTATTAATATATTATATAATATTTTATAATATTTTAATATTTATATTATAATACTTCATTAACATATAATTTTATTAATATAAGAATTACATATTTAAATACATTTATTAATCAAGAGGGACGTAATTATGAGAACGTTTTCAGATACGCATCCCGCACTGGACCAGTGATGATGGTCGATTTACATGGAAAATCTTTCCCGTCTCTTTCTAATCGTCAGAGTAATAGATTCGCTGGATGCAATGAATAAGGGCGGCGGTACAAGGCTAGGATACCTTTGAAGGCCGTCAGCAAAATACCGCTCGCCAAGTATCCGCAGATTAATGGGAAAACGCGAATTCTTTTGAAGGATACCGTGTAGCTCGTGATATTAATGCGCGTAAATGAATACAACGCGAATGGAAGTTATTCCAGTATATTTGTTGAAGTATGATACAATTGTTGGTGTGTTCTTGTGTAGTAACGATTTAAATTGTGTTGGATACCTTTGAGGCATAGCCAGTAATGTTAGTAAGACTCGATTGTCTTACTGGTGAGTTTGAATGCTTACATGCGACTAAACGTCGATTCCTCTCGAACTATTCACGAAGGCATCAATGAAATAGGAAAGGGAAATAAATAGGGAGGAGTTTAAGTAAAAAGTGGCCTGAAAGGGAAAGCAATAAGGGTCGTAAGCGTGTCGGAATAGTTCGTTCGAAATGTTTAAAAAATCTTATGTGTGGTCCTTTATCTTGCTGGCCGTACGGACCTATGAGAGGTGCACTGATATTTGAAGGGTAGGCTTCAAACAAACCCTTAGGCTCGTCGCGCCTAAAAGTTTACTTTCATATCTTATTTATTGCCCGGCTCGACACATTATTGAAGACTAGATACTTGACTAAAAATGCCTAAGCTCGGACAAAAGTGGCAATGTGTTTTTCATCTATGCGTTTTCTTAGCGAGTATCCGACGAGTTCTCAAGGGCAGATATTTCCAATAGTGATATATGACCCTTAGGAGAAAGTACTGTAAAGAATTGAGAGACGCACGTGTACATCAACATCATTATTAATATTCTTTTATCAATATAATAATTTTAGTAATATATTTTATAAATTGTGATATAGGAATAAAAAAGTAAATAAATATTAAATAAATATTATGTTTTCAAATATATATTTCTTATTTTGTTATCATGTATATTTATAGCACAGATTCTCCTAACAAAAGCCTAACTAATGTTGTTGATCATATCATCTATGTGATTAGTATGAAATAAATGGATAATAGGGGTGAAACTTCTGTACTCGGCCAAATTTAAAATAGAGGATTCGATATTTAGCCAAATAGCAAAATCAATGAAGCAACGTTAAAAATTAAACATTAATATCAATCTTAATCAAATAATTTCCAATTTAAAACTTTCAAATAAAAAAAAGTTTCAAGTCTCCGAAAATCATTACGACGAGATGATGTACTATTTTCACTACAAACTCATACATTCGGTTCAAATGACTATTTCGTTGAAACCGTATATGACATTATAATACAAATAATTTTAACGTGAGGGAATTGAGAATTGGAATTTGGGAAAACGTTTAATGACATTATTTATCAATAAACTAGAATTTAATAAAGTAAATAAAATTATTATTGACAGCAGTGACTAATGTAAATTAGTTATAACATGTATTATATATAATTATCTATTATCGCATATTATATGTAATTATCTAATTATATATAATTATCGTATATAATTATATATACTTATTACAATTATATATAATTATTATATATAATTATACATAATTATAATAAGTATTATAATAATTATAATATAAAAAATTATATATAATTCTAAAACTATTTTGTGACGGTGTGTCGTAATTTGAATTCTGGATTTTTTTTTTTTTAATTAAACCAAAAAATTCCTATTTTTGTATTGCTCATATACATATATATATACAAATGTATATATAAAGAAAAATTAATAATTCTCATTCGAATAGGTTAGAACCCAATGGCAAAATGATGAGTCTCACCACTCGTATGAATTTAATAACTAACAAAAATAATAAATTATAAATGAGTTTATTATCGCAATTAAAATTTTCATTTACGGCAAACAACATCGACTCTACTTCGCAATTTTTGCCTTTAACCATACAATACTCAAATTCTTCATTGCATTGAGTACGATTGCAATCATGTTCTGAAACGGAATAATAAAAACAAAATTATTTGTATCATTGTTATAATAAAAAAAAAAAAACATTGAAATTATTAAAAAAAATGTTTAATCTTTTATCGCGACTAAATTCTGTCTCTATTTCGGGATTGTATGTACTACTGCTTAAATATTACTTAATTATACTTGACGTACATCATATATTATTTAAATAAATATAAAATAATCGAAAACAGTTAATCACTTAAGCTTAGCCATATGTAAAGAGAGAATTTCGATGTTTACTAATCAAACTTGAAAACAATATTGAATTGATAATCATCAAAATCAGTATAGCTGTTAATTTTTGTTGACATCAATGGTAGACAAAGATTTTGAGTTCAAAATTTAATATATAGTAAAATTTTAAACGAAAATTATTTTATATTTAACGTGTGTTACGAGCTATATAATGTTTAAATAAATAGATTATTATTTAAATATTAATTTATTATACTCAATGTACGTTGTACAAACTTCTTAAATGTAAAATAATCGAAAGTATAAATTATTTAAGCGAACGAGTATAAATAGAAAGAGAGAGAAAGAGCTTTGATGTTTACTTTCATTGTTACAAGCTATGTAATGCTTAAACAAATACGCTATTGTTTAAATATTAGTTAATTATATTCCATGTACATAATATATCGTTGGAATGTATATAAAATTATTTGTTATGCAACACAGTATAAAAGAAAAGAGTTGATTTGTGTACTAACTCGTTGGAATACGAATGGTAACTGATTTGACAATTATCAAAGTCATATATTTCCTCCTTTTTATTGTTTACATTAGTGGATTTAAATAACTCGAATTGATATTTATCTTAAACTTATCATCATTAATTACACGAGTTATTTCGTTAATAATTTTCTAAATATTACAGTATAATATACGAGGAAGCATCATTGACCATCGAAACGTATAATATGGTTTTATAATGTATCGTTCGGATCATCGATTTGTTAAATTTGAACTTACAATAAGTATCAGGATAAGAATAAAAATTTGAATAATAATAATAATAGTATGAACAAAAAAACAGATAAGAAGTATGAGATTATTCTCACCACTCGTATGAATTAATAGCTTTTCTTTAATAACTTTTTCTCTAATAGCTTTTCTTTTTTTCTTCTTTTCTTTTGAAATGTATATAATAATGTAGATCTTTGTATTACATTGATTTTCGAGATAATTAATCGAGGTAATATCAGAATATGAAAGTCGTCATTTTGCTATACAAATAACGTAATTAAAATAAAAATCTTGATTTTAAAAATAAGAAAAGTTTTAATTTTCATTATTCATACACACGCACACAAATACACGCATAAATAAGCGTAATTACAAAAGATAAATTAGCATACGTATAAAAAGGCAAAGGTATTAACTATTATTTCAAATATAATATAATAAAACTTGTAAGATTCCTATTTAAGTCTCTCTGAATAGGAATCCCATGTCTTTTCATTATCAATATTTCATGGGTATCATTCAATTTCCAAGCAATCCGAACTATCGGATTAATTAATTAATATTATAGGATGTACTGTCTACCATCCATTCAGGAACTTTCTATTATATATACATTCGATTCGTACATCGAAAACAAGCTATTCGTAAAAAATTTGTTATCGGATGAGATACGTTCAATGTTATACAAAATTCAAACGTGATTTCAATTGAATCCGAGCTAGAAATAAGTATTAGTCTAAGAAAACGTCGATATATTATATTGAAAATATTTTACTCTAATTAGGCACAATATTTGGAAAAGATTAAAAAATAGAAATTCAAATTGCTCATCAGTCTTTTCGAGAGAAACGAATATTACAATGCAGTTTCAAATACGATCGTCGTGCGAAAGATATTCGTACATTTTTGCAAATTAGATCGCCTCAGATTCATTAGTCTCTGATGCACAATACATTCGATACTCGTAAATATTATAACAAAAAAGAAAAGAAAAATATAACGCAAAGAAAAGGATACTAAAAAAACAGAAATATATATATATACATATATATATATATATATATATATATATATATATATATATAGAGAGAGAGAGAGAGAGAGAGAGAGAGAGAGGGAGAAGTATATAGGATGTTATTATTTGATATTTATAATATAAATAAACACTTTACATTTTTATATATACTTTATATTTTTCATGCAGCTACGATTATTAATTATAATTTTTCTAAAAATTCTCAACATACATTGTTTTATTTTTATTTCTTCTTTATCTTCTAACGATCGATAATCACATTGTTAATGATACAAAAATTGTTCCTAAAATTAGTACGAGAGATGGTAGGAAGTAAGAATGAAAAAAGAAATATTTCGTTACAACCACAGCATACCGACTTTATTAATATCGAAAATTGTTTCTTTCTTTGTAATACGATCATATCGTTCAAAAACCCTTATTCCAATAAACTCGGTCGCAGTTTTACATCCTACAATCATAACGTGATATTGCATCGCTCGAACGTAACTTTCTAAAAGCCGCTCGACTTTTTAATCCTTTCCCCGCAAGCAATCAATCTGAAAGAAACTTTTGATGGAAAAAAATTCCAATTAATCGCCTCAAATCCATTAAGTCGCTGACGCATGTTACATACAATACAATACTTGTAATTATTATTATACCAAAGAAGCAAAAGTAACGTTAGAAAAAAAAACAGATAAAGCTTGTATATTTTTCTTTTCCTTTTTTTCTTAATCATTTAAAAAAAAAAAAAAAAAGAAAAATAAGAGACATGGAATATAAAACCATATGAAAAGAAGAGAGAAGGAGAAACAGAAAATAGAAAAGCAAAGAAATGGAGAGAGAAAAACAAATAAGAAGAGAATAGAAAGACATAAATCGAAGTAGGAAAAGAAGAAGGGTAAAAAAGGGATGAAATTTATTTAACGCTTCGGTGAATCAACTAGCGTTAACGCCGAGGAGTACCATAGGAAGCAAATTTTGAGTCGTATCGCTCGATATATCTTTCAGCTAGTGCCGAGACAGTGGCTATCAGTCACGAAACGCTCGTCTATCCCATCCTAACCACCCCACGACCACCCTTTCGTTCCACCTCTTATCCTTGATACTCATCCACCCACCCATCTGGTTCCACTACAATTTTATGGATCATCAATCACTGATGCAATGCCTATCCAACGTTAACGCAAAACTTTTTCGAAAAGATGCTAGTAGGAAAACATCGACGCGAATTATTGGTGAAACTGCGACCGCATTGTCGGAGTTTTTCTCTGCATCGAGGTATCAAAAATAAAAAAGGAGAAAGGAAGAGAGAGAGAGAGAGAGAGAGAGAGAGAGAGAGACATAATTTATTTCCATGAGTTTTGACAAACTCTCCTTGGTCCTAGTACTGAAAGAATTACAAGGTAGTAGAAAAAAAAAATATAAAATAAAAAGAAAATACAAGGTACGAAGTAGTACATATCTATATACATATACATATATACAAAGTGTTTCGAAATATATACATATACCTATATATAAAGTTTTTTAAAATATGTTGACATAACTTTTGTGGATGGTTTCGGTACACTAAAATAAAGAAAAAAGTTCATATAAGCATATGCTTGATATAACCTTATTTCCGAATCATAGTCGTTTTTGTCTTCCAGTAATTCTTATAACTTTACTGACTGCTTGCTTCAACTATTTATAAGATTAATTACAACAGAATATTTAATTTTTACTAAATTTCATCATTGGTCATCTGGTCTATTCGCATATAATTACATAATGAAATTATTAACAACAATTTAGCGTTAATGTGTGGACAGCAGTAATTTTGGATTATTTGATCGGACCAGTATTTTTAAATGGTATATTAACTTAGGAATCATGCATTACATGTTTAAAGGAAAATTTAAATTAACTACCGAAAGACGTATCTATATATAAGTATTAGAAAGATAGAAAAAAGAAATAAAAAGATAGAGAAGGAGATATTGATGTTTAAAATTTTTCAGAAAGCTAATTCAAGATAATTTTTCTCACGCACATTTCGAATATCCTTTCAATGAAATGAAAAATCTCTGTCAAACATCATTTCTACTACATGATTGTACATTCACAGAAAAAAAAAGGAATTCTTGCAATATCAACGACAAATATCGTTTCATTATTATGGGTACTTCACTCATACACGTGCGCATGTCGTAAATATTATACGTATATACGTATAAAACGACTGAGAAAAATATATATGAAATTAATAATTGAAAATGGACGAACCCATTTGCTTGTCTGGATGAACAATTTCACGGGCACCTTCGGGCAACATGGCATGTAGATGGTAAATAAATATAACATATTCGAAAGTCTAGTTCAGAAATGTTACCATAGCAATATATTTCAATACTTTATATATCGTAGTTCTTTGAAGATAGTAGAGGTATCAGTACTCGTAGTTGTTGTTTCTCTGCTTGTATCGTACGATTCGCTCTATTCCTTCCTGGTATCTTGATCAAAGACTCCGAAACGATCTTTGCCATCGTCTCCCCTTTTTATCCTTCATCGATGAGAAGAGGAATGCATCAAAAGTATCGAATGCATCGAATTCAGTTCAAAGGTTCTCTTCCACGAACATCGAAAATGTACATATATTCTTTACACATAAACTAATCCGATTTCGATATATTAAACCTCACATATTTTTTCCTTTTCGGATATTATGAATAACGGATTCTCTATTTAATATCTATAATATTAAAAGAAATATAAAAACAAATTTTGGAAAAACGTTGGTGCTTATCCTCTTCTAATCGCGATAGCGAATCTCGCTAGACCCCTAACGAAATGTTTATCTTAAATGGATATCGTTGATAGGATTCCCGATCGAATGTAATATTCGCTTTTCGAACGACCATGGACGGCTTTGAACGAATCGTAGAATGTTAGTATTGTCCGATATCCGAAAAAATAAACGTAACAGTTCGGCGTTTTTTCGAAAATTCGCAAGAGATGTTCTACGAGCGCTGGGCTTATCGAGCGAACGCAGCTGCCATCGATAGATATATATTTCTGAACAAATTCACCGTGATAGTAGATGAATTTCGAGCGAACTGCCCGTCCCAAGTCCCGTCGACGAGCTTGATCCAAATAACGCGCGATTACTGTTAAATCCAACGACACGACAAATCAGTTGCTAAAACCACTAACGATAAGTTGCTAAAAGAATACTTTCGTTCGAACGATTGTAAATATATACGAACACGCATTTAATCCTCGTAATAAAAAGAAACTGTTTGAAAATTAACGATCCAAGTATAATTTGGAAATGTAACTGTTAACAGTTAATGTTAAAAATTAATGAATACAAGTAACTTACTTATACGCGTGTCCATATTAAACATAAAATAAAACGATATCTTTAGAAAAGCATAAGACATAAATATCTAAAAGTGTCCAAGAAAGAAAATACAAAGAATAGAAATGAATGAAAAAAAAAAAAAAAAACTATAAAATCGTAGAAAATTTCGGGATGGTATCTGGCTTACAGGACGTTCATAAGACAAATATCATTTTTATCGGAATTCGAGAAAATTCCACGATGTGGCTTCGTGTGAATTATCGCGGCCGTACAAAGGTGCACACAGGATCGGACAGTGAAAAATGAGAGGACGTATTTGCAATATTCGATCAATAAGTTACACGGCTCATAGGTGGTGGTCGTTCAGCAGGAGGGCACCCTTTTGGATTGAACTCGGTTCGGCCGACACTCTGCGGCCACGACGACGGCCGCATCGACGGCCACACGTAGTCCGTGTCAGGATTGTACGGTCGAATTTTATATCCCCGCAATGACCAGGCACGTTCCCCATTCAACGTTCTTTTCTTTTTCCTCTTTCTTTCTCTCTTTCTCTGTCGCTGTCTCTCTCTCTCTCTCTCTCTCTCTCTCTCTCTCTCTCTCTCTTTCTCTCTTTTTCTTTCTTTCTCTCTTTTTCTCTGTCTCTCTAACATACACAACACTCGAATCACTCAAACCAACCGATCGATAGAAAATTTTACTCTTTGCGGTCTCACCTTTCAAAGAGATCACTCACATCGTTCACCTCATCCTATTTTTTTTTCTTCTCCTCCTAGAAAAGCATTCTAAAAAGTGGCTATCTTTCGTGAGATAAAAGGAACCGGCTTACTCTCGTATCCATGACAATCGAATGTGTTCAACGATATTCATGAAAAAATAGAAAAATAATATCATTTTTATTATATACCACGAACATTGAACGATATCTAAATTTTCTTTCATCATTTTGTTTTCTTTTTCTTTTCTTCCTTTTTTTTATCCATTTATATTCATTTTCAGAGGCACGTGCCAGGATAAATGCAACATCGGATATTTATGTCAAAACTGGAAGTCTATTGACATTGACCTGCCTGATGTCCCAAGGCCCTCATCATTTGGGAACAGTTGCTTGGTATCATGGCAACCATGCTGTAGTTACGTCTCCGCGATTAGAGAATGACGTCAACGCGGAGCCACGCATTACCATTGAAACTGAATGGAGCGACGCTCTTACGTCAAGGTAAAACTTTTTGTATTCTTTCACCCTCCTACGTTCGCCATTGAACAACTACCAACGACGAAACACCATATGATCGATCTTAAATAGAAACCCGATTTTAATGACACCTTTGCTCTTTCTAATTGATATCCTCAGTAGTTAGTAATTATTGGTACTGTGTTGGTACGTTCTCTTGAAAGGATCGTTAAAAATTGCACGGTATCGTCGACAAACAACAAATAATAATCCAATCTATAAAGATGTTGTTTTATTAATAAAACAGGCCCGATTGCGTTTTAGTTTCGTGATTAAAGGAAAAAATTTTTATTTCAAACTGTGACAGATAAATATATGGATTCGTCAATAAACGTTTTAGATCTATATAGTAACAAATTTATCTTTGACTATGAACTAATAATTAATTTTGTCTCGAAAAAAAGATAAAATAAAATAATACATATAAACGTGTGTGATAAATGTGTTATTTTAAAGTTACGTGGTATTATTTTTCTCATAGTAACTAGAATTCGAAAAAAATTCGAATATAAAAAGGACGGTTCGAGATTTCCGTTTGACAAAATTCAAAAATCATGCGTCTCTCACGAATATCTCGTCTATCTGGCTTAGTATTTCTGAAAAAGGATATACCTAACGGCGTAACGGAATTGCCCGGGAAAAAAAGGGTACGATACAAAGGGGTCTTTCAATCGCGTCGACGTAAAATCCGCGACGGTGGAACGCGATAGGCGGTTTCTCGTATATCGTTCGACGGCTTTGCGATATGGGTTATAACTCTGCTTGTAGATATCGCTGTGAGAGCGGGAAAAAAATGTTCCAATTTAAGAGCAACGCCAGGTATGCAGATGAAAATCAGTCACGGTGAAACGATCGAGCAATACGCGCATGCTCGTTGAAACGATATTTCATTCGATCTTGAAAATCGTGGCTTCGTGTTAGATTAATTGCTCTCTTTCTCTCTCTTTCTCTCTCTCTCTCTCTCTCTCTCTCTCTCTCTCTCTCTCTCTCTCTCTCTCTCTCTCTCACTCTCTTTCTCCCTGTCATGATACGTGTGAGGATTTCAATAACGCTGAAAACTACGCTTTATTACACATTTCTCACTTGTTCATTTCATTTTTCGTAAAATAATTGATCATGGTATCAGATATGTAAATCTTTTAGAAAGATTTTCGTAAATTGAAACGGCCGTAACTATAAGTAATTATTAATATTTTAGAAATCCTTCAACATATATTCATTTCGTTTGAGATAAATACAGAAATAATTATTTCAAAAATTGATCGATATCGTCTCGAATGATCTCTAAAAATTGTTCTTTTTTTTATGACAAAAAGATGTATATTAATAACCGTATACGGGCTTAAAATATTTCTGCGGGTGTTAAACTAAAAAATGCTCCAATAGAATTTTTATTTATTATTATTTAATAAAATTTTATAAAATTATGATTAATTATTATATATTACATTATTTCAAAATAGATAGATTTTTCTAGTTAGTACAAATGACAATTTGTCTCATTATATAACAAAAGGAAATGGGCGTAAGTGATCATACTTACTTAAGATATAAGTGATATTAAACTAAAAGAAATAGTTAGAAGGTTAAAGGATTATTTGATAATTTAGAGAGCACGCGTGCCAGGAAACTGCTCGATGATACAGCTTGTATCTCTGGTATCAGCAAGAGAACAACTGTGTCCTTTGTCAGGTGTGTCGCGCACCGTGAAGATGCATCGGGCATGCTCTGCATTTTAGGTAGCCTCTCGTTGAAGAGAGAACGAGAGAGAGGGGAAAGGGGGTGAGACAAAGAGGAGTTAGCTCCTCTCGTCGTACACCCGAGCTAGATACTCTCTAGCTAGTTTCTCGCTTCTCTAGGCTAGAATATCGTTGGGAGCATTACGACTGGCCACGTTCCACGTACGTAATACATACGTACAACATACATACGTATACGTTGTACATCTGTTTTTGGACGTGATTGACGATTGTCACGAGGCGCGATGCCGGTTACACGTGAACGAATTTACGAGCTCTTGTTCAAGAACCGAATTAATTTCCTCGCACTCCCTCTTTCTCTCTCTCTCTCTCTCTCTCTCTCTCTCTCTCTCTCTTTCTATTTATCTATCTATCTATCTCTATCCTATCCTAAACAAACAAACATATATTTATTTTTCTTTTCGGTGATGTTGAAATAAATAATAAAGACGGAGGAAAAGTAAATATTCTTTATTATTATTATTATATGGCCATGCTTGAATTTTACGTTTTCTTTTTAAGATATTATGTTTCGGAAAAAAACCAAAAGTGTCATTTTTGTTCTAAAATCTATTTCAAATATATCGCAGTATCAATCTGTAATGTCTATATATAAAAGCAATATACAAAGAGCAAACGGTACAGTCTGAAAAGATCGTTGTTAGTCTCCAGAAAGTAGTACATTATAACGCAATGAAGTAAGCTTGAAGTTTAACGAATGATCGATCGAACAAACCACTGAGAATAGTTTTTCTGTAATTTCTTAGACAACTAGAACGGGATAACGATCTCTCTCTCTCTCTCTCTCTCTCTCTCTCTCTCTCTCTCTTTTTCTCTCTTTCTTTATCTATCTTTTTTCCCTTCTCTGATACGCTTCGATGAAAACTCGGAACGCGTTAAAAATCTTTAACGTAAAATTTTAAAAATTTTATAAAGATTACTAACATCGATATATTATTGAATTATATTATATAAGATAGAAACATCCATCGCGATTTTCAGTTCAGATAGAGTTTATCTGATATCGACATCGATTAGTTGTTGCCTCGTCGTCGATATGTCCCTTTTGAAAAACGACAGGCAAGTTGCGAGAGTTGATTATCGCTCTTGGCTTTCCATTCAAGTACGCGTACCCGTTTGTGCTCATACTTTTCTTCTCCATGCTCTTGGCCACCTAACAGAAGTGACAGCCAATATCGGTTCTCGAGGCTTTTAAAATACACCGATAAAATGTTAACGCCCACGGCTGTGGTTGGAAGTTTAAGATGGACCAATCGAGACTTCGGGAAAATGGACTTTTTCCTTTTCCTTTTTTTCTATTTTTCTTCTTTTATAGAGAAGGAAAGAAAAGAAACATCGATAACCGAGCCACGAACCATGGGTGAACATTTTTGAGATACTGTAGAGAAGGTAAATCGAAAAATCAACAAGAAATCGAAACGATTTCTTCAAACCTTCCCAGTTAATTCTCCCTACTCCTTGTCCACCCGTTTCCTTTTTTCTTTTTCATTCTGCTTCTTAAAATTCGAATAAATTTTCCTTCTGACGATCATGGTATTTCGTCTGAAAAATGACTTTTTAAAATCTTTTGAATTATATATATATATATATATATATATATATATATATATATATATATATATTCTGGAATAAATATATTTTGGAATAGGAATACATATATAACTTAGAAGTAACATCGAATGGAATACTTCAAAGAGAGTTTACATTTTAGGGAGGAACTGATGTTCATCTGATGTTCCCGCTTTCTCTTTTCGCCTTATGTTTCAGATTGAAGATCACTCATGCGAAATTGAGCGACTCCGGGAATTACAGTTGCGTACCCACCTTCGCAAAGAAAGCAAGCGTTACCGTTCACGTTATCAATGGTAAGTTATTAATGTCCTTATATATATATTTTTTGTAAATTATTATTTGCTTAGAAAAATCGTTTTTCTTGAAGTACTCGAAAATTAGCATAAGTCTTTATTATTCCAAGCGTGAAATGCTTTTCATATTACTTGTCATCTTGACTAGAGCCATTTCGTTTGGCTTCCTCTTTCTCTCTCTCTCTCTCTCTCTCTCTCTCTCTCTCTCTCTTTCTATTTTCGTGTCGCTTACATCCCATCCCTTGTTCTTAACCATCCCTTATTCTATCCTGTCTAAAGCATGCCCCTATCTCTTATACGTCGTCTTCCTGTCCTTTGCCCTATCTCACCGGTGTCTAGAAAGAAAAAGAAATGCAGCTTTATGCTCCGAGGAAAATTTTCGACTAACTTTCTATGACGTTCACGTAGGATACACGATATTACTAATTTCTATGCTATCAGAGTGCTTTTATATTATAAAATACGATCTCCGGAAAAACAAAGACCTTCCTTAGTGGATATATAATACTTCTTAATTTTGATAAATCTCGTAGAACGATCGAAAATAAAAGACGCGTATTATTCTTTTTTAGTTCTTTTTTGTTCTCTTTATTAAGAGAGAACTCTATTAATCTAACCAAATTACTTTCGTGTCTAAAAAAAAACTAATGGAAGATAAAAGTTACATTATTACACGAAGTAATAATTAAACTTTTATCGATAAAATGAAATAAAACTTACAAAATGTAGATACATACATACACACACAATATTGTAACTTGGGAATTACTACGATTAATTTAACAGCACTTTTCTGACCCATCGACGTTGAAGAAAAATACGATGCACGTTCATCGGCTCCTTTAGAGAAGTGGAAGACTTGCCGAACAAGACCGAAAGATAAGGGATGATGAGGCCGCTCAGAAAGAAGTTCGGAAGGTCGAAAGAATCGAATTACGTCTGGGCAGAACGGAGTTGTAACAAAAGGGGGATAATGGCCGGTGGAAAAGCGGTACACTGTTTCGAACGGAGTAAGAGAGAAAGAAATGTAGAGGAGGAAAGAGGGAGATGGTAGGTCTTTAGCAGGAAGGAATGGTCCGCAAATTACAGGCGCTACGCCGCGAGCTTTCGTCTAATTCCTCCTATTTACGGTGATCTTCCATCCGTGAACCAGTTTTGATGAGGGCTGCGCCACCGTGCGTGTGCCTTCAACGCTCTCTCTCTCTCTCTCTCTCTCTCTCTCTCTCTCTCTCTCTCTCTCTCTCTCTCTCTCTCTCTCTCTTTCTCTCTCTCTCTCTGATTCAAGAGTAAGGATAGCGCTTTGCCACTGTCCAAGTGAATCGAACTGGAATACCAACTTCTGAAAAGACGTCTTTCATTTAGCCCTTCGACGTCTTTTCTCCAATGGTATGAAATCTTTTATTTTATTTTTTATGTCCCTCTCTCTCTCTCTCTCTCTCTCTTTCTCTCTGGTTCTTCATATATTTAATATCTAATATGCTTAAGTGTTTGGTACGAGTCTGTTGTCAATCTTGTTCGTCAATGAGATATTATAATTTACGTGAGCTCATCAGGTATGATCTATCGAACGATATAAATTTTCTTTTTCGGATAAGACATTATACAATTACTCTTCGACGAAAAAATTCGGAAATTCTTGTTTATTTAATATATCTGACGGAAACAATATCTTGCACGTTTAATTTTCAAGACATTGTATTATAAAAGTAATTGCTCCTCCTCGGTGGCGCTAGCGGAATCGCATGCGGTGACTCGACAATGAAAAATTACTGCCAACGCCAGGCCAAACATGTATTCCATCGTCTTTATCACGATATTACACTTCTAGCCGCGAAATGAACTTTTATGAGTTTAACCACAGAATCCTGTAACTTCGTTGTTTAAAAAGTTTCACGTTTGTTAATACGATCAGAATTTACTTCTATCCTTTTTTTTCCCATAACAACTCGTTGATATGTTTTCATTAAAGCATTTAACTTTTAACGGTCATATAGATCTTTTTGAATAAACGTAACTCGCTATAGAATTGATCGATTTTAATTATATTTATAGGATATGTATAAAAAAAAAAAAAAAAAAAACTGAGTTTATCAAATGGAAATGCAATTTTTGTAAAAGCTCCCGATGTTTAATTTGTTAAAAGCCTTTTTGTTATTTTTTAGACGCTTCTATATAGTAGACTATATTTGTTTAATTATTGATACATTTTATGTAACACGCGAGTTTCTCAATATTTATATTGAAAAATTTATAGCTCTTTGTACGTTTTGTAAAAAGTTTTGACAAAATTTTAAATATCATCGTGATAGAAGTTAAAATAACTAGACGAAAAACTCTGATAAATCTATCTAAATATAATAGTATAATGGCTTGATTTAATAATACTAACGATATTTGAAAATGACTAGAGTCATTAGGATTCGAACGACGTTACGTTTTGCTTCTATTATCATATCTCATCGATCGTAAAACGAGAAAGTAGGTACTAGTGCCGACGAAGCGTAGCAAGGGAGAGAGAAAATTCGGTCGCATTCATCGTTTATTCCGCATTGGTGCATACTCGAATCGCCTAGTGGAAGATTGGAGTACGCAAATGTTTAAAACACTCTTCGCTGAGAAGGCGGTATACATTTTATACAAAAATTTAATGAAGAGTATACGAGACCCATAAGGTCAACAGTTCTCTCGTTTCTTTATCTGACCTTTTCATTTACTCTCACTAACAGCGCATTCACATTCGTAGATAATGCAGATAAATTCTTCTTGTTTTACAAAAATACCGCAACGTGCATTTTTTACTTTAATTTATTCTTCGTCTCTTAGCCACTTCGACCTGTTCCATTATATATTCTCTGTTGCATTTTATAAATGAGAATAAAAGAAATCGAGAGAAAGAGAGAGAGAGAGAGAGAGAGAGAGAGAGAGAAACAAAGATAGAAAAAGGTATGAGAATTCGAGGATTGTTATAAGAATGATGGCGCCAATATTGAGTATATAATTGTACGGAAAAATAATAGACAAGAACAACCTTTATGTTCAGAAATGTGATGGGAGAATAGAGGAAGACAGAAAGATAAACCAGTCAGCTCTGTCTGTGACATTCTACAAGCAAGACTCTTAAAGATCGATCCACGCTTTGCTCGTTTCGCTTTTACGTCTCAGCCACGATCATATTAAACCACTTACCATTATGTGATTTTCCATTATTTCCAAATTATCAAAATAATTGCAATTTGGATTTGTGCTTGTCATTTTTACGTCCACCAAAATGTTCATTCGTTTTTGCTCGCTCGAAATTCTCACCGAATTCGAATTTTATCTATTGAAATTCACACGCATAAAATATGTACTTATTTATTTTGTCTTTTTCTTCTGAATTCACATATTCAAAAACCTTTTTACCTCAAGCGTCTAGTCTTTTAAATAACGTAACTTCTCAATTAAATAAATATTTCTGTACTTATTAGCTTTTATTAGCCTTTTTACGAAGTCATTTGAAAATGTCTTTTATATATGTAAATCACAATCGAGGTCGTTTACGAAAATATTTCAAACAGGTCTTTAATATAAATTCTTTTCCGACGTATTTTTCATAAAAAACATTTCGATGGACGAACAATCTCCTAAAATGCCACTTTCCTGAATAAAGTACTATATTATTCATCCGCGTGGGGCTATTTCGTTTACAACTAAATACAAGAATGCATATAAAATCAATACCAATTGACGTATTGGATACAGATATACAAATATTCATGGAAATATTTTTCTTTTGTGGATATAAAACGATACCAATTCGGGGTCCATATGGCTTTAAACATTTTTCTTCTTTTTACTATTTTTTATTTTCTTTTTCACATCCATATGCTGGAAAATGTAATACCTATACTAAAAACTGTAGCACTATATCATAGAAACGGTATAACGTTCTTTTGTTTATACAAATTTTAGCGATTTCAATCTGCGAGAAGAAAAGAGAGAAAGGGAATAATATTCGATTCGAAATAAAATTAATCTGTAGGAACACCCACGAAAACGTTATAATATCGCGATAAAATTTCACAGACAAAGAAAAAAAGAAAAGACAAAAAGAAATTAGCATAAGAATGCAGACGCTAAATTGCGTTTAATTGCCGTTTAAATGGTGCAGGAGAGAAAGAACTCATTTCGATTTTATTATCCGGGTGTTCTTAAGTACGATGGATTTGTACGATATCTTTCTCTCTCTCTCTCTCTCTCTCTCTCTCTCTCTCTCTCTCTCTCTCTCTCTCTCTCTCTCTCTCTCTCTCTCCCTCTTTCTCTTTTTTCTCTTATTACAGTTCTTTATTTTTAATAGAAAAGAAAGGTATAAGTAATTCTTCAAATCCCTGAGATAAAACACGTTTTATCGTACGTGCCAGTCTTTAATTACTTAGAACGTATATAAAAGGGTAGATTTAATTGCCGCCGTTCCTTTAGGAACAAGCTCGTGAGAAAAATTATTCTTTTCTATCTCGAAAGAGAAAGAGTGCGAAATCGAAAGATAGAGAAAGTGAGAAAGAAAAAGAAATCTTTAGCCGCAGCATGCTTTCGCTTTCCTCTTAACAAAGATTTATTAATTAATCAAAACTCACGTTAAACGACGCCTACCTGAAAACATTTCAAATATTACTTCATAATTTCGTTAGAAGTATGTAGATCAGACTAATAAGACAAATATTTATATTTGTTCTTGTATACTTCTGATCTATATTTTTTTCACGAGAAATATCACTGATATTTTTATCTATGTGACCTTCTTTAAATATCGTTATTTAAACTTTAAAGCGAGAGGCACCGTTACGAAAATCCAATATCTCGCTATCGAAGAGGCCAAGATCGATTCTTCAATATAATATCAACAATAACCAATATGATAACGACGGTGACAAAAATGACAACGTCGTCTGCCAGAAAAGGATATATAGCCGCGAGCTTATAAGCACACGTTCAATTCTATTTGAGGTGCATAAACAAACACATGCGTGCATTCGCAAACACACACGCTGATACGTTAACACATTTCATAAAGAGAAAGAAAGAAGGAGTGAGAGAGAGAGAGAGAGAGAGAGAGAGAGAGAGAGAGAGAGAAGCTTGGAAGGTTGCATATAGTAGAGAATAAGCATATAATAAGCTTTCACGAAGACATTCTGTGCACGATCATGATATAAAGATCTCACATACACTCTTCCAACTTAATATCGATCAAAGCAACCGTATATCGAAGGTTATACAAATAATACACGTCAGTTGCTATTAAACATTATACAAAATATACAGGATGTTTATATATAAACTATATATATATATATATAAACTATTCATAACGTACCTCTTTTCAAACAACTCAAAGTATGCCATAAAAGTTTGTCGCATCATAAGAAACAAGGAAAATATTTAGGCGGCCTCCTTTAGCTGAAACACCCTGTATATGCATCTATAATTATTTAACTCGATAAAACATGTGATAATTTACACAAAGTTTCGAAACAAGTAGATGCTATAGCACTTTCTACGTATTCTACGTAATTGAAATGAATTACTTATATATCGAAATCTATTTGTTTAAAATGATACATTTTCAATGATTATGCTTCTTTTTTTATACAATCTCTCTCTCTCTCTCTCTCTCTCTCTCTCTCTCTCTCTCTCTCTCTCTCTCTCTCTCTCTCTCTCTCTCTCTATCTCAATTATAAAATCAGAAAACGTTTGTAACTCCTTCGTTTTATTTCACCCCCAATGTAGGTATTACTAGAAAAAAAATAAATAAAAAAAAAATAATAAAAAAAAATAATAAAAAAAATAATAAAAGAATGAAACAGAACAAAAAATTCTTGCGCATTCGTGACATCACGATCTACGGCATATCGTAAAAATACATAAAATTCTCGTTAGTAAGTGCGTGTTTTGGTGAGGATCGGAGCAAGTGAGCTGACAGGAAAAAGGTGGGTGATTTACGACGAAGTTATATTAGTATCGATCATACATTTTTGTACGAGGCGACGGAACGAGCATTTCTTTCTAACGTGCGCATTAAAAAAACATGGCTTTGTTGTTAACGCTATCATTGATATGATCGTCTTAACCCACACTTCTGTGTCGTCTGAATTGCCGGTCGCGTTTAATCTTCTCACCACTTTTACCTTGAAGATTCGAACGAAATTAAATCCTCGCCAGAACGTCTTCGTCGTCGTCATCTTCGTCCTAGTCATCATCCTCGTCTCCGTCGTCGTCGATCTTCGATTAAAAGCTCGAACGCTTTGAGATACTCGATTAAAGTCGACGGCGAAATGAAGCGTTTAATCTTCGTGGTTTACAGCATCTTCATCTCCCCATCTCTCTCTCCCTACCTCTATAACTCACTCTCTCTCTCTCTCTCTCTCTCTCTCTCTCTCTCTCTCTCTCTCTCTCTCTCTCTGTGTAACTCTCTACCTCTCTATCTCTCTCTCTTCAAAATAGCGTAGTAAAATTTTGCTATGTACGCTACTCGATATAAAGCAATAACTTTATAAATTGCCTGGCAAAGGGATTGAAGTTTTTAAGACGTAAGCCCTTACTCGTGGAAGGAGTTATACGACTTTCTGGTGGTTCGTGCCCCATTCGTGCGGGTTACACAAACTTCAATCCTATGAAAAGTTTGACCGTGAGATGGATAGCTCGCGTTTCGAGAGTCTGAGATATACGTACGATCTGTAGAAACATTTGATCATTTATTTTAAACTTCATATTTATTATAATACTTTACTATGTCATATATGTAATGGATGTATGTATGCATGTGTAGATGTATATGTTTTACCATGTATTTATTATAAATTCCAGATAATATGCATTAAATTACGCATTGAAATATTTTGAATAAAATCTCATACTAATTGGCATATTATGATTGGCTAGCTCTTGTGTACTATATGTATGTGTGTGTGCGCGCACGCGCGTACATGATGTACACGTGTTATATATTTTATACATACGTGAGTAGAGCAAATAGACATCATTAACTGAATATAGACACCAAACGTCAAGAAATATTTGTTATCTGCGTTTAAACAGAAGTAGCTTTGCTTATCTACATATGGATATATATATTGAATAAATTTACCACTGTTCCTTAGTAAATTTGCTAACGATACTTGTGACGTAAATTAGTGTAATTTCAAATTGTAATATTGCTAATTATCATGCTTGTTAATCATTATGTTCTGAGATGACAAACTGACAATTAATTATATCAAACTAATTTCCTAATGAATCTAAGTATTATTACTAATAATTTAGATTCAATAGATATCTAGTACTTTTTGCTTATCTTTTTCTAGAATGATATCACTTACTAAAGCTGAAGATTTTTTAATAAATAATTTTCGATTCTTTTTGGTTATAAAGTGTGCATGTAACGAATACTTGTCGCAATACCATCCGCGAAATTTAGTTTAAACTAGCAATCGGGACATCGGGTCTCTCTCTCTCTCTCTCTCTCTCTCTCTCTCTCTCTCTGTCTCCCTTTCGCCACGTTTGTTGTTAATTAATTTTACTGCCAGTTAGATTCGTTCTCTGCTTTCGAACGAAACGCTTTAATTGCTCTTGTTCTCTGTCTCCTATATGTCTGTTTCTCTCTCTCTCTCTCTCTCTCTCTCTCTCTCTCTCTCTCTCTCTCTCTCTCTCTCTCTCTTTGTCATTATCTCTATCTCTATCTATCTCTCTCTCTCTCGCTCCTACTCTTTTTACCTCTTTCCATTTCCACTCAATTCGTGTAAATCATATCAGCAAACGGAGGAACGACATATCGATCGTCGCACGAAACACGTTATTAAGTCCTTTGAATTTACTACGACAGTTTGTAATTGGATTACATAACAAATGTATATTCATTTGTACATGTAATCGTAAAATAGTAGAGATCATTTCGATGATTGAAATCTTATTAGCCAAACTTCCTAATTGGCGATCATAACGATTTTTCCTTTATAAAGAAATCCATTCTACTATCAATACCATAAATCTAATCGATAGTATTGCATATCGATAACGTTGCTCTTCTATGACGAATCTATCATAAATAAAAGATGGGATATGTGTACATACATCAAGTATTAGAGATGGATTGTTAACGGACTGTTAAATCCTGAAATTCGACTATCCTTAAATCAGTCTAACGAATGGAACATCAATTACGAAATATAAGACAAGAAATAACGTCGGTCAAATAAACCTAAATTAAAAGAAAAAGAAAAGAAAAAATAAATGAATATAACTTATTAGTCCTTAACATTTATTTTTTCTTTCATTTCACTTCTTTTTTTCTTTTATTATTTCTAATGGTCACTTATAAAGAGGTAGATAATAAAGAAGAAAATTTCGAAGGGAAGGACAACGTTTTCATAAACTTTTTTTATGATTAATTTTGAACTTAACTTGAGTAAGACGTTTTAAGCATATAAAGATTATATACCTAGGAACCTGTAGGAACGTGCGACTTACTCTTTAAAACGTGAGATAAGCGAACATTTAGTATAAGCCGAGTTACGATTAAACTCGCGAGAATTCCCACAGATCGTTTCGTGAGATAGAACATGACCGGGTTGAAGTTAACGCCGACGCACTAGCATAATTCACGAATTCGATCTCGTTCACCAAATGTTCGATGTTTCTCAGGGGAAAGATCATGATCGAAATATCGGATTTTTTGATCGATTAAAATATATTATATTAAAAAGCATCGTCGAGTTGTCAACAATCATGACATTCTTTTTATAAAATGTATTTATAAGAACTATGTAAAAGCATATTTATATAGCTTTACGTTTCTTTTCTCTTTTTTATTTTCTTTGTTTATCGATTTTTCGTTCGAATAAAAGAATATATATTCTATTCCCTTTTTCACCTACTTTTTCATTGTAATTTTAAAGCAATGGGATTATATAATAAACTGCCAATAATTCTTTTTGAATTCTTCGACGAATATGAACTTTATGTTTGAAGCGATGGACATATTATCAATTTAAAAAAAAAAAAAATGAGAGAGAAAAAAATCAAGTGTTCTTAAGTGCTCTTCTCGATAGAATTAATAAAGAAAATCGTTTTTCGATAAAGCTGAAAATTGTCACCCTTTATCCCAAGATTAATTTTTAAAATATTTATCATGGAAGTAAAATTTCACATAGTCAACGACTAATTTATTCTAAATTGATTACAATATAATTTGTAATCACTACGAAAATTAACTTCACATCATTTTCATTCAATATTATTTTCATTCGACTTATTTTTCGTATTTCTTTTCAATATTATATTTATTCACGTAATTTTTTTTAATGGTAGTTTTTAAGGATAAAAGACGATAAGAAAACATGTTCAAAATTACTCGATATAAAATGTACCATAGCTAATGTACATATTAAGTATATCAATTTTGTGTGTGTGTGTGTGTGTGTATACATATGAGTTTGAAGGCTATGGCTAGTTAGTTGCTGCGTGTGTATATATGAGATAAGCCTATCGATAATGAGACAAAGGATGGAAGTTTTTATAGTTGGTCAGCTGTATGTAATCATGCATGAAATAAGTAAATCTATCAGTCGAACAAAAAGATGGAAGGTCCTAGAATTAGTTAGTTGTGTATGTGTGTATGTATAGGATAAACTTACCGATAGTTAGACAAGGGATAGAAGGTTCAAGAGTTAGCTGTATGTATGTGTGCATGCATAAGATAAGTTTATCCATCGATAATTAAACAAAAGAAGGAAGCTTTTGGCATTAGTTAGATGTGTTCGACACATTCAAATCGGTCGACAGTCAAACAGTCTGGTCTATCCTTTGTGAGTTGCATTTCTTATGAGAAGAAGAGAAGGTGCTGAGATATCGAGAGAGTGAGTGAGATGGAAATACAAGAAGTGAACAAAATAAGCAACGAAACAAAGAATAGGACAAAAAGGCGATAAGAGTTACCGAATACGTATGCACAAATACGAGTGAGGATGAGAAAGGCTATAGGGTTTACGTGATCGGAAAAGAGCAACGGAAGCGACAGTCTTGAATAGACCAAGCTAGGTATAACGAAGAAGGTCCTGAGTAGGCCAGGTATTGAGTAGACCAACGTGAGAAAAAGATCAAAGAGCAGAATTAATAGTATCACGTGTAGTCCTGAATGGACCAACAAAGAATAACAAGTAAAACCTTGATTAAGTACGAGAGAAAGAAAAGGGTTGTAATATATAAGTTATAACATACTAAGTATAATACTTATATTAATAAGGTGCATATTAACCAAGAGTAAGTGAGCCGAGTTAGTCAATCTGCATCTAACAGATAGGGTTTCGAAAAATACCCTGTGTGTTTGTGTGTAAGTAATATATACATATGTACATATACATATATATGTATATATATGTGTGTGTGTAAATAATTACTCGATTGATTTTTTATTTAATGCATTAAAAAAAGAAAAAAGAAACGATATTATTTTAGAACTCCGATTTATTTCTATAAGCGAAACAATTTTCTACCGATTGTAGCTCAATTCTATAGGTTCTTATATAAATCCTTTTAATGATGAGAAAATGATAGAAATAAAAAGGAGTAAACATTGAGAATAGAATCTTTTAAGGATAAAGATATTTTATTATTATCAAACAGACTTATATTTTACCTAAATGAACGAAAAAATAAGTAATGGAAGTATCATATAGTTATCTACATAATTGCCTACATAATACATCTACATACACGTACATAAGAATAGAGACATAAAATAAATTAGAAAACGAAGCCTTGTTAAAGAAGAATATAAAAAGAGGATTCCAGTCAATTTTTTATAAATTGCAATTTACGAAAAATAAAGAAAATAAAAAAATCCATGGGTGGAGGAATTCCAGATATACTTGGTATACCATTTATGAGGAATTCATTGGACCAACCATTTTTGCTTCTCGTCTATCGGTGAAATTTTATCTCGTTTCTACCACATTGACGTGTTCCGGACACACGAAAATGTACAAAGAGAAAGTGAGAGAGGAAGATAGAAGGAAGAAGAGAGAGATAAGAACACAAGAGAATGAAAGAGAATAGAGGGAGAATGGCTATGGGTAGAGGAACATTTGTATGAACATCATTGTCTTCTCTCCGTATGCAGGTATCTATTCAAATTGAAAGTGAACGGCAAAGAGCAAAAGAGTTACAAAGAAATAACGCAATGGCCGACTGGTTGCAATTTCAAAAGCGTTTTACGCCTGTACCTGATGTATCTACATACTTGATATAACTCTGATCAAGGATATCAGATAATCTATACATTATCACAATTTCATACTCATGTATATTGATACTTAATACAATAATACTGTATTAACAGAGCACAGAGAAAAATCGTACATTTAATGTATGCTATATGAGATCCAAAGAAAATAATTTATTTTTCGTCGTTGATTTCTGAAAGATAAAAAGGAATAAAAAGAATAAAAAAACAAAAATAGAAAATTCTTCCTTCAAATCGCTAAGCAAATTTTCTCTTCTTTTTTTTTTCTCTTACATTATCGAACAAACAATTTTCATTTTTTTCAAGTTCGATTAGAAATTAATAACTATGATAACGATATTTTTCGACTTGTATCGATGATAAACGTAAATCTGAAAAGTACAAGTCCAGTGTACTCTTTCTAACTCTATTAAAAGTTTATTTAATAAAAAGAATTACATGATTTACGAAAGTACAGTGTTACCTAACGACAGTTGCTTTTTTCTCCATGGCAAACACACGTCCTCTTTAATTTGGTTACGTCCGTCTAGTTTCTTTATCTTTTTCTGACTTTCATTTCGAGTCTTGTCAAGTAACAGAAGGAAAGTAGACCAGAGTCATACCACGCATTTCGGTGTTACGCGCAAGTTTTGCACGTGTTGCATTTTACCATGCCCTGCACACCTATGTAAATTCAAATTAACATCGTAGACACTCAAGATTGGATTTTTGCGGATAATAGAATTTTACGTTCACGTTAAAACGGACTCTATCCCCATTTTCACTATAATATCGTATAATTATTTCTTTTTTTCTTTCTCCTTCTACCTTTTTCTCTGTATTTCTTTCTATTCTATTTTAAATAATTTCAAAGTATTTCCTACTGTTATACTCATTTTAATATTTTTAATGATACATAATTGTTCAATGGACCGAACACATTTTGAGACAACATTTTTATATAAATTATTAAAAATGTACCATAATGAATTTTAGTTAAATTAAAGAAACGAATATTTGTATTTTAACTTTTATAAATGTAACTACATTAATACCTTGATATGACATCTTTCGTGTAATGATAGAAATATTTTCGAATGAATTTATCTTTTCATACGGAAATGTTAGCCAGTAAAGCGATAATATTCACAGCACGCATACTCTACGGAATCCGCAAAAATTGCCTCTTCTAGTGACAGGATACGTCAAGGCATACGAGTACGAGATACTGCGTGGTCATATAAAAATGTTATTTCGGTTACGCGATTTGTGAATTTACGTGCTTTGCATAAATATCCTCCGACCGTATCATGCCGTACTAAATCTCGTTATATGCGGTTGGTTCCTTCATATATTTTGCGGATAAATATAATACTTCCTTTTTCCCCCACCTCCTATCATTTATTACATACGGATATACATATACATATATATTCATACATACATACATGCATATATATATCGACATAATCTAAAAAGTAAAAAGAGATCTTACTTCTATGATAAAATTTATTTTTTAAATAATTATAAAAAAATAACGAAGAAAATATAATTATCATCAATAATAATAACGTATGGACTACTAATATACATATTATTGCAATTCGAACATTCTCATAATATAATCATAATATAAATTTTAATTAAAATATTTTTTATATATCAATAGAAAGTATTGCATATAAATTCGATTGAATTATATTTCTTTCGTCGATAATTGAAACGATGCATCGTTAATACCCAATGACAACGTGCCGTGTAACGTATTATACATACGCTAGATGTATACGTATGTATATGTATGAAAATATATAATACATACGTGATGCGAATACTTAAAATGAATATCACGTTTAAAACTTGGCTCTATCTCGGATTGAAGTATCGAGAACGTGAAAGACACGTTCCACTATGGTCAACATTAACAAAAATAACAAAAATTCATAGAGCAATTCGATATATGTGTTTGCCCCACTTTCTTGACTGTTTTTCACATAACATTGATCTTATAAGAGAGAAGCGAGAACAAGAAGCATATATGAGAAAGAAAGAGAGAGAGAGAGAGAGAGAGAGAGAGAGAGAGAGAGACGGATTGTGAGAAGGCATCAAACTGGCAAACGATACTCAAGGGAAAGAAAGCGCGTTAGACGGCAAAATGGCACGAATTTGGCTTGGTTAGTCATTCGAGCGTTCCCGAGGATCTCATTCAGCTTGAGATCTTACAGTGAACAACCAACCAACGCACGTAATTACCTTAGTAAAAAAAACCTTTTCAACCAACCTGAAAATAGTCCGTCGGCTCGTCGGGCAACCACTTTATATCGATTGTTCGACCATGAAAGTGACTTAAATAGATCTCAATTATTAGAAAATGCTTGCACCGCAATTAGCGTTAATTAATTGATGGCAAAAAAAAGAAATTGGAGAAAAATTCACAGAAATAATAAAAGCAAAACGAAGACACGAGTGCATATAGTTCTGTTAATTGTTAAAAATTGTTGATCAAATTACTGATTATGATGAAGTAAAGAGGAGAAAAGAAACAACACAAATGATTGATGTAATAAAAATTATATCATTTTCAATTCTCATTATCGAACATTTCTACGACATTCCAATAGTTCTTCGTTCGTTCACAAACATTAAAAAAAAAATAAATACAAGAAAGATAGAGAGGAAGAATAGAGAAAGAGAAAGGAAAGAAGAGAACTCGTTTCCCATGTGGAGGATTAAAAACGTTCTACGACGTGTTACAAGCACCGAGACGAACAGTGAAATGACGCGAAACTCCGCCCCGGTCAGCCGATTCGAATTTTATTCGAGCTTTCTACTTCACCTTTTTCTTTTTCCTCCTTTTGTTTCACAGGTCAACCGTGAAACGTCACACGTACAGACATATACACATAGACATTATACATTATGTTTCCACATTTCCATAGTGAAAAAGAACTCTTCTGAAAGTTCTCCAATGGCGTTACCGTCTAACAATAAATAGATAGAGCTTACTACACTTTATATCCGCTTTCTCTTTGACATTTGCTCATACGAATATAACATAACCGAGTCATGTGTCCTTTCGCATCGGTTATCCTGTTCTGCCGAAAGAAAAGAAATGGAAATATGAAAAGAGACAGGCTGCGAAAGAGAAAGGGAGAAGATGACGTTTATGTCTGACTCACGCTTGATATTTCCACTAGAATTTCCTACGCATCGATGAACACCTACGTTACGTGTAACCATTTCTATCACGTATATTGAAACATTTTTTAGATGAATCTTAGAATCGCACATAAAAATCATTATAAAGTAATTAGATACAAAAATATCTTTAGAATTTGGAACTTGCTTTTATTGATCACTTAATAGGTTAATGGATTTACCAATAAGTTAGGGAAAGAGAAAAGATGATTTAAAGATTTTGGATATTTTCAAAGAAATCTAATAACGAAGTTATGAAGAAATTCAAACAACGATTATCGAACAAATCCTTTAATTCATTTATTAAATAGTGTGATTTAAGTTACATCGTGATCAATTAATAATTAATTATCCAACGATTTTTTTAAGTCGTGTAATTCAAAACCTTGCATTTTGTCTAAAAAAAACTACAAGTTTAATAACATTCATTTCTTTTAAGTTCTCGTATTTGAAATTTTGAAGATATTCAAACAAATCGAGGCATTAGACATAGCCTATTTATATATCTATTTAATCTTTTGTGAGAATTATATATAGTTTAAACTTCAATTTCCATTATTCAAGGATGAATCATCAAAAGCACGAAAAATTTCTGTTTTAAATTTAATGGCGTGATCAATTAAAAATTAATTATCTAACAATATTTTTAAGTCGCGTAATTCAAAATCATATTTTTCGTCTAAAGAGCTTACTGATTCAATGAAATTCACTTTCCATGAGTTCTCCTATCTAAGGTTTGGAAAATTTTCAAACAAATCGAAGCATCACACATAGCCTATTTATACATCTATTGAATCTTTTCTGAAAATTGTATGTAGTCAAAATATCAATTTTCATTATTAAAGATGAATCGTCAAAAACACGAAGGATTTTCGTCTTGAATTTAATGGCGTAATCAATTAAGCATTAACTATTCAACAGCTTTTGCAGGTCGCATAATTCAAAACCTTCTTTTTTGTCTAAGGAGACTACGAGTTTAATGAAATTCATTCTTCGTGAATTCTCGTATTTGAGATTTTGAAAATTTTCAAACAAATTGAGGGATTATACATAGCCAACTTATACATCTATTCAGTCTTCTATGATAATTGTACATGGTCCAAACTTCAATTTTCATTATTCGAAATGAATCATCAAAAGCACGATGGATTTCCGTAATGAATTTCATGGCGAACCAAAGATTCACCAGAAACGTTATTTCAAAATACACGTCTGCTTGAGCATCGATTATATGGAAGTTCTCCTTGTGAGTTCGTAATCAAAAGGCCATAACTATCCTCACGTCAAAGACAGTAAAAGAGATAGAGATAGAGAGGGAGAGGGAGAGAGAAAGAGAGAGAGAGAGAGAGAGAGAGAGAAAGACGTAGAGTTCTCATTGATCGTGCATTTTCAAGCAGCAACTGGCAGCAATAGCATCAGAAACGGCAATGGTTTGAGCTTGCTATAAGCGAATTCAAGAAGATGTCTAGTTTGGAAGGGAGTTTCAAGCATGAGATAGCAGAGATAGCGCGATCAACTGATAAATCAAATTGGCAGTACCGTGTACTGTTTCGTATCGTCGCATGCATTGTAGGAATAAGATCTAAGACTTAGGCATCGCTCATCGTCGTCTCATCGTCGTATTCATCATCCACCTTCTTATCCTCTCTCATCTTCTCTTTATACTTACTCTTAACTCGTTTCGTCTCGTCTCGTCTCGTCTCGTTTCGTTTCATTGTTGTGTCGGTCTTATTGTTAAACTACGCTTAAAGCGATGGCCCCCATCTCCCACTCGAACAATTAAATCCTAATCAAAGGATTAGAAGGTAGAAACGAAGACCTAACCAGGTTACGTCCTCGCACGATGTAGATATTAACTTTCTCTCTAACAAATTAATTCGTCTGGTCTTGATATAAAATTGTTCAGATTGTTGATTAAATCGTGAGTTTGTCTCTGTTGTCGTTATTATCGTATTTAATAAAACATACAAAAGAAGTTGATTAAGAACTTATATTTAAGGGTAAACTGTATCTCTTTTTTTTCTCTGTTTCTTTTTATTCTTTTTGTATCTATCTTCCTTTCTCTTTCGATATACTATAGTCGTTTATATAAGAACGGGTTTTGGAAGCGCCTTTTCGAACGAGTACTTGAAGCATGAATTATTCTTTTTTTTTTTTCTTCCGCAACATGCTTTCGAGAAATGAAAGAAATAGAAGAAGAATGAAAAAGGAGAAGAGAATTCTGTTCGGTTGAATTCAATGAAAAAAAAAAAGAAAAAGAGAATAGAAAAAGGAAGAAAAGAAAAGATAGAGAAAGAAAGAAAGAAAAAGGAGGAAAAAGTAAAACGGAAAGATTGACGAGCGAAATACAAGGCCAGAGATCATCGAGACAAGTGGAAAATATTTTAAGCACCCAATCTATCCATTCCACGACTCCGATGGTCCTTTCTATTTTCTGAGTCGTGGAACGGATAGATTGGGTGCTTAAAATATTTTCCACTTGTCTCGATGATCTCTGGCCTTGTATTTCGCTCGTCAATATAATTATTTAAAACGCATGCTGGATATATAAATTCCTGTAATTGTATTATACTTGTCCAAGATATGCTTCGACTCAATCCAAATGAAAAGAAAAAAAAAAACAAACGAAATCTCAAAGAAAAATGTAAAAGTCGATATATTTCGCCTTTGACAGATTCCATTAAAACTGATGTCGCCTTTTTGACGGAACCTGACTTATCTCGATATCGCACAACATTATTCGTTACAAGAAGTCACCAAAAGACAAAGAGAGAGAGAGAGAGAGAGAGAGATAGTTAAGAGCTACAATTTGTTAAGATACGCTTGGAAAACAAAAGAGGAAGACGTAAAGGGCGGAAGAGAACGAAGGCTTGTCTATTATTATCGCATGTGTTCTCACGTTCGTGCTTGCTATCGCTCGACTTTGAGGCTGTTGTCCCATTTTCTCAGAAGTTCCTTATGGGCGACGAGTTTGTCGCTTATACGCCAAGTTCATAAGTTAAATAAGCATTTCTGTGACGTCTACAGAGAACGAATGATTTCGTGGAATATATTTCTTTCCCTCTGTCTCTCTATTTCTCTCCCTATTTATCTTCATTTTGTTACTATTTGAAATGAAGAGAAAGAAAGAAAGAAAGAAAGAGAGAGAGAGAGAGAGAGAGAGAGAGAGAAAGGGAGAGAGAGAGAGAAAGAGAGAGAGAGAGAGAGAGAAAGGGAGAGAGAGAGAGAAAGAGAGAGAGAGAAAGGGGATATAATTTTAAAAAATATTGGAAAAACAAAATAATTCTTCTTTACTCTCTCGTTCACAGAATTACATAATCAAATCCTCAATTGAAAAAATATTGTCTCGAAAGGGTCGATTAATTTTATAGCGATCGCTGTCGAATCGCCACCAAGAATTACGAGCTATTGGAACTAGTGACATACCATAGGCGCCAAGGGTAAACTAACTAACCGAACCAGACGTGCTCTCTAATCGAGACCGATACGGCGCGTTTAAACCGATCCTGGGTAGACTCGCTCGGCCAAGCAGAAGTTTCTGCGAACGTTCGAAAAGCCCGCCGTTCGAAAATTGTACACGGTAAAGAGAAAACCGAGAAATTCAATTTTCCGCTCTGCCAAATTACCGGATGTTAATCGAGTGATTTTCTTTTCCTTCTTCTTTTTTAAGATACTTGAAGGGAAGGATATCTTATAATGAAAATTTAAAGTATCCGAATCTTCGAAATAGTATTTTTTATTTGTTTAGATAAAGAGCGAGAAAGATGAATAAAAAAAAGAAAATAATAATTTGAAGAAAATGAAAGGTGGTGGTACGATTACGTTTTTAACAAACAAAAATAGGGACGAACATAAAAAAGAAAGAAAGAAAGGAAGTCCAATGTGTCCAAATGTGTCCCCATCTCTCGTGTGCTCGAAACGTACGTACGTTAGAGAGTACAAAGTAACATTTGACCTATGAACGAAATAAGCAGGACGCGCTCCCGCTTTTTATCTTAAAATAAACGAATAAACGGATCAAGAAGTTTCTGCACATAGGACGTGAGTATCCTCCTTTTGAATCAAAATTTCCGTTTCTATTTCCATGCTTTTATATTTCGAACTACGATATATCAACTATTTCTATTTTCAACATTTGTTAAAATCTAAGATTAATTCGTATGCCAAAGTTCGTCGAATATGTTAATTAATTAATCGAAATTTTCTTTATTTATTTCAATAGTTTATAATATTCTTTCGTTTATTAAAAAGAAATTCGTTTAAAAATATAATCATTAATTTTTATGAAAATCGAATCAAATTCGATTTTCTCGATGATGGAGGGAATACGTACAAACCAGTCAAAACTATTCAAAAAAAAATAATAATAATAAAATAATATTATCTAGTCCGAAGAAATTATATTTTTCCGTTTTTTCTTTTATTAAATCTACTAAACAGTACAAAACACTTTTACTAGTTTGGCAAAAAAATTATTGAATTAAAAACATATGTAGATATATTTTTGTGACTCGTTATCAGTATAATTCTATTTTATGTGAAAGAGACAAAGAAATCTTATACATATAAATACGAAAAGACGAGATGCCTTTGGAGAAAGTAATATAATAACATTTTTTTTATATTTGAGAAGTTCTAACTTTATTTCGTTTAATATCTACAATATATATCATAGAATTTTAGTCTTTATGATTCCTGACTTTCTCGAGAAATTACAAATAAAAATATTTCAAATGATACTGT
The DNA here is from genome assembly GCA_911387935.1 of Dolichovespula saxonica. Lineage (NCBI taxonomy): Eukaryota > Metazoa > Arthropoda > Insecta > Hymenoptera > Vespidae > Dolichovespula > Dolichovespula saxonica. Next base: position 2,662,622 of record OU427003.1, on the reverse strand, counting down.
TTTACGTAATCTTCATCCAATGTAATCTGCACGTTCTCATATTGATCGTTTTGTCGTTAAAATAATATTGATGATATCATGCATATTATTAACACGTTCAGAGTAAGTAATTACACGAAAAATACTAAAAAAAATCGATATAAAATATTCTAAATAAACTTTAGAACTAATATTAAATTGCCTCTAATACCTAATAACTTTTGCAAGCTCAATTGATCATAATAGATTTTAATCGTTATTCATCTCAACTATTTACAACAATCATTATATATATATATATATATATATATATATATATATATATTATGTAAACGATAACAATAGATATAAACGTTCGGTCGAATGATGTTTAGATATAATCGATCATCTACGGTAGCTCAATATTTTTACAACGAAAATGTTTATTATGAATATTATTAATTAAGTTGGAAGTTAGGTAAAACACAAATATTTGTGAATATCGAGCTTATATGCTAAGTGAAAATAACGATGGAGTTAAAATAATAACATTTAATGTATAGAAAGAAAAAAGAAAAAAAAAAAAACAGAAAAATTGAACCGTCATCAACTTTAAAGGATGACAAATTTTCAGGGGTACGAGTGAAAATACTGGTGTCCTTTTCTTGTCTTAACCAGTCATATACTAGACTCCGGCGAGGTTTAAGGGTTCGAAAGCCCTTAAAAGCTCTGAGCCTGTAGTGGTTAGAGGAAAGAAAAAAAGAGGGAGAATTTCGCAGCTATAGTAGGTCTTTAAACGAGCGAAAAATCACTCACTTCCTACGACGACAACGAGGGGGTCCTTTTCGAAAGGAGTCCCTTTGTCATTATATCGTAATGCCTGGTGGAACACGCCGATATATATATATATATATTACTTCACACATCGTCGCACATAATAATCTCGACAAATCGTTACCAAACTTTGATTTCTAAATTAAACGAAAACGTATTTATCGATCTAAGTTATGTTTCAGCGTTAATAAACATAATACATAAACTATATGTTACAATTATATAGTTTAGATATAATAAATTATTACATGGTTGTAATATGTTCAGCAAATAAATCGTAAACGTTTTGATTCAATCATGAATACGATATCGAACTCGCCGTCAAAATTCAAACTTGATCACCGCATAAATGAATAATCAATATACGCACAAATCGATCTCCCATAACTGTTCGTAATTAATAATGCGGATTAACAATAAAAGACTCCTTTATAATCGGATTAAAATACGTGCAGCCAAGCATTGTTTGTTATTACGCACGTTTACATATTCCATTGACGAATCATTAATTACTTTGAAAAATCAATTACTTTTCCTGTTGATTGAAGTGAAGTAACGTATTGATAATAATTTAATTAAATATATATCTACATATGTAGGAGATGAGTACATTGAAATTAAAGTACTTTACTATACGTTAATCGATGTTGGTTAGGTAATTAACACGATACTCTAACGAGCGAACTTTGAAAAATGAAAAAAGGCTTGGAAGAATGTAAAAAAGAAATTAGTAAGGGAATGGAGAGGAAAAAGGGTAGAAGAAGAATGGTTAAAAGAAAGACAAAAAAAGAAAGAGAGAGAGAGAGTAGTTAAAAGGGTTAACTGGATTAGCAGCAATCGAAAGGGCCTACAGGGTCGGCAGCTGCCGCTCAGGCAGCCGCTTGGCAACCTTTAAGCCCTATACACGATAGCTACATACCACTAAAGCGCGTCTCTGCCGTCACCACAACCACTGCTATACACCCTTGCCGTCGTATACCCTTTTCTCATCCTACCTTATCACACGTTCATCCCCATTCACCAACCCTTTTTTTGTTATTCTCGCTACAACGATCCCGGTCAAACTCTACTAAAAGTACGAGCACATCTGACGAATGAATTTTTTCGGAACAAATTTATTCGATTATAATCTGTCTTTTTTACTTATTTTTTATTTTCTCTTTTTCTTCTTTCTCGAATAATTTATCCGCATAATATCTAATTAGGATATAATTAGTAATATTGTTGAAATTATTTAACTGAAGTTCCTTTTTTTTCTTTTTTTAAATATAACAACATTGTGTAAAAATAATGTAGAATAGGTTACGTAATACCTATTTAATTTGTTATAATAGTTATCAATATAACTTGTATATGTGTACGTGTAACTGTGATATAAAAGAATTTTTCATACAATGCATAATTTAGATATTCTTGAAAATGTAGGTACTTTTTAGATGGCTCACGTGGTATTCGTTCATTAGGCGAATCTTCTCTCTATTCTCTTTCCTAGAAAAGAGCACACGCCATCGTTGAAGTATATGTAGCACTTGACAGTACTCGCAAAGCACTTCTCCGAAACACTTCTGGCTGATTTTGCACAGCCACAGACAACGCACGGTATATCAACGTAGTAACAAAGCTCTAAGAAATGTGGTACTTCTTAAAGAAGTGAGATAACCGAGATATCATCTACACTGTTCTCTCCTTCTCATTATCTTCTTTCTTTCTATCTTTCTTTCTTTTTTCTTTCTTTTACTCTTCTTCTTCTTCTTCTTCTTCCTCTTCTCCTTTTTCTTCTTTTCTTCCGTCATTTTCCTTTTTACTTTTCCTTTTAAACGACCTTCAACCGATTATCAACTTCTCAGACAATTTGATTCTTGACATGACTGAAGAACATCTTGGCTCATTTAATCTATCGACTTTGTGATTTATGATCTACGGAAATAGAGAAGTTTAATCTACTTAAGTAACATCCAGGAATAAAAGATACGTTAAACGATATGACTGCAGTTTATGTAACAATGGACTTGCACTTTCGAAACGAAGCAACTCTATTCTGGTGGTAGGTTAATGTTAAACGAATCGACCTTTAGAATATTCTGGTAGGGAAGATTAAAAAAGTTCAGATTTTCAATCGATCAATATTTAACGAAGGATTCGATAATAATAACATTTTCTGCGGATTAAACATTTGAATTCTCGGTCACAACGATCAACGACCGAACAAACGCTCGTTGAAAAATTTTACTTGAACAGGTTAAATCGAGAGAAAGGAAACTCTACTAGAATTCTCTCTCTCTCTCTCTCTCTCTCTCTCTCTCTCTCTCTCTCTCTCTCTCTCTGTCTCTCTCTCTCTCTTTCTCTTTTTCTTTTCCTCTCGCGTTTGAATTTTACGCTCGTTCGAGGTCTCGCCATACTACTTTTCAACGTCGAAATGGTTCGTTAAACGTTGAGAACTTTTCGAAGAGGCTGTTTCAAATGAAACATTCTCGTTTCTAAAATTCCTCAGGGAGGAGCCTATTCTCTATTATGACGGAACACTGTTCGATCGAAATATTCTATATAAATTCAAATTTACGTGGAAATCTTTTTGACATATTGTCGATCAGTTAATCGAGATAATCCGTTTGTTATTACGAAACGACGAAACGTTGACATTTTTCTTTTTCTCGACAATTAATCGCTTTATAATATATTCGAAACACAAACTCGTTTTCATATTTTCGCATGGGTAACCCAAAATTTCTCGGAGTTTTCTCGCATAAATAGCAGTATTCGTATGATAGTGTATGATATAATACGAGTCGAGCCCAGAGAAACTACAGAGTTAACGTTTGCAAATTCAACGAACGCCATTGTGACGATTCAGCAGCATAGTTACGAGAAGTCCTATGATTTTGCAGTTTTGAAATGCGGCCGGGACGAGAGCGAAGAATACGACGGGAAAACGATAAACTGAAGTTAACTTAACTTTGGTCAAAATCTTCGTTAACGATTAAGGAGCAATGGAAATGTGGAAATCTGTAAAAAAGGAAAAAAGAATCGAAAAAAACTAACTAACGATAATCATTTTTCTCGCGTTCAATTCTTCTCGATGTATTCTGTAAGTAAGTACTTACATACACAAGGGCGTTTGATTTAAACGGTCTAAAGCAATTTGTCAAGAAAGTTCTTTTTCCGCTTGAACTAGAAAAAGCTGAATGAACAGAAAAAGGGAAAGAAAGAAAGAAAGAAAGAGAGAGAGAGAGAGAGAGAGAGAGAGAGAGAGACAAGCAAGTTTTTCGAATTAACGATCAAACATTTTGTTCACTGTTTCTCTTGAAATTCGCCACAAAACGATTATCTTCCTATCAAGCTATGTCCCAACTTGTTTTTCAACTTCCTATTATGGCCTAAACAATTCCCGTGCTGTCGTCATGTCACTCTCGGAGAAATAGAATTCATTTCGGAAAAACTTTTATCATCTAATTCATTTGAATAGAATTGGTCAAAGTAATCTGCTACGTAGAAAACGAAATGGAGCGTTTAAAATTCCAATGATCGTTTTGATTTGAGATTGTTCTCGATTTTACGCCTCCCCTGTTTCTCTCTCTCTCTCTCTCTCTCTCTCTCTCTCTCTTTCTCTCTCTCTTTCCCTCTTTCTCTTTTTCTCTCTCTCTCTCTCCCTTTCGTATTCCACCCTTTCTCGTCGAATTTTCAACCTAGTTTCATAGTCCTCTCTTTCTTTCTCCTTCATTTCTCTCGTTGTCTATTTCTATTGTCTCTCTCTCTCTCTCTCTCTCTCTCTCTCTCTCTCTCTCTCTCTCTCTCTCTCTCTCTTTCTCTTTCTCTTATCTGTTGTCTCTCTCTTTCTCTTCTCTCTCTCTCTCTCTCTCTCTCTCTCTCTTTCTCTCTGCACCTCTGATTACAACAACCAACCCACATTCGTCCTATCCTCTCATTCCGTGTCGGCGATCCCACGGAATGTCCGCAATTAAACCGACCTTTAGCTTACCCGCTTTCCGGTTGATACTGTTTTATAACGAACTCCTACGCCCGGACATACATGTCTTCCACGAAAAGGGAAATATTCAACACGTCTCGACTGTCGCTTCAATCACTTTTATAGAATTGAATGTGTGCAAATATAAGTTATTACGATTGTAAATTGATGCTTCATTAAGATATTTGTGTTTTATGTTATTGAGAGTTTAAAAATTAAAAAAAGAGAAGAAAGAAAAAAGAACATAGGTTATACATGTCTGTCACAATTTTATAATATATAATTTATTTGGAATATAATGAAACCTCTCCCTCTCTCTCTCTCTCTCTCTCTCTCTCTCTCTCTCTCTCTCTCTCTCTCTCTCTCTCTCTCTCTCTCTCTCTCTCTCTCTCTCTCTCTCTCTCTCTCTGTCTCTTTCTCTCTCTTTCTCTTTTTCTGTCAAATTACGTTCAATGAAAATGTTAATTGAATCACGTACCACAAAAGAACTCGACACAAATTGACTAATTTTCTATTATAACATTGTTCTTTTTAATTAAATAAAACTCATTACGTATGATATAATTTGTCTTGGTCGATGTAGGAACAGTGCATTATTTCTCAACGATTGCGTTCTACTACAATTATCTAAAAGAATAATAAAACACTCGTCGACTTACACATATCCATATACGATTCATACCTACCGATATGTATATATGTAGGTACACATATCGTATAAGGGTAAATTGAATTTATACGCATTCGTCCACGAAGCCGGCGAAGTAATTTGAAAACGGGTTTACGTTTCCGTAGCGTTTTAATTCCATCGGGGATTGAAGCAGCCCCGTGCTCTTTCGCCCTGGACAAAATTTTGGAATTACTACGGCTACATCGCGAAAGATCGTTACGTTGATCACAAATTTATTCTTCGTTCGTGCCACACGCGACACGAAAACGATATTTACCGAGCGAAAAATATCAAGCTTCCTAACAAGATTATTTTTCATTAGTCGAGTTATCTTCCGCAAAACTCTAGGGAATTTTTTTGAATAAACAAAGATCGAATTTTTCATCTATCGGATTTAATAACAATAATTTATTTAAAAAAAAAAAAGAAATAAAAAGTAAAATTAAAAAAAGCAACAAAATCTCCATCGAAAAGAATACATAATTAAATATGTTAATTATAAACTCATATAGTTAGGAAACTATTGGCATCAATCAAACTCGCTGGTCACGTTCGCAATATATCCCGACTATGAACAAGAGGTCGAATTTTCGTGAGATCCTTTCAAAGGTAGTAGATAGGGTCGATCGTCGACTATGTTGCACAGAAGTAACCGACTTGAAAATTTGATCTGGAAGGGTAGTTGGTACTAATTTTCACCAGAAAACGAAAGAAAGGAAAAGAACAAGATAAAGAGAGAGAGAGAAAGAGAGAGAGAGAGAGAGAAATAGAGAACTAGAGAAAAGGATCTAAAATTCTTGAAGTGATATTCCTGTGTTACATCGCTACGTGCTACCCTTTCTCGACCTCGTTATCTCAGAAAATCGAAATCACCCCGTAGAAAAAGTTGTCCGCATAATTGGCTTTGGTAGAGAAAGAGAAATATCGAAGTGGGAGAAAGAAGTAACTAAGTGTGTTGTGTCCGCACGCCTTTATGTATTTATGTATGTATGTATGTACGCATGTGTGTAGCTTTATGAACAAAAAAAAAGAGAAGATGAAGGGATGAAAAAAACTACAATTTCTATAGTTCAATTTGTGAGATTTGAAGCATAAGCTATGTAACGAACAAGCATCCCTTTACATAAGAGAAATGGTTTAGAAAGATTTCGCTGAACGAAGTTTCAAGATTAGTCACTCGAATCGTTCTATACCGCGAAAAATAAATCACAAGTTCTTTACGCGATATCGATAGCAAAGAAATAAATTTACGTTTTGTAGAATCGATTTGTTCGATTATTCCATACCAAATGTCTACTCCCTTTTTCGTTCTTCTATTTTCTAAATGCTCGTGACATTTTCTTTCATCGTCGTCGTCGTCGTCGTCGGCCCGTGAAATTTTGATGAGCCAAACCAGTCGGATTTCATACGGAATAATCGTGTCCCTTCGGGCGAAGCATTCGCGTCGATAAAATTTAAAAAGTAATCGTTGATACCGCTCGTTGCTCCGCTTATTTTTAATCTCGAGTAAAAATCCATGAACTCTGATATTTGTAGAAATCGTTTTTCACTAAATTGCAATATTTTATATCTTCTATTTGTCCTCTTTTATTTATCATTTGGGAATACATTTTTGAACGGAAACGCTAACGCTGCCGCAAAGCTGAGGTATTGTTATCAAAGGAACCCCGAAATTTCCATCGAATTCGATACATTTTATGCGTAAAAATCACATGAGAGCTAATTCAACGATGCGGTTAAAAATAAAATCGATAAAATGTTCAAACTGACATATAAGCTTTATCGTGGCCAATCGAGTAGGTACAGTTATTCCCAATTTCCCGAAGAGCAAATTGTCTTCTCAACTCGAAAAACCCTCTCTGATGTATTTTCTAAGCGGATTACTAAATGAACACTCGACCCTACTTCATGAAATAAGTTTAGCCCTTGTACGCTTTTGGACGTCTTTTCTCTCCTTTTTTTCTTTAGCTTTCCTTCTCTCTCTCTCTCTCTCTCTCTCTCTCCTCCCTCCCTCTCTCTCCTTTTTTTTCTTTCTTTTCTTCCTCTATCTGTTTCTAACGCTACCTAGCCAGGGATGAAAAAAGTTACGTCACGTCTATGCCTTCGACTTGATTCAATTTCGATATCCTTCTGATTTCCCATAGGAATTTATTGGCATGGGCGTATCTAGAAAGTCACTAACGGAAAGGAGAAGCAACGTATGCTACCAAATCACCCTAGTCCTCTTTCCCAATTTCCCACATTTCTACATTTAGAGATTCAATGTCGGAAACGAGTCGAAACCGCTCTGATTTACGTGAAAGTTTGAGCTCGCATCAAGAAGCTTTGCCAAACGACGAAAACAAACGAATTCATGTGCTTGTTAAAATTAATCACGCGACAACTACGAAGAGTCAAAGCTCTCGTCAATTCTCGTTAATTCCCCTCTTTGCTCCCTTCTCTTTAATTTTCTGAATGAGTCGAACATCGCTTGTTCCGCGTAATATTAGCAAAATTAGCCTTTATTTTTTCCCATGAGGACATAACTATTTCTCCTTTCTCTTAAGCTATTTAAAAAGTCCATCCATTCGTACGCGTATGATATTATTAACGAGTTTTTTAAAATCGTCAAGATTTAGAATCAGTAAAAAAGAGAGAAAAAAAGAAAAACGAAAAGAAATTTACAAACAGGGCTCGATCACTCGAACTCGTCTGAATTCAACCTAAAAAATTATTAATCGGCGCTCGATAACTATAGATTGATCGGGTTGCGTTTGATTTACATTAATTAAACGTAAAAGTTGCTATTTCAATTTCGAATATCACGGATCTTTCTTTAGTGCATATCAATGTAGAAGGAGAGAATGTGCTCTCGGCTGAACGTAAAACGATAATACCACTTGGCTTGCCTTACCGATGATCCGCATTTCCATAATTCACTCCGCAACTTAATTTCCGTCGTCTTAACGTTGGTAGAGGGCAGACAGTAACCCGTCTCCTCATTCTCCTCATCGTCCTCCTCCTTCTCTGTCTCCTTTTGCTTCCATTCTTCCTTGCAGTATGATATTGAATACTTAATGCTAGTTTGATAAGAATGTTATTGAGTCTCGACGTATTTTCCTTGTACATACAATATATCTACGTAGATTTGTGCGCGTGTATGTGTGGGCGCGCGCGTATGTATTTAACGAATTAATCATCGATAATCAAATAGCTCTAAAATAATACAATAACATTTATGTTAGTACAAATTTTTGAAGAGAAGAAAGAAAACAAAAAATATTTAAAATCGTATTTCGAATCGATCTTTCTTCGAAAGAAGACGAAGAATTATTTTATTAACGATCATAAGCATTCTCCGAATGGCATAAAGCGTACAAAGCCGACGTTTTGGAGGGCTATTTGAATTCAAACACGAATTTATAACTTCCCACCGACTAACGACCTTTTGTATGCGATCGCATTATTAACGTTTGCGCGTACATCTCTTTCACTCTCTCTCTCTTTCTCTCTACATGTGTATGCTTCTTTATTGCACATTTCATACGCATAGCACGACACAGACATATTTTATCAGAAACGAGAACAATCCGCAATAGTTGCAAATAGATGTTCGTCGTTCATTATAACTACTCTTCTCGCTTCTATTCTCTCAGTGTCTCTCACTTTCTCTCTATCTCTCTCTCTCTCTCCCTCTCTCTCTCCCTCTCTCTCTCTCTTTTTCTCTCTCTCTCTCTCTTTCTCTCTCTCTCTCCCTCTCTCTCTCTCTCTCTCTCTTTCTCTCTCTCTCGCTTTCTCTCTCTCTTTCGATAGCCGAATTCTACCGACAGTAACGAGCGAATTTTAGTGGAAAACACTCGAAAACGTATTGCTCATTCTTCAGTCTATTCTCTCTGTTTTTCTATTTTCCCATTTTTTTATTCTCTCTCTCTCTCTCTCTCTCTCTCTCTCTCTCTCTCTCTCTTTCTCTCTCTTTTTCAGCATTAAATAAAACGCTAAAATTAATGCATATAAAAAAGCCACGATTTATCATTTCGATCAAATTAACACGGATATCTTTTGAACGATCGAAAATCAATCGTGCTCGTATTTTTACGATTACCGATCGGATTTTGGATAATAGAATCAAATTTGTCTACACGTATATATAGATCGTGTACATATATACATAGATGTACATATATACATAGATGTACCTATATACAACCTATATATTGCACTTGCATATACATTGTTCAAAGTCAATTTTTACAGTGTCATCGATTAATTACTATATTTTAAATTCCATTAAAGAAAAAAAAAGAACATAGAAAATATCACGACAGATTAATCGATCAAGATTCTGACCGATGTCACGCATTTCGTAAAAATCGTATAGGTAATATCGTTACGGTCGTTCGTCTTTAATATAATTTTACATTCTTGATGTTTCAAAAAGAATCGAATCATTAAAAATACTAACAATTTGAATAATATAGGATATCAAATATCTATTTTCTGCAATAAAATATAAATCTTCGATAAATTTAGGAAAAAAAAAAAGTATAAAGAAACAAACGTTCAGTATCTACTGAAGCGAAAATAAAAGAAGATAAACGAATAGAAAAATGCAATTGATTATACCTTATTCCTTTCACCTTTCGCTATTCCCTGTAGTTTTCTATCCTGTTCAATTTTATTCTCATCGCGTCGTCCTCCTTTTAAAACTCCATATAGTATATATCTCGCAACGTCAGCAAATTGCCAAACCATTATTGAATCTCATTTAAAGGAAAATCAGTATCTAAGATACCTCCAGGTGGGTCATTAGCATAGGTTATTACTTCGATATCACGAAGAGAGAGTAAACTAAATAGATAAATAGAGAAAGAGAAAGAGAGAGGGGGGAGGGAGAGAAAGTAAGAGGGAGTAGAACTCAAATGAACTTAAAGCCCACTCGAAATAGTAGCCATTGTTCGAACGAGAAGTGATATTCGCATTACTGTACACCGAGACCAGCAGTTTCAAACTGTTTATTCCATCTTCGAAGAGATACTGATTGCTTTTCCAATATTGATTTCAGTCATTTCATTAATCACGAATAAACGTTCCTCGCGTATAAATGACAGTAAACAGAGAGAGAGAGAAAGAAAGAGAGAGAAGGAGGGAGAAGAAAGAAAATGAGATAAATCCTGGTTCGTTCTCGTTTTCGTACAAACGAATCACGTATATGTGCTATAATTTTATAGATACCGATTTGAATGTCGCGAATATATGTATTTAAAAATAACAAGAAAGAAAAGAAAAACGCAAAGATATTGTCGTTCTATTGCGTGAATGAGCTAATTGTAAAAATACATAGACATTTTTGAATTTTTTCAATAGTGTACTATGAACAATGCCAGTGGAAGTATGTGTCAATGGTAGACTCCTTTATTTTTCATTCATTTTCATTCGCACGACTGGGAAATCGTTTGTCGCCCAATTTTTCTGTCGACTCGAAAATTGATAGTTTCTCTCTCTCTCTCTCTCTCTCTCTCTCTCTCTCTCTCTCTATCTATCTATCTATCTATCTATCTATCTATCTATTTATCCATCTATTTTCCCACGTATGTATTCAATGGTAGAGATACGAATTAGAATATACGTAACACCAAGGATAATTTCGTTTCCCTATTTCGAGGAATAAGTCGATTTTCACAGGAAAGAATATTGACTGACTGAATATTGTTGACTTAATGCGAAAAATCGAGGTAGACACGACCACCTCGGTATAAGGTGGGGTCGACGTGCTCTTGGTTACGCACAATATTGTTGCACGTTCGGCCAATATTTGCGAAAAGTGTGTGATGTACATACATACGAATGCATCTAGCTGCGGCGTACACGCTATTTCCATGTAAATACAAAACGACGCGTTTGCACGGTGCGTTATAATATTTAATTCGTTATTACAAAGTTTACATTACAGTCCGATAGATATATAGATAGAAAAGAAGAAAGAAAAAGAGGGGAGAGAGAGAGAGAGTGAATGAGAGAGGGTGCAAAAAATCGTGAACATAACCGATCAAATATCACGAGTGTCACGCACGAGTACGTGACGTGTCAAAAGAAACTCTCGTGTACTTTACTGATTGAAAAAAGCTGCTTCATTCGCCTTTAATTTCTCTCGAATTATTTCTACATAGATTTCAAAACACTTATCGTACAAATCCTTTTATTTACCAACGACCAGGAATCGAGAAAGAAATGTCGCTAAGAACAAGAAAGTCCTCGTTCGAATCGATTTACACTTACAATAAAAATTTGTCCTTTACGACGATCTTATAAAATAGGTGTGCACCTTTAACGAGTTGTAAATTCGTCCTTCAAAAAATAGTCTTTATCCGTTAACTTGTTAAAACTCTCCTTCTCTTTCGAGAAACTTCAAATTACACCGAAACGAAGTGTCCCCACAATAACAACGACAAGAAAGCGTCAAAACCAAACGATTCGAGAACTATTTGTCTCCTTTATGCGTTTAGTACCATCGAGAAACAAGAAATTTCGATAAAATAAAATTTATATTCGAAAATTCGAATCAATCGGTTAATAATTATGACCTAACTTTTTTGCCAAACGTAGCAACGCGTTCTACTGTTGACATTAAGTTCTAAACGAGCTCGTATAAATGTCAAGCTGTTTCCCCATTGTATGGCAGCGATATTACGATCGAGAGAGAGAGAGAAAGAGAGAGAGATAGTGAAAACATATAAGCATTAAAGTTAACTGCGATTTATATCGTGAAATTTGAATAACCTAAAACTTGCTTTTATTTGTATCTAACATACGAACTGCCTTAACTTTAATTTCAGTTCCATAATGAAAAATCAATCGAACGAAATAAAAAAGAGAAAATTCCTTTCGAGACCTGTCTTATATCTACATTAAACAATTCGTCATTTTGTTTCGCTATAAAATCGAATACCTACTATAAAATCTTTGTGTAAAAGCCGAGATCGATACTTCTCCCGTCAAACTCAATCTATTCGCCAAACGTGCCATCAAAAAAGAGAAAATGATTTTCTCTGTTTCTCTCTCTCTCTCTCTCTCTCTCTCTCTCTCTCTCTCTCTCTCTCTCTCTCTCTGTATCTCTATCTCTATCTCTATCTCTCTTTTTCCTCAATCCCTATCTCAATTCTATCACCATTTTCGGACCATTAAAAACAATTTCTTTTTCAACATACAACTTTTTCACTATTCCAGTATGTACTAATCGAATTATTTATTATTTTTCTTGGAATACCTTATTGCTTTAAAAAATACTCTCTTGCCTTAAAAAATAAGTATCTTCCCCTTTTTCTCTCTTCTTTTTAGTCAAAATAAATCAATCGGAAAACCAAAATAAGATGAATCGATGAATAGGCACAATAGATAAGCTACGCTACATTACATTACGCTCCAGTCCGATACTTCGGCTTTATCGAGTTTCATTCGGAAAATAATACAATTTCAGAAAATAATTTAATTATATAAATATTTTAACAATTATAAACTCTTTTCTTGTAAAATGATTTTAATATGTTCTGAAACTTAACGCATAGAAAGAAATTATATTATCTATTTTAATTTTAATTTGAAACGAAAAATAAAACATGTTGTGTATATACCACTATACTATATATACATATATATACACACACACACACACACATTGTAAGATGACAAAAGAAATCTTTACGAGCATAGTTCTCTCCTTCATATTAGCACGGAATCTTATATTTGGATTATAAAGATGCCTCAAACGGTTATTTCCGAAAGTACGCCTGAGAAAGGAACGCGAAACGATAGTAATGAAAAGTTCTGCTTTTCTTCGCACTCGTTTCGGTCCATTTTAATAACCGAAAGTACGCATTATCCGTGTTATGACTAATATTAAAGCGTTGTAAAGGAAAAGAAACATTTTTCGGACGATTGTACGATATGAAAAAGTCTGTTTAACGATACCGTTAAGAAAGGATATCTGATGAGAACGTAGCTTAGTAATTTCATTTAACATTTTTATTTTTTAATAACTAACGTACGCGAGCATAAGTTACCAATCAGATTGAAATAAAGCCAATGTGTCAGTTATCAATTTTACAAACAATAATATAATCAATAGACGAACGATATATTATTTCCATCATTTCTATTCGCCTAAACTTCATTCACTTATCAGATTTTTTAGTAGAAAAATATTGATTATCTCTATATTCGTATATTTTTGTTATTTTGTTACAATATCTACAACAGCGACAAAAGAATATATATATCTTTTATAGATAGATAAGAGTTACGCAACAGTGTTTAACAATATTTAATAGCAAACAAACAGTGACAATTTTCGATCACTTACTATAATAATTACTTTCATATTGATAGATTAAATTAATAAATACTTTGGACTGCTAATACCTTTCCATCAATCGCATCAAAATTTTAATTGGTTGATGCTACACGATAATACTGATACCTTCTCTAAAATATAGATAAAGAAGCAGAGAGAGAGAGAGAGAGAAATCATATAAAAAAGGTAGAAAAAAGATAATTCCTTAAAATGGAAAAGATATCTCCTCACGAGCAATTATCAACCCCTTTTGCAATTGTTAATTACGAAAGAAAAATACATTAAACATTACTCTTACACAAAAAATAAAAGAGAGAGAAAAAGAGACAATCGTAACAAATCGTTGTCGAAAGACACCTTATCCGAGTCCATTAACGAGGTTTCATTACGCTCTGCTGGATTTGCATTCGCTTCGTCCAGCGTAACAACAAACGATTTCACGGTTGACGTACACATGTGAACTACCGTTGCTCTTTAACATTTGTCAGTTTTGATAATTTCTATGAAAACATTTAAATTTTTCGTTTGAAAACAACGATAAACTGAACTAATAAGATAAACAAAGAGATACATAAACAAAGGAAAGAAAAAGAGAGAAAGAAAGAGAGAGAGAGAGAAAGAGAGAGAGAATGAAACTGTGCTTTCAATACTTACAACGAGTTTTCGAAATGTAACTTTTTCCCGAACGTTCAAACCTCTCGTGGAGCCTTCTCTTCTTTTTCTTTCTATCTTTTTCCATTGGATGCAGACAGGATTTTTCCTACGGACGACACAAGCGTCGTCCTTTGACCCGCTTCGATTTTCAACGATGTGATCAAAGCTTGGATTTTTTTGGCGAATAGAACCAACCCGACGAAGCTTACCTTCCTGTCGGAACGCGTGACTGAACTTGCCATAGAGAAAGAGAATAGCTCAAGGGGAATATAGGGGAGGATGAGGGGAGTGGAAGAGAATGGGAAAAAAGAGTGAATTCTTTACTTGCTTCCAACGATCGCACGAGTTGTTAGACTGCGATCTAGCCATTGGTTTCACGCGTCGTCGTTCACTCATCAATTTTCCCTCTATCTCTTTCTCTTTCTCTTTCTCTTTCTCTTGTTTTCTCCCTTTCTCTCTCTCTCTCTCTCTCTCTCTCTCTCTCTCTCTCTCTCTTGTTTTCCCCTCTCTCTCTTCCTATCTCCATCACTGTCTCCCTTACTCTTTCGCTGGAAAATCTTTTGTTGCACAGTACAAACCAACTGTGATTAACGCACAGTTATTCTTTTCAGTCTATCGCGCTTGCAAAAGCTACTGAATTCGATTCGACTTTCAAACGAGATTAGTATCGTTTTGCGCGACAAGGCACAGCTAACGGATTTACACTACGAAATAGTACGATAATGAAACATATCCTGTAAACGTAAAAGCAATGTCTTTATTTTCAAACAATTTCACATTGGATATACGAATGACAAACTTTTATAATCTATCAATCAAATTTATAAGTTAACGATGTATATTTATGTATATATCAGTGTGAAAGAGACGAATTTGAAGGATAAAAAAAATTACGTTCGAACGTTATAAAATAAAGTCACACGCACATCAATAATCTATCTCTCATTATTGTAGAAATAAACGTCATTTCGAAAAAAGTGCTAGATCAACTCTTACCATAGATCTCAACTTCGATTCCACGGAAGTAAATACAAAATTAGATTCGATCGAAGCCTGACGATTTCCAGAAAACCTGCAAGTTGAAAAGCTGATCATCGTGTCATTTACAGACAATCGAATAGTAGACACACAGGGCGTGAGAACGTGCTAATTCCAGACTCGAAAGCACTAGTCGAAGATTAGAGGAGAGCTTTTCGTTTACTCGCTTGGATCAAAAGCGAAACGTTGCGAATTTTGCGGTATTGGACCTTCACTGAAACTCCTGTTTACCACTTACTCACTCTCTCCTCTTTCTCTATCTATCTATCTATCTATCTATCTATCTATTTATCTATCTATCTATCTATCGATCTATTTATCTATCTATCTATCTACCTATCTACCTATCTATTTATCTCTACCTCTGTCTATCTCTCTTACGCATAGCTTGCCGATCTTCCGGTTCTGGTTCTCTTAGTCTACCTAACCGCTACTGCAGTTACCACGTAATTTTGGTAGCGGCCAACCAGGACGCATTAGACCAACGTGCATACCTTTCCTCTCTCTCTCTCTCTCTCTCTCTCTCTCTCTCTCTCTCTCTCTCTCTCTCTCTCTCTCTCTCTCTCTTCCTCTATCTATTTCTCTATCTCGTAACACACTCTTACAATTATATCCCAAATGACTCCAATGCAACCTTTGCAATCTCTCGGAACAATTATTTTGTTTCAGTCAAACTCGTAACAACGAGACTTAAGTTCAGCTAACTTTGTTCACATTGCTGCAACTTAATCATTGTTAAATGTTACAAAAGCCACACAATCACTTTGCTTCTCTTCTATCCGAATTCCTCCTTCTCTATCTTCAGAATGTAAAAGCAAGATATTAATGAAGATCAAGCTGATTTTGACATCGTGTCGTAGTAATTTATAAATTAAATTCATCCTTTCTAACTTCGAGGATTTCATCAATGTTTTTCGATAGTTATCGAGTTATTAAAAATGTGGTCCTTACCAAGCTCAATTGATGAATGATTCGCATGAATGATCATAAGCTCAAACTTATTAACTATTCCTCGAAGTTATCCGTGTAGGTAAAGCGGTATTCAAAAATAATATTACTCTCGTAACCGTGAAACATCCAATCAGAAAGCTGTAAATTATTGATATGAATTTTACTCGTGAAAATTCTACATAACTCTCTCTCTCTCTCTCTCTCTCTCTCTCTCTCTCTCTCTCTCTCTCTCTCTCTCTCTCTCTCTCTCTCTCTCTCTGGTCTGAAATTTGATCTTACTATGTGCAAGTGCATTTTTTAATTTTATCTTATAATAATGATAATAACAATAATAATAATGATCTGTGTATGTGATTATTGAATCTTGAAGTACGTTATTAATAACAGAAAATATTACGTTATATGCAGGGAAGCAAGAAGAACAACATTTTCATAAAAAATAGACGAAGAAAAAAACTTTGGGCCAAAGTCGCAACTGTTCTTTTATTTTATGAATCGAAACTCGTTCAGGGATAAGACGTAAACAGTCTTAGATGTGTAATTAAAATGAGCGTTACTTCTTCTCATTTTGTCATTTTGAATTTTGTTATTTTTATTTTAACGATAAATAGTTAACAAGTATAGCGATGTCCTACTCATTTGAATACTGTAAAATTCCAATCCTACATTATATATATGTGCGTGTTCCTCTCTCTGTGTGTGCGTGTGTGTGTGTATGCGTGCATGCGTGTGTGCGTGCGTGCGTGTGTGTGTAACTATTCAATATAGGTAAACATCAAGTTAATTACGAATTAATGAAAATCAACTTCGTCAAATCACAATGAAACTTTCGTTATTATTTTTCTTAGCCCTTTTTTTTAAGTGTACATGTGCTATAAATTTAATAAAAGATCTCTTTAATTATATCCCGTTTTTCTCCCTCTATTTCTCTTCTCTATCCTCTTTGATACGATATAAGTGTTTTTCTCTATTATAAACGAGCTTGACGTCTTCTGTAATTACCTTGGATGCAGTGCATGAATTTATCCTTCCTCAGTACCCGATGAATTCACTGAGGATTACGGAAAGATAAATATTCAGTTATGCATAACAGGCGGAGAAGGGTGAAGCTCGCGGTATCACCGACGATTTCCACTCCGTTGAGATTATTTTTCAAGAAAAACTTGTCGTCGTTTGCGCTCGTGTGCATTTCTCAAACGTGCACGTTGTCTGTAGCCAAACAACCGACATGATTTAACAAACCACGACGAATTTTAAATCACATTTGGGAAATAGTATGAATTTTTCAATCATATTGCTCTCTAGTATTTATTTAACAAAAATATAAAAAAAAAAAGAAAGAAAGAAAACCATGACGCTTTTTTTACAATTGCTCTTACAAGATAGATATGAAATATTTCTATGGGTACGCATGTATTCCTTTTTCATTGATCTCAAAATACGAGATTTTTCTCGTCAAAAATTTCGCTGGTATTCTGCCTTTCCCAATTTCGAAACTGCCCCCGTCACAAATAAAAAGAAAAAAAAAGAAAAACAGACCAAAAATCATTTATTCTACATATCGGTTAAAATTCAAAATAAAAGGAAGAATGATCGAACGGTGGATGACCTATCGAAGCGGACCAGGTTACGATCCAATTAATCTGAAAGCATTTAAATAACACACATATATTTACATATACATATATACCTACATACATTCAACATAGTCGGTTTCTGTGCTTGCATATCTCTAACTCAGTTCACATATTTATCCTCGCAAATCGTTACCCGTTAAATGCGAACTTTGCGCGTAATTCAACATAGCATGTTACGTAATATTAGAATATATATGTGAAATAGATAGCAAAAGAAAGAGAGACAAAGAAAGAGAGAGAGAGAGAGAGAGAGAGAGAGAGATGATGTTCGATGATTCCAGTGAATGAGGGTGAAATTTTTGAATAAAATTACCAGCCGCACGATGTCACGTCATAGACCACCGGAAAGCTTGTCACGCCTCTCACTGCTCATCCGTACCGCATGTAAATCATATTGCGCGTGATGTGCAACTGCAAGTAAGGCACGATGAAAGAAAATCAATGCACTGCGCCCTTGTCCACGTTATGACGTACGTAAAAAAAAAAAAGAAGAAAAGAAAAGAAGAAAGGGATGAAGAAAATAATTCGTTAGATATTAAAAGAATTACATCAATGAAGTATATCTTTCTAAAAAAAAGTAGGGACTTATTTCATGATAAGTTATTTATTCCGTGATATTGTAAAATGATTTATCGTATTTGAAAGGAAAAATTAAAATACATAATAATTAAATATTCAGGATGTCCCAAGGACTTGTCGATCACGCTCGTTTGAAATATTCAATCAACTTGTCGATAGCTCGCCCGGAAAATTCAATTGATTTCGAAGAAACGAATGTTTCTCATTTTGCATTTTCGAGATATTTTCCAGAAATCGACATTCCTTTTCAGATAAAAAAGTTAATCGAAAAGCTCAAATGTGTTTCGTTTTCTAATAAGAATAATCTTATACAAAAAAGTCTATGAAATATCCTTTGCTTTTCTGGTTAAATTGAAAACGTTATTATACGAAATATTCATTCGGTTAGTAGTAGAATTTCGAAAGAAACTTTGATTTTGTATTCAACATCATATCTACTTATATCAAATCGCAACGATAATATATCTGCGAAACAAACAACGCAATCGAATACACTCGTCAAAGCAAGTGTATACCAAAGGCCAGCTGATTACTGTATGTTTGCTATGATAGCAGTCATTTCTGTCCCCTTTCTGACGCACGTCAGAGCAATAATTACAGGTTACAGTTTCCTGATTGATGTGAAATCGGTCGAAACGTATTAACGTGGCTCCGTAAGATAATTAACAATTTTCTCCGCGTACGTTTCGAACGTATAATACATAACTCTTTGATCGTTGTTTTCCCGGACGTTCTTAAAAATCAACGAGTTCAATAGAAAGTATTCATTCTGTTTACAACATCAGACTGTATGTACAAAACATAAAACAAAGAGAACTCAAAAACCTTCTTAAAATATTTAAATTTAATTTAATTGTATTTCAAATATCCGTCGAAACTTGGAAGTTTTTTCTTTTTTTTTTTTTATTTCACTGAAATATACAAATTTACGACGTAAAATTGTTTTATAATTATTTTAATTATTTTTCTTTTATATATATATATATATATATATATATATATATATATAATATTTTATATACGTATATATATATATACGTATATAAAATATAAATCGTATATAATCGTATATAATCGTATATTATATATAAAATAAAATAATAAATATTAAATAAATAAATATTAATATATAAAATAAAAATCGTGAAATATGTAAAAGTTGTATTTTTAACGTTCGCGCTCAAGGGTGATCTAAAGGATCAATATTTGTTTCAGGAGAGCATCCAGCTGCGATGCAACACGGTAACACAGCCGCGGGCTCACCAACATCGAAGATCGTTCTCCTCCTGCTCGTCTTTTTCTTGGGCAGACTGAGATAATGTGCGAGCGTATGAACTCAGACAAGACAAACGAAGGCCTGAAGAAAATTCAATGGAATAGTGAGATTCACGATCGTTTGTTTATTCCAACGAAAGATTTGTAAAAATCGCGAGGCCCGAATTTCGAACGAATTTTCTTCCTTTCAAATTCGCCCCGAAACCGTCTCTGCTATGGTACATTATATAAGGAATTACATGCGAGTTACATACTCTTATCAACTTTAAGAGAACATGAAAATAATATTGAGAGTACCGATCGAGTTGATTCGAAATTTATAAATCGATAAATTGAAGGAGATAAAAAAGAAAAAGGGAAAGGATAGTAAAGGCTGGCTAAAAATACGCGATAGTAACAAGTGTATCGGTTTATCTTCGATCGAGTATCGTCAATCGAAAAGGTCAAAGTTCGAGAATAGTAGAGAAGAAAAGAGAAGGATGAGAGGAAACGAGGAAAGTTCATTCGATGAGATCGCGATGGAATTCCGCGAAACGTCGTTTCTCTACAATAAACGTAATTTATATTCGCGCACGTTCCCGCTCGTCCACTAAACGACGAACTCATAAATTATTTCCGCACGAAGCCGGATTTTAATTTCGTCGGCGATGGATTGCGTAAGCGGGCGTATGCGCATATATGTACGCAATATTCTTATACGTGTGAAAAATATACGCACGCATAAACACAGATATATAAACTATAGACACGTACAAAAAAAAAGAAAAGAGAGAGAGATTGAGAGAGAGAGAGAGAGAAAGAGAGAGAGAGAGATACGTTGTAAGAACATAAAGATCGATCTAAGGAAAACACACATTAGATTATAATGACAACTGGCGGGTCCTTCGCTATCGTAAGAGAGCTCTATGTAAAACTATAAATCAGAAAAGAGCATAATATAGTGTCGCATGCGCAAACTCATAAATCAGATTAAAACGTGCATATAGTCCACGTGAGTAAGAAAAAGGAAGCATTTGTTACATGGGATTATCGATTCGAGCGTTCCTTGCTCTACTTCAAAATCGGGACGTATTTCCCTTTTCTCTATTCGTTTCTTTCTTTTTCTTTCCTTTTGTTTTATTTTCTTTTATATTCTCCTCTTTACTTTTTCCTTTCGTCTTCATTTTTCTTTACCGTCTCTCTCTTTCTTCTTTCTATGCTTCAGAAACGTTCTCTTTTCACGCGAAGAATTCGAAAAGATCGAACGATGACGAGGACGGTTACGTTTTCTTTCCAGACGTAGAGTAGAGATAAAGAAATAAAAGAAGGAAAGAGGACGAAATTATACGATCGCGAGTTTGTAAGATGATATCTTGAAAAAATCTATTAGACGATAAAATTCCCATCTTGGAAGAGTGAATTTCTCTCTCGTTTTTTTTGTTGTTTTTTTCTTTTCTTTTCTTTATTTGCAAGAAAACAATGTATCCTTTGTAAAAGCATCGACGTGAATTCTGTTCGTCTCGAATAAACGTTCACGACTGTGAAACAGTCACGAAAAAAAAAATAAAAGAGAAGAAATAAAAAAGGGAAGAAAAGAAAAGAGGGTAAAGGGCTCGACAACTCGGTGGATATATCGATATAATCGCAAGGTATTATTATTACGGATGGAAATTCTAGATTTGCGAGAACACTTTCGAAATTTTAATGCAACCAAGCTGAATTGCGAATCGTTTCGAGGGGGAAAATTGGAACGCGACGGTTGTCAATAAATTTATAAGCATTCCGATATTGGAGAATCGTACTCGTATACTGCATGTGCAAGTATGTATGTGTGTGCGTATATGTATATATGTGTGTGTGTGTGTGTGTGTGCACATACATACGCGCGCGTTTATGTACATATACGTATATGTACAAACATAAAACTCGATGGATTCTACCTACATATTTCCTTCTTGCACGACCACAATTTGATCCTACCGTTGGGTTCACGAAAGAAATGGCGATATAAACTCTGACATGGAGCGGTTTAAAATGATTTTCTACTGGCGTACATCTGCGCGCTTCCATGCTGAAACGAATGACGCACACGGAAAATAAATCTTTTCCAAAGATGTTCGCCGTTTAGTATCTCCTATAAGAAACGAACTTACGACACTTACATTGACTCGAAAGAAGTTCGATTTTACTCTTTTGCATACGTATCAATGTTGACCCAAATATTAAGAGTACGTCTTATCCTTTTTTCAGGTATATATAACTATTTTTTTCAATGATGATAATACAGAAGTGTAATATACAACGTGATGTAGGATTTATCTTTTCCCAGGATCATATATTTTTTATCTATAAGTTGGATATTTATGATCCTCTTGACAGATAGAATATTAAGATACGACCGTAACAACGATATATAAGATTTGAAAAGACTATAAAAGAGCGTACTTTCTGAAAAAGACCATTGAAAATCGTCAGAGCAATTTTTTGTATAGGGAAAGTTTTATATCGATTATCCTTTTCTTTCAAAAAAAACGAAACGAATATTCGAACTTACGATTAATTTTTTTAAAGAATATGATTAACGCTCTTTCAAACTGTTTCAAAAGTACGCTAAGTAATAAATCTAGTTTCACTTAGGATATCTCGGCCGTATCCTCGTAACAAAAATAAAGAAAAATAATTTTCTTGCGTTTGATGGAAAGCGATAAATATTTGAGTGTTTCACATTAAAATCGTATATCTAGTTTACTTCAAACATCCATTTTCGTGCACATAAAAATAATCTTTCTTTAATTCGCCACTCAGGAAATGAAATAGATAGTTCAATTTCGAATGGAGCCAATACTGTCGATCGCATATCGTAAAAAACAAAAGTAATTCCTGATGGATATAGAAAATCGATGTGAATATAAGGACACATCGTGTTTCTGAGTTAAATGCGTATCAATGTTGCATTTATTATCGTAAAGGTATCTATAAAGATTCTAACTAAAATTTGTATACTTCTTTACGAAGTTATTTTTAACGAACTCATCAACTTTCGAATTTTTAATCCATCTTTATTCGTTTCGACTTTCTTTCCGATTTTTTACGATTCGAGAGTATAACGTTACAGATATTCCCGGGCTTCGTAAAATATCTCGAATGATTGTATGATAAGTATTTGCTGGCTTATATCGAAACGATATTTTTCTCAAGGGAGACCGAATTTTGAAAGAAAGTTCTAAAAATTTTTCAGAGTCTTGATTCCTTGAATTTTCTCTTAAATATATACGCTCTCTCCGTGAACGTGTTTTTGTTGTCCTTACCCAAGATTCGAGCTGAATCTTAAACAGAGGAAAATAAAAAAAAACAAAGAAATGAAAAAAAGAAAAATAAACGCGAAAGAAAAGATCATATCGAGAAATTCGTTCGACGCAGAGACAAATAAGATTTTGTTTATTAATTATCGTTACGACTAATTTAGCTGTCCGAGAGTGTATAAAGTTATATTAAGAAATAAGAATTTCTCGCCACTAAACGTACTTTTTACAATTTTGTATTTTAATAAAAGAGAGCAATGGCAAAACAAACTCGTTCATTAAGTTTACGCTCGTAAAGTAAAAACTATCGTTTCCACGTCGGAACCAAAAACAAATATAAATTTTACACGATGACTGGCGAGAACATTTTTAACGACTCATATTCTTGGCAAAAATGTATGATACGAAGAATTCAAAGAAAATCCAAGTCTGGACAAAGAATGAACGTAATAAAACAAACAAGAAAGCATGAGAATTAATTTTCTTGTCGATGCTTTTACATTTCCACGAAAATGGAAAACGTATGTATTCCCGTCCCGTCGTCGGTTAATCATCGTTTTCATGAATAGAACGATAAAAAGGAAACGGCACTTTTCTACAGCTTGATCCTTGAAAATTTTAATCGTGCGTTTCAACGCGAAACGAACTGTATGTTACATTTGCTTGATCGAATGAAAGACTGCGTTTATCAGGGAAAATGAGAGAGAGAGAGAGAATGAAATGAAGAAAAATAGCTGCGTCCTCTCCACATTGACCATAGAGCGAGCGAGAGAAAGAGAGGAGGGGGGAAAGAGTGAGAGTGAGAGAGTAAAAGAGAATGAGTGAATGACTCCTTAAAAAAAATGTTAAGTGTAAACTGAGTGTGTCAAAAAGTATATATTAAGGTTAAAAAAAAAAAATAAAGAAAGAAAAAAGAAAAGGAACGAACAAAGAAGACGACGACAAATGGAGAGATATCGACGTTGGAGTAGGTAGAATACAATTATCCCTTCAGCAAAATACTTTCTACTACGGTATAAGTGTTAAACGGAATTAATGAAAAAAAAAGCGAAAAAAAGAAAAAAAAAAAAAGAACAGGTAAAACAGTAGAAAAGTAATATCGTAACAAAAAGAAAAAAATAGAAAAAAAAAGATACCAAACAAACTTATATCTAGTCGAACTCTCGTATGATTTACACCATGAATAACCCAACTGTGTTCCTCCTACCACAACTTTCACATCTTCTTTTCACGCGATTCTCGATGTATTATTGTACAAAAATGTTTTACTCTTGTAAATAAATTATCCGTATGAAGATGTAAAGCGAAACGATTTTTTACTGTTACCTAGTCTCACGCGTAAAATTTTATCGTACATATTTCTTTCGTTCTATTCTATTTTCTCAACGATAACAAAACGAAATGGACGAACAATTACATGTAAGTATAATATTTGATTATAAATAATAAATTAACAAAAAATTGAAAACGTCGATCGTTTCGATTCCGATGATATTCAAAATATTTACCGAAGCTCTATCGAAGATCAATTATTCCTTCTATTCCTTGGATTTCAAGCGCATTGGGATTTGCATTCGCTACAAGCATGTCTTGTTTCTCCCAAGAGACAGATCCGTCATCTTGGTCGGACTATCGTTGGCGACGTTAGACATCGAAGGGATTATCAAAGTCGGCAAACATCCTCAATCCTTGTTGTTCCATATTCGAAAGCATCAATCACGGACAATTCTAAATGTGTACCTACCAAGTCGCATCTTAATTCCCTCTGCCTTAACTATTTGATCAAGTATACCGATCCCTCGATGTATCCTCCCGGCTCCTTTCACTCACGTAATTCGAAACGTCTTCTCGTTACCAGTCAAAGATATTTTCGGCTAATAGAGGGCTCGGTCCCTTTTGGGTTATAAGATATACAATATCAGAGAAATTTTAGATACATTTTCACGTACGCGCGCCCACTCACACTTGACGGTGTCAAGTACTTAATTAATCACATATCATAGAATAGTAAATTGTAAATTTATAAGGAATACGGATTGTCTTAATATAAATTCACAGAGATATCTAAATAACAATTACAATATCATTTAAGAAGAAACAGGTTCTATTCGTGTAAAATGAAAAAGAAAGATAAAGGAAGTCTTTTCTATAAATTTCCAACAGAAACATATTCAAATTTATATCTTTATTTCAATGAGAGGACATAAACAAATGAAAAAAAGGAACGTACTTATAACAACAAGAAGGAAATAAAAAAATGACAAAAATAAAAATAATGAAAAATAGTGAAAAATATCTTTGGATCGATAAGCCAAAAAATTCTCGTGCATCTCATCGCAACACACGAACTCAAATTATGAAAATCTAGGACAACTTTACAGGAATAGACGCACACTGTAACGCACATCGATACAACGCGACATTCGACACGATGCCTCGTTAAAATTTTAAAAAGAATACTCGTGTAACAGACCGTCCCATTACAACATGCTCGATATAATAAAACAGGTAAAAAATAAAAATAGGAGAGAGAGAAACAAAATTGTGGGTTGGATAGGTGAATGGATAAGATTCTCTTTCTCTATCTCTCTATCTCTGTCTCTCTTCCTCACTCTCTCTCTCTCTCTCTCTCTCTCTCTCTCTCTCTCTCTCTCTCTCTCTCTCTCTCTCTCTCTCTCTCTCTCTCTCTCTCACTCACTCTTTTTCTCTATGTAGATATGAAACAACGTGTACAGCCTCGCTATAAAAAATTCTACCGTACGTTGAGCCTCTCTCTAATTATCTCGACCGCGATGAATGCAAATTCAACGTTTTTTTCCTACTCGTGAGAAAAGAGCAAAAAAGAGAAAGAAAAGAAGCAACATAGATATGGTGTGCTTATTAGCTCCTACTCAAGCCACTATCCTAATTCGACACTATATAAACCATCATTGTTCACCGGGTATACTTAATTAGCACCGTTAATCAGTATACTTTGCTTTCATTGATAATAAAGAAAAAGCGACGAAAAAAAAAATCAAAGCCATCATTGTTGTTACTTGTACGTACTTATGTTGAAGCAAAAAGGCAAGCCCTTTGAAGGAGTGCCAGAAAGAGCATCGTACGAATAAGTGTTTTGTGCCATTTTGGAAGTAAATTCCACTTAATAACATTTAATAATAATAATAATGGTGATAATGATGATGATGACGATGGTGATGATAATGATAATAATAATAATAATAATAATAATCGTACACGCAAATAATTGTAATGAAATTCCCCAAAAACCGCTTTTATTCGAAAGAATGAAAACCTTTTTTATTCGAAACAAATAAGCCTTTTATGCGAAAGGTTTTCTCTCATTTACAAATTACGAACTAAAATAAATGTTTATATTCCTTCTTTTATTTACCAACCTTTTCGTTAATTCCATTTTAAATTGGTCAAGTTTTGAAGTAAATTCTCTGATTTTATTTACGATCAACTACAATATATTATAACATTTAAATTTCAGATAATTAAATATGGTCCTTCCGAGCGAAACACAAATTATTGTTAATTTCTCTTCAAAAAATGACAATATACATACAGATACTTATCCAAAAGATCTTTAATAAATCATTTTGTTTACCTTTTTAAAAATCATTTAGGTATGTATCTGTATCATATTAATTAAACGTTATAACGTATTTCATTTTGAAAAAAAATAATTTAAAAATATTACTTGATAAAGTAATTCGATTTCATACGAAAAACAACACTTTTTCTTTCTCTATTTCTGTTTTTTTAAACAACATACAACACGATTCTTTATTCAATTATTTATCAGTTCGTTTATTCTGTTGCACGTAATATTCATACCGCTAACTGGATCGTTACCGTTGCTTCAGAAAATAACGATCTGTTGCAAATGGAGTGCATGCTACTTGCATAGCATCTAGGATTGATTAGTCTGTACTCACTTCTCAATTCGACCCTGAAGTTATAGGAACAGCAATTGAATTCAGAATTTTTATATCCTTCCGACATTCCGAATAACAATAAACCCTGGAATAAATGTTTCATTAACATTCGATTAATTCATTACCATCCGATCAATGACGTTTAATTGAATGTTACATTTTCACAAGTAATCGTGTTGTTTTAATTGCTTTATTCCATTTTTCTTTTTTTTTTTTTTCTTTTTCCTTGCCTCGTTATCGCAAGAATTAATTTGT
The DNA here is from genome assembly GCA_911387935.1 of Dolichovespula saxonica. Lineage (NCBI taxonomy): Eukaryota > Metazoa > Arthropoda > Insecta > Hymenoptera > Vespidae > Dolichovespula > Dolichovespula saxonica. The sequence continues at coordinate 2,635,256 of OU427003.1, read as the reverse complement.
CTTGCAAAATTAGACGTACTACACAATAAATAAAACGTAACCGTGATTTACATTCCTTTTAAGAATTTACACTTTTAATAAAGTACTTTCGCAAACGAAGTGATTACTTAATCTAGAGACGATATGATACAAACTTCTCGTAGAATACTCTATGAGGAAATATTTTAAAAGCTGCTAGAGATCGATGTTACCAAATTTCTTACGTAAAACGAATTTTCGTAAAATCTGTAAAGGAAAATACGAAATAATAAAAAAGTACATATAATTCGTGTTAATTTCTCGTTCTACTCGGCCTCTTTGTGTGTAATTTCTCGATAACTTTTCATACATACTCGTAGACGAAAGTGAGACGTTAAGAACGTATCGATATGGATGTTTGAACTACACCGACACGTCGATAAACGTTATACAAACTTTCTCGATATTATACAGATGTTACAACAAACGTGTAAACTTTTAACTCGGACGATACTGTAACGTGATATCGAAAGATCGTAAATGCCAGTTTCGTGAGTTAATTTATAGATCGGAACTTGTGTTAAATTGTGATTCAGGGCTTACGTGTGTACGGGACACGAAGTATGGCTATATGGTTCAAAGTTTAACGACAAAGAAAGACGAGCAACAAAAAAGAAAAAGAAAATAAAGAAGAAATGGTCCGAAACGTTAGCATTTATTATCTTTTTCTTTTTTTTTTTTGTGTTGTTTTAATACCAATACAGTTTAAAGAAAATTCGAACTCTATCTCTCTCTTTTTCCAATGAAATTCAATATTGTGACGTAAACAACGGTGCGAATTCGTTCGAAGAATATCGACCATCGCGTTCGTCCATCCGAATGAGAAAAAATAATTTCCATACACGATGGCGTACGTGATTCTCTCTCGCGAATGTCTCTTTTTTCTTCCTTTTTTTTCTTGTTCTACTACCATACCTTTACGCATTCACGAACGTCATATTTGAAATGCATTATACGGATGCCTCTAGCTTTGTGCAAGTCTGACGACGATGGGCTCTTGGCTAGGCGCTACGCAAATGTCTCTTTCGAAGCGAATAATCGTAAAAGTTCGACTTTCCACTAGAAAGTTGTCGATTTTAATTTTAATGAACGTACGTATCAACGGCCACGCTTGATGTTCACAAGATATTCAAACATCACTAAATTTTCTCAACGTAGAAAGTTCGTACGTTTTACGAACTACAAACGATCTGTCGTTATATCGATAATGAATCTCAACGAAGTTTGCTATCTGAAATGTCATCGAGTTCTCGTTATAATGCTTTCCTTATATATATGTGTGTGTATATAGATGTCGTCAATGAAATTTTTAACGCAAAAAGTAATTTAATACGCTTCAAAAGTATTGTCCGACGGTTAAAATTAAATTGTCATTCTGATCATAAATGAATAATTAGAGTCAGATAACTTTACTAATTTACGATAGTCCATTTCTTGCTACACCCTCATTTTGTTTTGTTTATCGCTTCTAAAAACAGAAAAGATTTATTTCTCCATATACTTCATTACTAATTTCTTTGTATCTGATAAAAAATTCAGAGCGTTCACTTCGGCCAACCTAAAAAAAAAAGTTATTCGATTTCAAAATAGGTTCGAATATTTTTATGATCGATTTTACATATATCGACGATATCAAAAATGAAAAAAATATATATATACTAAATTCGAATGTAGTATGTAGATCACTATATCCAAGCGACGAGGAGGGAATAGTCTCGAAATCATTTATTCCATCAGAACGATCAAGGGCGGTCATCTCGATTGTCTCGTAAGTGCTTCGAAGCATATAAAGGTGTTCGACTAACCATACGAATTATCGATTGAAATCGACAGTGAAATTTCACGTACTTGAACGTAACCCTTTGATTGGTCTACCAAAACGGAGAAATTACGTTTCCGACGACGTTGAACTCCAATTAGACTCGCCACTTTAATTCCATTTATGTAATTGCCTTTTACGTTTATCGTTAAACTACGCAAGACCATATTTCATCATGTAAATATGTTTTTCTTCTTTCTCATTCTATTTCTTCGTTTTAACGTTGATTCAACGACGTTTTATTTTGCTCGACCCCTACCTCACTTTTACGCTTTGCCAATCAACAATGTTTGTTTTGTAGACCGTTATCGGTTCACGAGCTACACTGATTCTCTTAGATCTCCTATTGGACATTGAAGTAAATTAGAAAGATCACTGAAAAAAAACGCTTCGATATGATGATGATGACAATGATGATGATGATAAAAATAAGTAAAAAAGAAATAATAATAATAAAACAAATAAAAATAATAATAATAATAATAATAATTGCGAAGGAAGTAAAATATTTTTTGCGTCGAATAAAAATTACAGAAATTTCCTATGACGTTATGTATGATGAAAGAACTTTCGTCCACAAGCAAATAATTATTTCGCATAACGTTATAAGTGCATCGTGAAAGTTTTAATTAGTAGGTCGTTCAATAATCGAATTTCCTAATTGCCATTATCTTCTTGAAAAATATACCATACATGTTGTATATAAGACATTAATATACAAATTAATATTACATAAGTCGATTAATTAAAGTTCATTGAAAAAGAATATGGATGCGTAAGTACTCAAATAAGTATGTTTTCTCTATTACAGGTATAAAATACGGTATCGAGAAATCACTTGGTTGTCGATTAAATGCTTCACGAAAATCAACTTTTGGCAGTTAATTAAACGTATGAAATATCATCGGTCAACCATTAATAAGGACCATTGTTTGCTTTCCACTCGGATATTGAATTTGCCGATAGTTTAGTTTATTATTTCTGCAATGGCGCACTCAATCTATGTCGTAATAATCGATTGAGTAATTCTACAGTTCTGAGAAATTTATCATGCATACCGTGTCGAACTTGTTATAAATCGATCCTCGATTCAATAACCAAACGATCTTTTGATTAATGACAATCGATCGGGGGGAGAGAGAGGGAAAAAAATGATGGTCTTTTAGGGATTCTGAAAATTCGTTCAATCTTTCGCTAAAGATTAAAGGACACCATATTCGTCGTATATATCTGCACAGATTAGAGATTCGTTGGATATCCAGAGAATGCGCCATTATACGTACTTTACGATACGTTTATTACGTTCTCTTGCGTGTCATGCTAATCTCCGGCATTACAGTCGGTCATTACACTAAGTCAAGCTGTCCCTTAAATTTAATCAGTAATCGCTCTTGGGGAATTCGATACCAATATCGTGAATCAGTGAATCCACGGGTTAAACCCATATTCAAATTGTTGTAATGTAAAATTTAAATAACGATTTATTACATTGTAACAAAGAGTGCTGGGAAATATTTACAGGACATACTGCTACGAATGGAACGAGTTATATACTAGTTCGACAATTTTTTTCGCTTGGAGAGATAATCCCATTTAATCGCTACCGCCAACTCGTTTGAAGAGTACAACCGCAGGCGACGTTGCGTGTTGCATAAAATTCACCGAAAGCAGAACACGATCGATGTTGTTGACGTACACGTGCGCACCCTTAACAACCCTCAGGACTTTCTCTTAAGGGCCATATATCACTACAGAGAATTTTCCCACCCTTGGGAATTCGTTGGACGCTCGTTAAGAACATGCACTTTTTTAACTGGAACTCTGTCCCTTCCCTTTTCTTATTTCATTATCGTCTTTGCGGATAGTTCGAGAGAAATCATTAGATCAATTAATACATTTTCGATCTTCAAACAATTCAGTAAGACAATCGAGTTTTACTAGCAAGACTGGTCATCCCTCTAACTTGGAGAGATAGTAGGTAACATAAATAAACGGTACACGGATATCACTACAAATAATGGTACACGAATATCAGTGCAAATAACGGTACACGAATATTACTGCAACGATTGTATCTTAATCCATCAAATATATTGTCAAAAGATTTTTAAATTTACCAGGTACTTTATATCCCTCATCTCCCTCGCGAATTCTCCAAAAACCATAACAAAAAAAAATTACGTTTTCTCATTAATTTATTAGCGGGAACGCAACGAACGGTATTTTGCGAGGAACAACGTAGAGATCCGAACTTGTACCGTCACCATTTTTCATCGCGGCCTATCTAGAAAGACTTTGCCATCCAGGAAGAGACCGAGTTAACCTTTATAAAAATCGATCATCATCATAGTGCAAGATGCGCAACACAACGCGAGCTGATATTTTGCGTTCGCTCAACGATCGATTAACGAGCTATTTGAAAATTTTACTAAAATGAATAGATCGAAAAAAGAGAACGAATAAAAACTCTAAGATATTTCGATAGATTCACAAAATAAAATTCAATTACATGCAACGATTTAAGTGCAATAAATTATTTTCTTTTTGTCATTATTAATTCACAAGTATCTAAACGATACTCATTAAATATTAATGCTAATAATAATAAAATTCATTATCAACGAGATTAAATAATTCATTATCGAAATATTTATCACGAAAATGATGTGTCATTAACATAGTCGAAAGTTTTTAAATGATCGACGAATATATAACGCGCATATGCGATTTGTTGCACTTACTTAAGACAAGAATATTGAGAATTCTGAAGTTAAACATTAACTTAATAAGAACATTAACTTTGACGATATATTTTCTTTAAAGGTCCTCGGATCAGCAATCTAGTTGCTATCCACGAGTAGATATAATCCTGCTAAATATAAGAATTTCCTTTTTAAGAGATATCGATCGTCGATTAAATCGTAATATCCGATTTGAAGTGAGAACTAAAAGCAGAAAGATGACCTTTTTGTTTTACTAAAATATCTGATCTATAAGAAATCGTTAAGAGAGTACAGACGTCATCTATTGTCCTCAATGATGTACCTATTATTTCTTACGTTTGAAGATTTTAACAGTTAAAAAAATAGAAAGAAAGAAAAAATGTATTGGCTACAATTAATCAATAAATTCACGAACGTTCCCACTGAGAAAACAATTTCATTTTCTTCCTTAATCGATCGATCAATCGATAAATATTTCTAAATAATAGATAAACGTTAACTTATCGCTTCTTGCACCTAATGAATATTGATTTCGCTCTCTAATCAGAATGCCTTTTTGGTTAGAAGAAGCTTGGTTCGGGATAGAGAAATTTTAGTCCCAGGTGAGTGTGCAGCGTCAGGCTCATCGCCTACAACATAAGTAAGATAAATGATCCCCTAATGCCTCTGTTCCGCTGCGCCTGCAGATGAGACGATATAAACGCGTGACTCCCTACGAATTTTGCCAACGTACTGGATTCCTACGGTTTTAGGACCCGGTCCAGCTTTACAGACATTTCCAATGCGAGACTACGATCGAAGATCCTACGTTAAACGAAAATCCGAAAATAAAAGAGTACATAATTATATTTACGTAATCATATTTATACATGTAAATTTCTTCTGCTTTCAAATACTAGTTATAACTTAATTTATAAAATATAAAAACAGTGACCTTGATGACGAAATTGTAATATCTACTAATAAAATGATGATGACGATGATAAAAATAATATAGTGATAATAATAATGATAATGATAATGATAATTGATATTTCTATTCTCGGATTCATAAATTGTTATATAATTTTCTAATGAAATAAAAATAATAATTAGGTAAAGAATAAGTATCTGTCCATAGTACGTACAATTAAATAATCCTCTGCCCTCACCCTACCATATTTATCTGTAGAATATATCGAAGAAAGGAAAAGAGGGAGGGAGAGAGAGGAAGGAAGGCATAAAATAATAACAATAAACATTGTATCAATGATTGAAATTTAAGTATTTACAAATCGTACGTTACAGGCCGTACTCTATGTCATGAAATGAGATAAACATCTTTATCATATTATTTGTTACAATTTCTTTTTCATAATTTACGCTAGAGTATCTATCTTTATTTTATAGCGCTGAAAGTGTCTATCTGCAAAAGAAATTGTTACAAAATGAATGAATTATTGGATAAATTTTCTTGTGCCCTTTAATCAAAAAATATTTTTCATTTGTACTAATATTAATATTATTCGAGCCATCGATATTATTCAAAATGGTAATTTCTCATCAACTGTTTCTCTCTCTCTCTCTCTCTCTCTCTCTCTCTCTCTCTCTCTCTCTCTTTCTATTTCTTTCTGTTTTTCGTCCTCTAGTTTTTTTTCGCGTTCGTAACATTTCTTGACTTTCTTTCTCGCTCATTCCGTACGTTTACAATTTCTATCACTTCCTTGATTAAAATTATCCGGTACCTATTTACATTCCGCTTCGCAAATCAAACACTGAAATCACCCATTATTAAAAAGGAATCCCTATTTCTTCTCTCTTTTACGTGTGCCATTGTATTTTCTTCAAAATTTTTTACTTACATACTTCCTCCGATTCTCTTTCTCTATTTCTTCGTTATTCAATCACTAGAAATTTATTAAGAACAGGTATATCCGTTCTACGAGATTCTTTCAAACGAAAGGAATTTTTTCAAAATGTTTTCAGGAACAAACGCGAAGCTTATCTCGATTCGATAAGAGAAAATCGAAGTATGTACGTATTTACTTGGAACATACATATGTTCGAGGTAAATGTAAGTGGTGCGCTTTTATTTTTCTTCTTCTTTTATCGTTCTATACGTTCCAAACCTCTGTTTGGTAATTCCTGGTTGAGTTTTTATCGAAAATTTGCTCGAAACACGTTATGTTGTGTTATTTCTCTCTCTCTCTCTCTCTCTCTCCTCTCTCTCTCTCTCTCTCTCTCTCTATCTATCTCTCCTCTCTCTCTCTCCTCTCTCTTTCTCTTTCTCCCTCCCTCTTTCTTGTGATAAAAATGAAATTTATTACCTTCGAACATTCGACGTTATTTTCTTAATGAATTTCAAAAAGTTCAATAGGAAAATAAGAACGTATAGTAAAGACTATAAGAGCTACGTCCGCATAACCGACATCAGGCCATCTCTCAAATCGTTGCAACAGAAACGTAGCACTCTCTTGGGTGAACATATGCAAAATAGTCAACGACTATCAGCTACTTTTTACCGTATTGAATATGATTGCATAATGCATATACATACATACATACATACATACATACATACATATATACATATATACATACATACATACATACATACATACATCCATACATACATACATACATATATACGTATATACGTATGTATGTACATATTTACGTACTTAAGTACGTATCGAATCACTTCTCGAACGAAAATTTCGAGACGTGAGTGTGTTATAAAAGCGATCGTATGTGCATTTCCATCGAATATATGCATACGGAATAGGAATTCTATTCAAAATTTGCTGGAGAAGCCTTCGGATATTCCTTCATTAAAATCGAAAATTCCGACACGGCCACTCTACGCCCGGCAATGAGAGAACTGTTCGCACCAATAAACACGCTTGTGAAACCGTATGAGAGAGAGAGGGATGGGAGAAAAAGAGAAGAAGAGAGAGAGATAAAGAGAGAGGGAGAGAGAGAAAGAGCAAACCTAACACACCGTCACAGAAAACTAGAGAATTTAGGAGAAATTGATGGTGTGGGCGTCTGACCGCTAATCCAGAGAATCACTACAACGCTCGCAGCTTCGGGATTTTTGCGGTGACCTCGTACCTGGTAATCATGCGTATAAAATACACATGCTATTTCACATTGAACCAACGATACGTCGGTGGAGGAACCTAATACGATTTCAGGGTAGAAAGGACGCATGTAACAGACTCTCTCATTACTGTGAGAAACCTAACTAAGAGTAGTTGGGTCGGTACGTCGATGAGAGAGGTAAAAATAGAAGGACGACGAAAAAAAAATTTTATCGAGTACACCGCTACCGTTGATGAATACGAGATATTCTCTCTTTCACTCTCTCTCTCTCTCTCTCTCTCTCTCTCTCTCTCTCTCTCTCCCTCTCTTTCTCTCTGTCTCATCTTTGTTATAACGACAACCCAAACGTATTTTGCAAATAGAGTAAATGACACTTCGGACGATAACGCCCGTAAATCTCTTATTACCACGTTATACTTCCTTCCCCATCGAATTATCGTGTTGCAACGCACGACACTGCTAATTAATTAATCCGCATATGGAAATGAATATAATCGGGCGGATTTATTCATGAGTCGGGATGGACCATAATTTATAACGTATTTGGGTAATAACCATTAAACGCGTCTACTTCAACGACGTACCGTTATAATTACCTACATACATACATACATATATATACCTTTTCGTTCCCTCAAGTAGTCGATTCATATTTTCAAGCCACTAGAAAAAAAAAATTATCGATATCAACGAATCTTTCGTTTTCTCTCTTTTTCTTCTATTTTTTATTTTAAAAAATAAACGAAGCAAGTATATATACACACACACACACACATTACGATCTCTCCTCGAACGAAATAACGACGTCTTCAATAGTTTTGCTGTAACCTGACAAACCGAAAAAATTATACGTAGGTTGAGACGTAACGGAAGAATGAAAATCAAGAAGAGAACTTAACAACGTCACAGTTACTATAATTAGTGTATATAATTAATTTAACGAGCTTTAGAGCTATAGTTAAGAATCAAAGAGTATCATTTACTGTGTTCTTATTTCATATCTTACCATACCTTTGGCAAGTAGTTTTTATGAAATCTTATGTACCTCGAAATCGAGGATCCTTGTCGTTTTGTTAGTCTTTAATCTGTTTCGATGTACTCGATATCCTAAAAATTCAGCCGTTTTAATAAAACAAATTGGAATATTTTCAAACGTTGATTATTGTTATCTTAAACAAATACGGACTCTTTTATGGAGAATAAACATTAAAATCTCTAATGGATTACATAAAGAAAGAGAACAAAATAACTCGTTTATCCTATCACTTAAAATTAAATAATATCGCAAGAGTTAAGCAAATATAATTAAAGGTTCTATAATATTTAGGTATGTTTTAGAACTACGTTGTTAATTAGATTATAACACGATAACAAAAAAATCTTAAACGAGCAGAAAACAAAATTAAATTAACCATCATTGGACTATGTTTTGTCGTAATATCTCAGAAAATAAAACGATTATCGTAACGAATAACACGTTTTCTATTTTTCTTGTTGTTGTTGTTGCTGTTGAAATTTAAATAATTCAACAACAAGGTAGAAGGACAACAAGAACGCGTCATAAGCTCGTGCGTGTCTATAGTGTTTATCATCCTTTCAAGCTATCCCATCAGTCGACGTTAAAAATTGGTGGCGCTTTACAGCTTAACTCGTAACAAGCTGTAGTCACTAAAGGAATAGCAACTCTAAACCCTCGACTGTGGTAAACGTAGTCAAGATTTCTCGCCACAACTCGGCTAATGGAAGGCGCGTGTGGCGAAATTAGTTGTCATTCGTCGTCTCGGCGTAGTAAATGGAAAGCGCTCGTAGCTTGTTGAAAGCCGTTAATCCCACTGAAAATTTCTCTACTCTGCCTCGTCCATCCTTAAGATGTGTATGAGCGGGAGGTGTACGCGGATAATTCAAAAGCACTTGCCTATCGCTCACGGTAATCCGACTTTACAGTTTTCTAAAATGAGAAAATACATTTTAAGGCTTCTCGACGTGGTAAGAGATCAGTAGAAATTCATTTCAAATGTTTTCACGATCGGTCGAAATAAGGATAAAAAAAAGTAAACGCCATTAAGAGGGAATTATAGAATTCTTTTGACAAAAATGATGTCATATTGAATTATAACATAAGCTCTTAAGAGTAGAGAATGCGCCTGGTACTACTGCAACACGTATTACTGAGTAGCCTGACACGTTGTCTAACTCACTGGACGAGTAACAAATTTATCAAGCAACATATAGGCGTGTATAATCACGTTAGAGAGGAATGCGAGAAAGCGTACATATACACGACTTGTATACATACATCGAAAATCTCAATGGACCCGAAGCTGTTTGACCAGCTACCGTACGAGCAGCATGCTTCTGTGAAAAGACTACGTGCTTTGAATGACCGTAAGAGTCAGATTAAATGTTAAATCTATGTTTAGTATAATCTGGAGTTAAAAAGAGAAAAAAAAGAAAATAATAACAATCAATGACGTAATATCATTACTTCATCCTATTAATATCTTCTTACAACGAAAACTCAAGTATTATCTATATGTATATTATTATTCAATGAAACTAATAAAACTCTTCTATTATATCTAAATATTTGAGTTTCAAAAATTTCTTAAATGATTCTCACGGAAAGTTATAACCGTCTACGAATAGATGTCTTACGCGCAAAAGTTCGCCTTTCTTAAACCGTTAACGCGCTAGGAGAAGACGAAATATTCGAAAGATTGGTGCAACTTTCGTGGAAAGGGAATAGCAAACCTTTCGTTGGCGAACACGTTATACTATATGTATACCGAACAAACTTTCCTATCGTTTTAGAGAAAGAACCGAAACGCTCGAGTCTGTACACCAATGCAATTCTATTTGCGAATGTCGAATGTACCCTTTGTTAATAATAATAACCGACGGCCCTTTACGCTTTGTTCTTTGAACTCTCGTGAAATCAATACGTTTTATATAAACTACATGTATATATGTATATATATATATATATATATATATATATATATATATATATTGTCTTGCACATATGATATAAATAAATAAAAGGTAGTCGATCGGAACTTTTAAAAAAAAGACGTTATCATGGTCAATACTTTTTCCGTCGATTTACTCGCACAATCAGAATTTATATGACGCATATAATATAAATAGAGCACGAATGGGCGTAAATGAAACGCAAGGAGTGTTAAGATAGATAATTAATTGATACGCAAAAACAATAAAGAAAACGACTAGAACTAGAACGAAGAGAACGGGAAAAAAATATAAAATATAAAAATAGTCCAAGTATGCATAGTGAGTCATCCTTGAAGTAACTATAGAAAACGTCGGTAGACTACCAAACGTGTAAAAAATACTTCTTCAGTATCTATACTTATTTTATTTTATTTGTTTTTCTTATTCCAATAAAAATACATATGTTCATCTAGAACCGATATTCAATTAGTCGAGAGAAACTGTTCTTCTTGCAAAGATAAAAAAACTTCGACGGTAGCGATGACGATTTCCATGTCTCGTTGTTAAAAATAGCATGACTTCTTAAATGAAGACTTCTACTTCAGAGAAACACTATTCCATGGCAACATCGAAGTTTAAAAGATCTAAAAAGACAGCACGTTTAAAATGATCGCTTCCAAAGCTTAAAAAAATTTTCACTTTTTGAAGTAACGTTGAAAAATCTGCCAAAAGTAAAGATATAAGCCTAATTTAGAAACATAATCTTTCGTTGAATGATCTTATTGAAGTTGACTTTAAACGTTAAGAACATTAAATGGTTCTCATTAAAAATTAGTCGGTTTTTAAATCTAATTATTTAATTATTTAGATTTAAATTATTCATATCTACTTACTTGTATCAATTTTTTTATTTTTTATAACTACGATAAAATATACTTTTTTTTCTTTCCCCTCATAATCCCTATAACATTAAACGGAGTAAGTACACGTAGCTTGATAAAAACGAATATATTTGATGTCGATGTTTTCAATGAATCGTTATCGTATCGACATGGAATTCACGTAGTAACGATCATTCATTTAATCCACAACACACGTCCACTCCACATGGACTTCATTTTTCCTGTGAAAAAAAAAAAGCAAAAAAAAATAGAAGACGCGTACTGGAAAGCATTTTCACTTGATTAAAAGCATCGGGAAACGTGTCGTAGCGGTCAATATGGCGAACAGCAATGTTTTACATGGCGCATACGTAGTATCCATGTTTGTATACGTAAATATACTTACACAGGCATTTACTCGCGTGTAAATAGGAAACGTACATCCAGATGCGAGATACAAGATTCGTATCTCCTTGATTGTATTTCAAAACATTTGGTGGTATCTCAAACACATTCTCTGTTGAAATATGTACGTAAGCTACCTGCAAAAGGGGAACGCTTATTGAATTAACCAATTACTTCTCCAAACCCATTCGAGTGAATTCTCCAAGTGCAAAAGGGTATGCCGACATTGAGACCGCTCTTAATTCAATATAGAGAAAAAGAGAAAGAACGCGGAAACGCGTCAGGTGTTCCAGTAGAGATTCCTGCTAGTGAAAGAAGCAACCGAGCTAACAAAAAGTCCTTATCAATTAAAGAGTTGTACTTGCAAATCAAAAACGGAGTATAAATCTTTCAACAACATCGTTTCGTTATCAGTGAACGTGAGTGAGCAAATGGAAGAGCGAAGAGTCGATCGTCGAGAAGAGAGCGGGAAAAAGAATGAAGAGGAAGGGGTGGGGGCAGGTGAGTAAGGATGAACAGAAAAGAGGGAAGAAAGTTGCGAGCGTATCGTACTGCCAGGAGACAAGAAGTCAGTACTGAAAGAAAGAAAAAGACAAAAGATACGCAGCGTGTATGAATACATATACATATACGCGCGTGTGTGTATATATATATATATATATATATATATATATATATGCATGTCAAGAGAAACGAGAGGAGGAAGAAAAAAAACAAGTCAACGTCGAATCCATCCTAGCAGTCGTTCGTCTTTCGTTCTCGATACGACACGACGTTCACGAAGTCAAGACCACAAAGAAGAATTACGAGGTCGAGGAAAACGCCTAAGTCTCTTCCTTCTTTTTTTCTCCGCGCAGTCATACGCCGTAACCGTAGTTGTCCACGCGAGGAGTCGCGTGCCTATTCTCTTTTCTCTCTTTCCATCCGTCGATAATCCTCTCCTCTCAAGGCGATCCTTCAAGAACCTCGCGATTCGTCAAAAGTCACGGTTAAACCTTCCAACTTCGAGCAGATACGAGATTTTGGATTTACCTAGTACGTAACTTTCGTTATTTTCCTTTTTTATCGTTTTATTTTTATACTTTCTTCTTTGTCAGACGTGTATTTACATATTCTTTTTTTTTTCTTTTATCTGAATAATTGTATATATGCGTATGCATTTGACATCAACGCCATGTTGAATGTCAACTATAAATGTATTGATAAATGAACACGATTAGCAGACGGATTAAATTCTTTCAATATTTTAGCATGATCCATTATATTGTAATATCTCTATACAATTTTCTAAGCGAATATTTTATCTATTTATAACTTATACTTCGGATGATGGTTCATGCAAAATATAAAATTATCTAGCAATTCTTGGAATCGATAATAAACGTGAAAGAAAACGCAAAGATTGCGATACACATTATCAGTACGATAGAAAATTTCTCTTATATAAGATACACTTTGAAAATCGAAATCCCATCGTATCGTAAAGGTTCAAGGAAACTATGGGATGACGTAAAGAAAACACGAATTCGTGTCAGTAAAAATAAGGATTTCTTCCTAGAATCCTTCCACCTTCTTTCGCTTCTTTGTCTCTAACGCCTCGAATTTCCAGTTCCGTGCTTTTGGATTATCTTGGCCAAACCAGCTGTTCTCTTACAGATTTTCGTCTGCAGCTTGCAGCATACATATGTATATATGTACATACTTCGAACGTTTCCATGTAGCAAAATACCAAACCTTAGCCAACCTCATCGATCGACACATATTCCCAAGAGTATTGATTTGTATAATTTATCGATAAACTTGCGTTACGATCACGACACATGCGAGAACCAAAATCATATGAAAATTTATCAAAAAACGATCATGAGAATAAAACTTATCGGTCGAGTACGATTAATCAAAATGTTTTGTATTTACTATTGTACTCTTCGATTGGTTACATTGATTGAAGACTCGCTCATTGTTCTTTCTCTTCTCACGTGTTTGCCACTATCCTATATGATCTTTTATTCCGTTTATTAAATAATTCGCTAAAAAGGAAAATGTTACGAGCGCTATAAATGATATGCACTAAACGTACACGCGTAGTTTGACATTACAAAGTGAAGCAAACATTTACTTAACGCTCACTAATATAAAGCGAGAAACGAGCTTTCTCGAGGCATGACTCTTGATAATCACTAGTGATATTTTGTGTATGTCGCGCAGTAACGCGTTTCTTTGGCTAATACAAACTGGTTGAAGAGAAAAGAAAATAAATAAGTAACGGGCAAACGATAACACCATAGCATTTACGCTCACTGAAAGATTCTAATACGTATAAAATTACAATATGCAGTACATATTCACACATACTTTTGATCGATGGTCTTAAAATAATACGTTGATCTAAGCGCTACTCGACTTTTTATTTTAATTGATTTGCGCTAATTGATTTTTCAATTAACAATTTGTTATGTTGTTGTATCATTGTTATTATTTTAAATTTACCAATTGTTATCGATCATTGATAAAAAGTTTGTTATTGGTTTTTCTTCCCGGAAAAAAATGTCGATTTATATCATTCGAAGAAAATGATATCTGGTATAGTGCGTAATGAAAACATGACTTAACAATGATGATTCACATTGTTTTAAGTAATTCTCGATTATTTGTTATCGCGAGTACATTGCGTACTGTTTTCATCGTAAAAATTCATATCGAAAATACTCGAGAATTTCTCTATCACTCAATATCTCGGCTATATAGGGAAATCTGTTGCTGACGTTTACATTTTCTATATAAATGTACGAAATGTAAGAAACGCAAGAGAAAGAGAGAGAGAGAGAGAGAGAAATATTCTTTTCAGTATTGATCTTGTTCGACTTTAACTGATATTTTCATGAAGCAAAACCATTCGTATAGCTATTATCTAACGTAGAGACGTAGAAATTTTTTTTTGAGAGAGAAATGATTTTTTTACTTTTGCTATTCAATTAATTCTCCTTAAGTATTCGTACTCTTCCAAAAGTTACCAATGTGTACATTTCGAATGAGTAATATATAAATACAAATTTTTTCTTCGTGACGAGACATAGAAGTATCGTGACTCTTGCAATCTAACGATCCCTGAATAAACAGCAAAGAATTTCAATATGATGGGAACTAGAATTCACAAAGGAGAAACAAAAGAAAGTAGAGATGAGATACGATTGGACACACGAATCAGGCTTACACGTTTCTAAACTAATGCTAGTAATTTTCTCGAAATATACATACTTACTTTATTTCATGAACAAAGCATATAAATTACTACACTTACTAGTCACTAAAACAAATCAAATTAGATAAATACTCTCGTTAATTTCTGTTATCAGACTCAGTTTTACAATGTACGGCAAAGTAAGCTAAATTTTATGCAAAAATATAAGATAACCGGTATCTACTTGTGTACACTATCATCAATCCTTTTCCCGTCAGTTACGTTCAAGAATCTCTTACAAGAGTTTAAAAGTTAATTTAAATCATATCAATATCATTATTAATATATATATATATATATATATATATATATATATATATATATAGTATACCATGCTATTTACTGAAAATGTAATAACTACGTTACATACTTGTAGAAAATACAAAATAGTAACAAATTCTATTGAATTGTCTGACACGATTGATTTTTTTCTTATACTTATCATAAATAAATAATATATAACGTATCTATTTACTTGTTGGAGAAAGGTAGTAAAAAGTTAGTTAAATACAATAAAAAATCTCAGGAAAGATACTCTAGGTAAAACCATGCAAGACTAGGTTCACGAACGTCGTTGCGAGCACTTTTGTATCGGTAGAATTGAGTGACGTAAGATAGATCACGTGATTAAGAGATTTAACGCGCATGCTTAGATCGATGGGCGGTTCGCTCGCTAATCTTAACACGTGCGTTCAATTCTGTTCACCCTTCAGTAACATTTGTGAAACTGATAAGTGACAGTACACATTTATTCGGGCCATTACCTGCAGCTTGGAGAGAGAGAGAGAGAGAGAGAGAGAGAGAGAGAGAGAGGGAGAGAGAGAGAGAAAGAAAAAAAGAAGTAAGTATACTTGAGACAGCGGAGAAAACGGAGAAATCGGATTGTGTATCGCGGTAAATATCGCTCTGGCGTATAGTCGACGTTTAGAAGGATCGAGAATTCGCTTTCCGCGTAGGCGGAAATCGCCAGGTACAAATACGGAAAGCGCGTTCGAGCGAACGAGCGTTTCGCTTTCCTCGTAACTACACGACCACGTGTAACCACGATGACGGCATTGCTATTTTCTACGATAATATTACAACAAGAACTTGATTGTATGCGCCGCGAACATCATCGTCATCCTTTTCTTCTTGACATTGTCGTTCTCGTTGGGTTCGTTGCCAACAATGATATCGAGAGCGCAATCCAGATAATACGCAAGGATCTTTTCTCTTTTTTCCTTTTTCTTTTTTTTCTTTTGTTTTTATCGTCGATAGGAAAACGCGTAGAAGTATTTACGAGAGATAACAACGACTAAACGTCATTTTTCACTTCGTAATCGGAAAGAACGAGATTTTCTTTGTTTTTTTCCTTTGTTTTCACTTTTGTTTTTTTTTTTTTTAATATTCCGATCTTTTGTCTATCTTCTCTTTTCTTTTTGTTTTATCAGGTAGTATTGCATTATTGGTTACCGTGTCTAGTTATCGGCTAGGGAGCATCGACGATCGGTGGATATAGGAAACTTCGTCGTTTACATTAATTGTACGTTGTAAGTCACAAGTTGTGTCTTTGTTCTTGTAGTGATCGCAGGAGAAAAGAGCCCGTTGGAATTCGACTGACCTTGTTGATGTATGTTTGTTGACGCTCTTCTATGTACAGAGCTAAATGTCGCGCCCTTGTAGAAAAACCTAATGATTCCACGAATCCACATCGAGTTAGATATAGACGGAAAGCATTGTTCTGACTCTTTCGTAGTATCCGTTATATTAATTTTGATTTGATTTATACGTTGTTTTACTTTTCACGTAGGTGAAGGATAATATATTAAACTATATTCGTCGTGTATTTAAAAATAATATTTTTCGAAACACGTGCTTCTTTGTTACTTTTCCTGAAAGTTTGGTTTTAGTTTGATTCTTCTATGTTTAAAAATATCGTTCTATTACAATATATAAAAAATATTGCGAAAAGGAATTTAACTTTATTATTTATTTTCAGGTAAATTATAAACTTTGAAAATATGGTGGTTTCAACTATAACAGAAAATGGAACAACAACTGGGGAACAATCTTCCCCAACAATGGGTATTGCGCCTGGAGATTATCGTTTAGTTGGTTGGGATATGGATACTACTGGCAAAAAATTGACAGATGAAATTTGTCAAATTGCTGGATACACACCTAGTTCTGCTTACTCTCAATATGTAATGCCTTACAAGGATCTTAATCCTCCTGCTATCAAGCGGCACAACATGAGAGTTGTAACTGTTGGAAAATATCGTATGCTTAAAAACAGTAAAACTAACAAGGTAGGTTTTTATAAATATTCTAAGAAGAATATTTATTTATTGATTCTTTTATTGTTTTGTTGAAGAGTAAACTTTTTTCAGGTGTTGAAAACTAAGAGTGAAGTGTCTGCATTAACAGACTTTTTGACTTGGTTAGAGTCTGTCAAAGGAGACGCAGCAGATGGAGTTATATTGCTTTATCATGAACCGCGTAAGGTTATTCCTGCTATGTTACTTGAATCTTTGCAAAAGTATAGTCTTGTGGAAAGGTTTAAACAAACCGTTAGAGGATTTGCTAATGGTTTCAATATTGCTGAAGCCAAATGTACAAATTCTGTACATACATTTTCTCTACGTACTTTATCACGTACATTACTTAAGAGGGTAAGACTACTGACATTGTTAAAATGTATGGTAATTTTTAAAATAATAATTAAATTAATGATAAAATAAGACTTAATATCCTTTTTTAACAGACAGAAGAATTAGACAATGCTAAGGATAGAGCATATCTAGCCTTACAAGTTTTACAACATATTAGTCTACAAGAAAATACAAAGATAGGCGAAACAAGTGGAAGTGGGGATAGTGATACAGCTATGAAAAGTACAATCGAATTTATTCAACCATTCGTTCAACCCATCCATATTGAAGAAGAAGAGCGTGCAAGTAAGTATTTAAAAATATAACGATACATTGTTTGGTACTTTACATAAATTAAACATTAAACTGCACAGAACTGAAAGTCGTATTCGAGCGGCAAAACAGTTTGAAACCAATATTTGGTCCATTGTTTAAAGCAAGTCGCAAGGAACGCCAACATGCGAGTCCTTTACGTCGATTATTGGCTGAAGCTGGTATAGAGTATTCACAGTTACAGGTTAGTACATACATATTGATATCGTATAACAAAACATTTATTTCCTTAATTTATACCAGGAAGCATGGTCTAATGGTCAGAAACAAGGCCTAGAGAAATTAATAAAAGAAAAGTTAACTGCAGCAGAAGATAAAAAAATAGAGGATCTAATAAAAGTTTTGGAAAGTTATTTTGATCCTGAGAAAAATTCAAAAGTTAAAACAAGACAAGATAAGAAAGAGATGAAGTCAGAATCTTCAAAGATCATAGATGATAGAGAAAATAATAACAAGTGTGACTCAGGTACTGAAACTCCTGATACTACATCCAGTTCTCCTATCAATACAAAATTAAAACTACCAGAAATTGGTAAACTCTCAATGGAAGACTAACTAGCTTGACACGTTGAAGTATATTGATTAATAGAATCTAGCACTTTGAAAATAGTTTTAGTTGAATCAATATATGATTGACTTTAACTCTTCAAAGTATTAGATTCAAGGATAAAATAGATTCATAACTGTTAATGTTCAAAATATGTGCCTTAAGAAAAATGAAAGTTACAATTTCATATTACTTTTTTTTTTTTATTTGTTATGATGAAAAAAGAGCTATGTCCCTGCGGGATATATCGTTGCAGTCGACTAACATAAGTATGTAATCAACAAATTAATTATTTTTAGTTTGTTTTGCCATAATTGTTATTTAATATTCACTTCGTTGAAGTTTATCCCTGAATTTTATATAATTTTTTTACTTAATCATAAGATGAATTAAAATTCTAATAAGGATAAGATCATTCACAGAGACTGATCAACATGTAAGATGAACGACATTCAAACGATAACAAATTATTAAACAAATTAGAATAGAATGACTTTTGTTTTGTTTTTTTTTTTTTTTATATATATACTTCAGAAGAAGTAGAGTTAGAATTTATGTTTATCAACGAACTAAAAACCGAAATTAGAGTTTATTTTTTCGTAACATCATGAAAATTTATTTTATCTAAATACGATTTACGGTTGTTCTTACTTATATGTTCAGATATCTCATTGTATTATTGCATAATAAAGATTTAGACTTAAGACTTGTACTTCAGGCGTCGTTTTAATGAACACTTCCACGAACGGGATTTTCCCATTTTTTTTATCGTAATATACGAAAGAATACAAAATAATTTCTTAGAATGGTATGGTATACGCGAGATAAGCTTCCGGATAATGAATTAAGGGAAGGGGAGATAAAAAAGGGTAATTCAATCATTTCCATGGTGATTTTAAAGTAAGAAATTCAACATTAATTCTTCTTTGGCTAACAACGAAAATGAACAGAAAAGTAAATTAAATATGCGAATACTTTTCGCAACGAAGCGTTGTATCCGCTATTGTAAATTTCCATAAAGCATGCCGATATGCCTCAGGGCGTAAATAAAACGAATTATGTTTATTATTTGTGCACTTACATAACTCTTTTGATAAGTTGAAAACCTTCGAATAAAAGCTTTGTATTCGATAAAGAATAAAATTCGTACTATTTTCATGTGTCTTAAAGAAATGATCTTATAGATAGATATCAATATAGAAAACATTGCTCATGCTTATTCTGCGACAAAAATCAAATATAAATTTAGTTATTTACCTGGCTTCGATAAACGTATCCATTGATTTATTTTATCGAAACACATGTATAATATGAAATCTCGTTAGAAAACGCGTTTACTTTCGCCTTTAGTAACATATTGATAACCTCAAAATTCAATCGGAGTATGGATGATTTGGAAAAAACTTTAATTCCGCAAATAATTCGAATCTTAACAGAAACAACAAATTATATTAATATTAAAATAACAAAACGGATCTACTCGAATGTAACACCCATTCAATTCAGTAAAAGTTTTCATAAGAGATTACGTTGCAAGTAGGAGGTACATATGTACGAGTATAGAAAGTCGTGGCGCCACTTTTGAAAAGGAATGAACGAAAGTCAGAAAACTCGCGAAATACATGATATACACGAATAGGATTGGTAGGAAACTCTGTTCGTTATCGTCTCGAAGCACTCGTCGGCCTCGTTTCTGTCATTATCGTCCGCTATGGTCTGTAACGTGAAAGAGCGAATCGCTGCGTAACGTGCGACCAACGGCAATAATTATACCATTAATCTTAAACACTAGCAACGTCGGCTAATTTGTGCAAAGTGGCATCTGGGTTATACATATATATATATATATATATATATATATATATATATATATATATATATATATATATATTTATTTATTTATTTATATATATATACATTTATATATATACATACATATACATTTATGTACATACATACATACATATATACATATATATACATATATATATATATATATATATATATATATATATATGGCTGTAAGGAAAAACGCCGTATGTCTCAATTTCCAAAGATTTCACTTAATTGAGTATTAATCGAGCTGTAGAATATAGAACTTGTATTTATCAGAAACAAATGTATGGGAATAAATTTTATATATTAAAAAAAATAAATTCAATTTAACATAAATCTGATAAGAAGAAATAAGGAATTAATCATTTAGAATTTTAAACACCAACAAGTATCTTGAAAGTGAAAATATGTGATATCGCGGAGTTCTTCCTTAGAATCTGTATGTATGTATGTATGTATGTATGTATGTATGTATGTATGTATGTATGTATGTATGTATGTATGTATGTATGTATGTATGTATGTATGTATGTATGTATGTATATATGTATGTATGTATATATATGTATGTATATATGTATGTATGTATATATATGTATGTATATATGTATGTATGTATATATATGTATGTATATATGTATGTATGTATGTATGTATGTATGTATGTATGTATATATGTATGTATGTATATATATGTATGTATATATGTATGTATGTATATATATGTATGTATATATGTATGTATGTATATATATGTATGTATATATGTATGTATGTATATATGTATGTATATATATATGTATGTATATATATATATATGTATGTATGTATATAAATGTATACACGTAGATGACGCCATTGCTGCGGTTATGATGATTTGCGAATAAATTCCAAGGATGATGATAGAAGTCTGAGACTTACAGGAAAGTCAAGAATTCATTGCAAAAAGTCTTTATGCTAGCCGACCGCACCCCGTTAAAGCCGAGAATTGCTTCCGTTTCGCGCGAATCGCTTCACGGAAGCAGACGCTTCCGAGCGGACGAATTTGAGAGGGGAAGAAAAAACTATACCCCAAGGTCTATACTTTAGTTATCTTTTAATAAGATGAACATTCTTCCCAAAAGAGAAATGGCTTCTCTGGAATGGAATTAACGTGTTCGTTCATTTTTCTTTCTCTTCTTTTCTTCTAGGTTATATTTTGTCAAATATTTTTCAAAAAAATCACATATAAATGTTGAAAATCGTGGACAAGGATTCGTACTTTTTACATAAATATTTGAATTCTAAGACGAACATAGACATGCTCATTTTTATATTTCGATAAAAATAACGATAATTATTGGTTACATACATGACTATGCGTTTCAATTTCTTCTTATAAAAACGTCTTTGTTTTTATATCCGTCGATGATTTATACTTACGAAACATATTTCATTCTATTATCGATTTCATTTAAAACTTGGACGTATACATATTTCTTTTGTCAGGGACTTCCTTTCGGACAAAACGTGAATTCTATTTCCGCCGTATCGATATGTAGTGCCTAGAAGCGACGACAAAATAAATATTGTTTCTTTTTACTCTTCTGTATTTCCGAAAAACAAAAACAAAAAAAAATAGAAACAAGATTTAAACGTATTCACCGATAACATCGTATATTCTTATATATAATCGGAAAGATTCTCAAGTATAAAATCAATTCTAGCCGTGTCATTTCGTATTGGTATTTTTATCTTGCTCATTCGTATAGTTGTTGTTTTAAATTATTATTGCATAATATCGCACGATATGTACGGCATCTTGAATACATGTATAACATAGGTGCATAATTATTAAACGATAAATGCCAGTAACGGAAAGAAGCGTACGGCACATTTCGAATTCTCATGAAATATCTATACGAATTACACGCGACACTTTTCCTAGAAAATAATTTAATGCTATGTCGTAAAGTGATCGCTTATAAACTGACTTAAAATATATGATTGCATGCATTTTATTAATGGCACATGCACAGAAAAACGGAGATACATACATATCTTTGAAGAAACATCGAAAAAGAATAATAAAGAGTGATATAAACGAAAGAGAAGGTCGATCGATTAATTTCTCTGTTATCTCTCCGTTGCGTTTTCATATTTGGTATATCTAAGGTAGTGTGTAAACGTAGATATTAAAAGAAGTAAAATAATGAAGATGAAAAAGCAAAACTAATAGAACGTTCTACCTCAATTACAATCTTAATAATGACGGATAAACCACTATCTATCTCGTAATATTTTTCATAACGGGACATCTCATTATTTTTCTTCGGGAGAAATAAAGATAGAAAAAAAGAAATGTATTTTCTCCAAATGCATATACACATATAAATCTATATATATATATATATATATATATATATATATATATATATATATATATATATATATAAACATGCACACACATATTCACGATATATGTATATATATGTATACATACACGATTATATATATATATAATTGTTGGTCATCCTTTCCATTTCGAAGGTAACCTTGTTAAGGTAGAGTGACCTAGTTGCGTCATTCAACCCTCGACATCGAAGATTATGCAACGCGTTAATCCATAACTACGAATCTCTTCTCTACTCGGATTATACACCCTTGTACTCAATGTACGTACGGATATGTGAATACCTACACATACCTATGTATACCAAATGTTCGTGTATAAGCGCGATACATATATGTATGTATACATTCTTTTACAAGTTATACCTATTACATAAGGTAATATAAGTGGCACGTGCGCACACGGCAGACGTTACAGAAAATAACGGAAAGGTAATCCAGCGGAACGTTCTGCGGATTAGAGTGCGTGACATCGTAGAACATGTTTAAGCGCGCGAGTTCCTATCAGTCACTCAGTCAGTGACAAGTACAGCAAGGGACCGGGACAAATCTCAAATTATTCTTCCTCTTTTCGACAAGAAGACCGTCTTCCTATTTTTATTTACCTTCTTTCTTTCTTTTTTTATTCTTTTTGTCACACCATCTGGCGCCATTGAAAAGAAACGAAACGATCTCGGTTTTGTTTCTGTTCCTTTCTTCCCCTTTCTTCTTCTTTTTTTCTTTTAAATAACTTTTGTCTCGAAATAAAAAGATGCCGGCTTGAAATAGTTTCAAAATCATCATTATTTATTTTGCACAACGTTATAAAAAGTAATATTATTTTATTGCTAACATTTCCTGAGAATTCAATTAACTTTCGATATATTCTGAATAACTTTTTTCAAAGGACCTCTTATATTTCGTGTTTTTTCTTATGAACACCTGTGGATATTCGAAATTCACTTCGTAAGCGTGAAAGCATTTAAAAAAATGTTTCGTTCACGACGACGATGACAACGAAGGACTCAAGTAACACGCGTACAGAGGTACATACATATATACAGCTTACGCGAAAATCGTTCGAAAAAAATCGAAAAAGAAGTGCATGCATAAATGCATAGACTCGAACGATTATATTTCCGGTACATATTTTTCTTTAATCGAGGAGACCACGACTCTGACCTAAAATTTACGCTGCAGAGAAGTCAGTAACCGGTTAAACAATTCCCCTATTATGCATACCATCAGATTCACGTTATGTTCCTTGATCCGTTGAGTTCGCGGCACCTCCCAGAACGGAAACCTTTTCTAGCATTGATCATCGTTATTATATTTCTTTGAAATCGAACGGACGTGGAATCTCGTTTCTTCGTAATAAAGAATCGATGATTATTATAATATACTACTCATCGTTGCGATAAAGTTAAGGTTACGAGTAGTAAGATAGAAGAATATGTAGATAAGTACATTTATTTTTCATGATTAGTCTTACGAATATTCCTTCATATTTCCTAATATTCTTCCTTTTGATTATCTTTAGATTAAATTATTTCGTAAATTTTGCAAATATATATAAAATTCTTAATTTAAAGGTATCGTTCGAAGAAGTTTTCATGAGTTTCTTTGAGGGAATAATTTTGGAGTACGTTTGTAAACTAGACCCACGTCCTTGAGGAGATCATTTGTCGCCCTTACGGAAAACGGTTGGTCAGTGAAGATACAATGACGACTTTGCGGGGGCATCGCATGGCTCAAAGAGAAGGAGAACGAAGAGAAGGCAAAGGATGGTCGTTAGTGGAGGCACTGGGCATGCATTAACAGTACTCCGGATGGTCCGGTGATTCTCCGGTTCCATGGCTTTCTCTCCCGCCTACCTATGAAGGAAGACAAGGAGAAACAGAAGAAGAAGGAGAAGAAGAAAAATAAGAAGAAGAAGCAGAAACAGAAGAAGAAGAAAAGAAAAAGGAGGAGAGTCCATAGTGCTGGCGTTACTGGAGACGCCTCGGGGGGAGAATTCTTGCGCGTCCTCAACATCGAGTTAAGACTTCAGTCCATCGTGAACCTTCTGCTAAATTGCGTCAACCCAAAAGGGCCGACGACATTGACTCTTCTTTCGGTTTATCTTCGCGAACTTGGATAAACTATACTTGGGTGAGACGAAATCAGTGGGCAAGGATTTTACGAACGACCTCAGAAGTTCACGTGAAGACGTGGAGATCGATTTGTTGACGGCAGGATCATCATTATCATTATCTTCGCCATTATGTGCCGAATCCTCGGAGTCCTTGCGTTATTTTCCACGGTGGGTGAAAAGAGACGGCTAGACTCTATATCAAGGAAAATTTACGAACATTTGGTTCACATCGAGTTCTTCATTATATTAACAGAACTCATAAGAAATATCACTTAAGCTTCGTATTAAGTCAAATGTTTCCTAAAAAAAATTAACGGTTAACGTTCCTGATTTCTTTTTTTCTTCGTAGAGACGGAAAGCATCTAGTTCGTTCGAAATTCTGATTATTTAACAAGAAAAAAAGGAAAAGAAAAGAAAAAAGAAAAGAAAGCAAAGATAAAAACAGGCACACACTCGTGTTTGCAAGTTGATATACGCGAAAGGGAACGCATGAAATAGGCAGATAACTCTACATGCGATTCTTGGAAATGAACTGAACTTCATTCGAGAGATCGATAAAAAATGCATTTGGAATGAAAAATAACGCTATAGATCCAAAATTGTATTAATTATACTTCTTGCTTGATTTATAACTTTAAGATATAAATCTCTAAAATAAAACGTCTCATTTCCTTGATCACTTTATCTCATATTTCTCACGGGAGGAAATACATATCTTATCGTTTAAACATAAGAATTTCGTTCCATTTTATTGATTAATGATTTCCGCATAAATAATTTTTAATAGAGACCATTAAATCATAACTCACATCTGATTTCTTATCAGAAAACTATCAACTAAATACTTATGATTGATATAAAATCGTTTGATATTATCGCTATCCTGCCACGAGCTTTTATATGTGTATATATGTATAGGTATGATATCTGCAAAATGAATTATAAATCTTTTATTTCGTTCGTAAAATCGGACGAGAAGTCAATTCTCATTTGTGTAACCGCGTAACAAATACGGGAAATGCACTTTATATTATACTACCACTATCATTACCACTACTATGGTTAAATTGCCACCGAAGCGTGCCCGCGAGGATATACTATCAAGTACAAGATTTCGCGCATCGGTTCATTTTAATCTTTCAATGCAAGCAAGGTCTCTTATCGTATGTTTAAAAAGTCCTTTGCAAAAGAAAGGAGCTTACTGCAAGAAGAAAAAATTCATTATTTTTTTTTCTTTTTTTAAGGAAAACAAAAATATATGACGGAGCGTAGTTTCTTGAGAAAATAATTTCATAAGTTTCAGAACAAATAGAAAAACCGTTTTCATACGCCGACGCATTAAAAGACACGGTGAAAAGGATATTTATGTCGAAAGAATAAAGAAAAGAAAGGACCTTCCATGTGAGGAGGAAGAGATATAGAGAAAAAAAGGAAAAAAGAAAAGGATAGAAAGACGTTCCTAACGGGTTACATTGTACTACGATGCTTTTACGTTTGTCCCTCAATACAAATCGCATACCATGTAGGGCATTAATAGACGAGAGACACTAGTGGAAGCGTAGAATTACTCGTGAAGGAAGAAAGAAAGATAAAAAAAACGGGAAGAATGTTAAAGTTAGATAGAAATAGATATCACGTATGAATGCTTCCTGATGTGAAAAATAATGAGGAGGGGAGAATCGAGGAAAAAAAAATTGACGATGTCGTAAAAGAGTAGGTCACAGTTGTGTATTTCGAACGGAGAAAATAAAATCCACTTGCCCCAGAGGCAATTTCGGTGGCCGGTCCCCAGCCGTTTCGCGTGGCGGATTTCGACCGTTTCTTCTTTCCCGTTACTTTTATATCCGTCGATCGAACGAACGCGAGTACGTTTGTCGTTGTCGATACGTAAGAAAGAAAGAGAGAAAGAGATACGAAATGAAGAATCTTCATTTCGTACCAGATATTCATATACACATGTACCAGGAGTCATTAACCTTAGAAAAGTGATGAAACATACATTTTTGATGAGAATTTTTGATTTTCGAGAATCAATCGAGAAAACGTTTTAAAAGTTAATGCATTTTGAGTTTCAATTAATATATCATCGTTTAAACAATAATGTTAATTTGACTTTGTAATTTTTATTCTTGTGAACGATATTTGTAGGGACGATAAAGTTAACGTGGTATTTTCTCTCTGTTTTATTTACTTAGTTCTTTTCTTCTTCTCTCTTTTTCTTTTTTTTTTTTTTTTAGTTTATTCAAAGAAAACGGAGCTCTTTTTCTTTCTTACGAATTTATTTACGTTATAAACATGAAAATCGAATATAATGCGTTTTTTTTATACTACTACGGATCAGCATCCTTTGACGTCATATCGATTTTCTGCAAACCCTCGCGAAGTATTTTGTGTAGCCACAAACGTTTATAATATGTTGTCGACTAACAATAAGTTTGTTCGTATAAATGTAATTCGATTAACCAAGCGCTAAATTGAATTGAACTTCGAAGTATATCAAAATCATTATCGACTTCATAGTTTCCTTCCGTTACCGTTATGATATTGAAACTGATCGTTCGAATAAATTGATACTAATTGTATACATTAAACGGTATAATAATTTTTTCTTATCTTACGCTTATGAATTTGTATCATCGATCACAGGTTTGCGTGCGTTTACATATACACGCGTGCTCGCCGTATTCTCGAGGAAATTGTCTTCGTATTTTGCGAACGTTAGCCGTTACCGAAAGTCGATCGTAGCAACACCTGCGTCTCGATAAGCGTTCACTTAAAGGACTAAGTTGTTTGTCGCTCGATTAACGACGTCGGCCAACTAAACTTCGATTTAACGCCACAAATTTGTGCTGAGTATATATGTATGTATGTATGTATGTATGTATGTATGTATGTATGTATGTATGTATGTATGTATGTACATCGATAGTACTTGTAGATATATACGCGAACCATATTTCTCTTCCGATGTAATCGGTGATTAGCGATCGTTTCTGAAACATTATTCTGAACATAATCTTTTAACGATATTATTATGTTAGAAAGAGATAAATAGGATAATGTTCGTAGTTAGTAAATACCGTTTTAAACGATATCTAATTAAAGTAATGTAATCAAATTTGAAGATCATTAAGATCTTAAAATAAAATTTATACCGTTTTTATTTCACAACAATTTACGCTAACTTAAGACACTTGCTTTATCGTGTAACGTGTCAATTCTATTTCAAAATTACTCCGAGAACGGTGATTATTTGATAGATTTAACTTTCATATACAAATAATACATTTCGCAGTAGTATTCATTCATATGGATGTAATAGAAAACTGTTGGTTTGTTTATACTCTTTTTTATACATATATTATAAAGGACATATATATATATGGAAATATCTAGGCGTTAGTATAACCCGTTGACTGGAATTCGATGCTTGCTTTAGAAGGTATGACATAGCCACGAATATCCTGCATTCGTGAGGTCATACTCCACGTACCAATTTGTACCAATATATCGTAGGTACTTAAAGTTAACACTATAATATATCGTAGATAAAATTGAACCTTAAAAATAATCTTACAAACTATGTAACAACACTTAAAACGATATAACCTTATTATAAAAGAACGTAACTTACAAATCGTACATGAAAATTCAAATAAATATCAACAAATATCCGGACCCTGGTTGAAAAATGAAATAGTACAAAACGAAAGTATAAATTATTAGTGGAAGAGTATATTTATACAATGAAAGTGCAGTTTTCTTCAATGCGCTGAAAATATAAGAAACGGGAATACGTTAAGTTTTAGCACGGTATAATACGTATCTATACCTACATATATTACACGCAACGAATAGTTTTACACGTGCAGTAGAGCGTCTCTTTTTAGACCCGTTACTTGAAATGAAGTACAAGTGCGTGCACGTTTTTCGCTCACCTTGGCCCGTCCGCCAGTAGCGCCTGATAGCGCCGTAATAACCTACACGTCATACAGCACGCAGAGAAAGAGAAAGAGAGAAGGAGAGAGAGAGAGAGAGAGAGAGAGAGAGAGAGAGAGAGAGAGAGAGAGAGAGAGAGAGAGAGACAGCAGATAGATTCTACAAAAGTAGTGGGGATAGACCAAGGTAGGAACACCGAGAGTGGGGGAATAGACCATTAGTGGGATGCACGCGTCCTAGTGTCGTGAGATTGAAACGATCGGCAGACCATTAAGGAAATTACCATAACTCAAACGGCACGTGTCTGGTTAATAACCAATCGACTCGCATGCTATCCAGAGATTAACAATCTATCGCTTATCCTTCTTTAAATAATTTCACAATTAAATGATAAATCATCGGATTCGAATTTCAGAGGAAAACCGAGGTCTTTAGTTTGCCGCCAATTTTATTTGTATTTGAATCAATTTCGAATTAAATTGTAACAATCGATTGAAATGTAGAATTTTATATGTTACAGCAGGATCGATTCTTTCTCTCGAAAGAAAGAAAATATTGAAAATGCAAATATATGAGATTCTATAAAAAAGAAAAAAAGAATTAAATAAACCTAAATACGTATTGTAACGTGAAATAAAGCCAATAACGTAGGAACGTTTTTGTGGGTCAAGCGTAAAAGCTTTCGAGATTCAATGAGAACTTCAAAAAGAGTTTCGCCATCAAATATACAATTTTGAAATTCAACGAGATGTCCCGAGGTTCTGGCCAAGGGAAATTACATAAATATTCATAAAGTGTTTTGAAACAAAGTCTGGGAAATAATTGGCTTGTCTTCTTTATTTTATTTTATTTCTTCGATCGTCGTAGGTTAGCGTAATCGTTGCTCAAGATTACGAGATTTCCGACATTCAATGCAGCAGCGCCGGTTCAGCAGCCGATCTTCTCACAGCGAAAATCAGAAGACCGATCGGTTTCAGAGGAGCTCCGCTATTTGCCGACGATAGATCAGCCAATCCTCTCATCGACATTCATTGCCAAATTAGACCGGATCCTAACGATCCTCAAGAAGACAACTACTTCCTCAAAGTGACGGATTTCTCGCGATGTGGTGTTCTTAAAAGAAACGTAAGTCATGAGAGATATAAGAAAAGGAAGAGACTTCAACAAATATTTGTATTTATTAAGAATAAATAATTGTTTATAGAATAAACATTCAAATATGTATTTGAAAATTATAAATGTACAAACATTAATATATTACATTCTATTATTTTTTGAAGTCGTAAATATTTATTGAGAGAATTAAAAATTTAAATTCTGTCTAAGAAAAACAAATATTGTATTTATAATATAGATAAAATAGTGTTATTACAGATATAATAAATTTACTAATTACAAACATAGAGGACGAATATTGAAATGAAATTATTCGATTAAATATAATTAAATATTCGAGTACATAGTAGTAATTACGAATATGGAATAAAAATATTATATTAGTGCATAAGTGGATATATTATATGTAACTATTCAGAAAGAATATATAATTCTCGTAACTTTGTTCCTAAAATTTTAGCATTAGAATTTTTTAATAATTTTTAATTTTCCTCATTGAAAAATATAAAACTAAAGATAATCATAATTAATCCTATCAAAGTACGCCTCTTTCTCTCTCTCTCTCTTTCTCTCTTTTTCTTTCTCTAAAGGGATTAACTTTTTGTCTTTTGATGTAAAACGTCAACTGAAAGAATTCGTTCGTTTTAATTTAATTTTTGAGGTCGGAGATTATGTTTTTTGTTTAAGTTACGCGAAATATTATAATTAAAAATATATAATTATTAAAAAGAATAAATAATTTGTGTGCCGATGAAACATAATATTTCGTCCATAAATTACACACACACACACACACACACACACACACACACACACACACACACACACACACACACACACACACACACACACACACACACACACACACACACACACACACACACACACACACACACACACACAAAAGTATAAAATATCGCAAATATAAATATAATCGTTCATTATTTTTTTTTTAAGGGATTTATTCATTTACGGATATGGTTTCCGGCATTCCCTGGTGTCGTAATGCTGGCCGATCAAGAATTGATTCTCATGTGTCGTC
The DNA here is from genome assembly GCA_911387935.1 of Dolichovespula saxonica. NCBI lineage: Eukaryota > Metazoa > Arthropoda > Insecta > Hymenoptera > Vespidae > Dolichovespula > Dolichovespula saxonica. The sequence goes on along the minus strand of OU427003.1, from coordinate 2,604,186 downwards.
CACCTGAGCCCACATTGCTTAGGCACAAAGCGGCTGGTTTTGCTGGTACCTTGTAAGTTAGCAACATGTCAATTCGTGATATCCTCTTTTCTATTGTTGAATTATTAATTACACTCTAACCGGTAATGTCTTCGATTTCTAAGTGTTTTATATATTGTGATTAAAACGATACCATTAATTCAAAATCTGTAATAATTAAGACACCAAGATATTGAGATGAATATAAAACATGATATGAAAGAGAAAATTGAATTTCTGTCATTAACTATTTAAAGGTAATCGAAAGGATTGTATTATCAAGCTAGTCGCTTATGAAATATGCACTATAAAGAGATCATTAACAAACGATTGCCGAAATATATGAGTATTATACTCTTATAAACATATATATATATATATCTTATTTAATTGCCAAATTATGAACTTTATGCTCTTAGCTATAATAAATGTATTATATATATCTATATCTATATATCTATAATATATATATATATATATATATATATATATATATATTGCGTGACTTCATTAAATTGCGTATTTATAATGAATTTGCAATAATTATATTGTTTCGATTGCTAAAACGTAACATGATAATAAAGTATTGAATTTCTCAGTGAGAATTATTCGTGGACATAATGCCTCGATATCTTGTTAATCGTAACTAATTGACGATTTACGTTATAAAATTGCGCGATTTTCCGATGAGAATGATTCGTTAATGATAGGATTACTATATTAGGGTAATTTACCGAAACATTTTAGTCCAGTAAATATGTGAAATATATCTGCGTTAAGCCGACTACGATTAAGTCAAAAAACAATAAATAAACAAAATAATTAAGTACAATAAAGTTAATTTAGAATAGAATTTCGATGTTCGTTTCAGTCCACATGGTGCTAGAGTATCCGGTGTAGTAGAGGAAACACCAGGTCGATTAGAATACGAAGTTGCTCTGTATCGTGAAGCTACGGGCAATATATCAGAATCTAGCGGATCCCAAACAGTTGATCAGGCAGTGCCAATAGGTACAAAACTTCAGCTGAGAGCTCGTATCAGTCCTGACAGCGCTTGGGGTTACATAAAACTTCTGGAAGTAACGGTCAGCCCTGATCCCGATCAACCGCATGCTCCAGGGAGCGTTATCCTTGTTAAGGATGGCTGTAGAAATCGAGATTTCGCATCGATCATTCCTCATCAACCGGCAAGGTATCGCGAGAGAAAGAACGAGGTATTTTTGGATTTCGAAGCATTCTTGCTTAGTTCTATGCGAGAACGATCTACTTTATGGATACACTCGCAAATAAAAGCTTGTATGGAACCACAAGATTGTCAACCGGTGAGAACATTTCTTTCTCTTATTTATTTTAAATTCTTTCAATATAGAAGATTGATGTTGTTTATAAAGCTCCTCTTATAAAACTGTTTAAACAAACGGAAATAGTAAAAAGATTATAAATATGGTTTTATACGTGTCCGATATGTATATCGATTTATAGAATATTTTAAGGAGGCATATATAAATAAAAGTTGGATCTATATGTTGAAGGTCGCATTAAGATAATAAAGATAATGAATGGATGTTTGAATATAATTTATAGGATTTCTGCTTGGACCTTTTCGAGCCGTCGGGTCATGGTAAACGAAGAAAACGAAATGTCAACGAGGAAGTCGACGGAACGTTCTTGCCTAAGGTCGAACGTCTCATCAAGAGTTACAATGACTCAACGCCTTTTACGAAATTCAAGGAGAACATTGAGTATACCGTCATGATGCCAGACGGTATGAAACGTTTGATATCGTATATAAGAATTAAATTATGATATAAAAAAATTAATGATACATTAGCATTTTTCGCGTTACAATTGATGTAATTAATGAACTCATTTATCTGCAGATATTTACAACAAAGTTGCAACCGGCTTGGAAGGTAATTGCGGCGGTTTTCTTTACGTGGCTATTGGATTAGGTGTGTTATTAGTTCTGTCCGCCTTCATTATGTGTTATTTGGCTTCTCGCCTTCATAATTTATCTTCATCCATTTCGCAAAACAAGTCCATCGACGATCTGGTACGAGATAGAGCGAGAAAATATTGTGACGCGACATCAGGATACACCGGACGGTCTACCGTACAATAAAATAAATCAGTCTATTTATTTATACTCGATAATGTTTTTGAAATAACAGAAAAAACAAACGTAACGTAGGAACGTTAGAAATCGAACGATGAATACTTAACATTTGACAAGTACTTATATATGTATGTATGCTCGAAATGTGTATATTTATCCCATCCGATTTATTTATTCATTTTATAGATTATATTTTTCACATAGTCTCAATGTTTATTATAATATTTTATAAATATTAAATGTTCATCACAGTTAGTTACAATGGATTTTCTTTATCGATGAAATAACAAATTATTATAGCACATTATAAATGTGTTAATGCGATACGACTGATAATACTTTATAGTATAGTTTTATTGATAAAATATCATTCTAATATTTAATATTGAATACCAAGAATCTTAGGAATTTTTAGATTTAAGTTAAAATATAAAGAGCGTGTCACAAATTGAAACGAATATAGAAAAATATTTTATAGTACAAGCGCTCTATTTTCTCTTTTCTTTTTGCATATATTCTGAATATTCGAAGTATGTCCATGTGCAATGCTATCACGTGACCTGATAAAGCGAACGCAAGTGTCGATCGTCCATACTTACGTAACAATCGTAGTATTTAATATTTACAGAAGTGCATTTCATGATCAAAATGCATGAAAATATTGGGTTGGTTAAAGGTCAAAATAAAATACTTTACACTTTGTACATACATCTGCACAATAATGTATTAGTTGAGTTGAATTAATTTAATAGAAAAAAATCTAAATACAAAAAAACCGGCCATGTAAGAACATGTAAATTTCTTCGCCATCCAGAAAATTGTTGACCGTTTAGATGTAGCGAAAAGAATATTGAAATAATAGTATGCGTATGGTCGTATTATATTTATTATAAAATAAAACAAGGTTAATGAAATATTCTTGCATTACATTTCGTTTAATGGTAACGACATTTCTCCCATAAAATTACACTGTACAATATGACGATATCGTTACAATGTTGTAAATTACGATTCGACACCTCGTACAATATCTTGTAGTAACGAAAACTGTGAAACTTAATTTCTTTTTCTCTTTTTTAATTTTTCTATATTTCTGATAGATTTGCTTTTCTTTATCACTAAATGATTATTCAAGTTTAATAATTGCTTTGTGCACTATTTTATGCTAATTGAATCTAGACGATCTTTGCAACGACGAGACGAGATATGTATTTTCGGTCCTGTATATTTTTGGTTTGCACAATTTTTCGAACAGACCCATGAAGCATAATATATTAAACCAACATTTATTAACATAAACTTAAAACTTTATATTAAATAGGAAATCAATACAATAATGTATCATTATACATAGTACTTGATATCCATACTTCATGCAGAAAAATAATATTCGAAGGCACACATGTCGTGCAAGAATTCTAATTAAATGTTATTATTTGCTGCTTTAAAATACAGTATTAAACGTTTTGCTGCTTTCATAATAAATATAATTATCACAGGAAGTCTGTGATATATACTGTCTTTTCTTTTTTTACATATGTAGCTACATGCTCTTATACATCACAAGAGAAGCATATTTTCTTTACAATAAAAATTTCAATTTTAAATTAACAATTAAACTGTTGATTAACATCAACCTAAGGTATATTGTGTGTATATATATATATAAGGAAAAATATAAATATAATTATAAATATTAAATAAAATTATGTAAAAATGTAAATTGAGAATGTACATATGCTATTATATGCATACATATCTCAGAAAAAATTATAAGCGTATTGCACTCGCTATAAAGATGCTATTTTTCTTATTTGGTTTATCGATGTATAAAGACACATTTAGCGATCCTATAACTTAGCTTCATTATGATTTGTAATATTAACAATTGTTACACACTTATTTTACAACCTTTGGCTCAATATCATTGTTACGTCTTTGTATAGGCCCATAAAGCTTAACTTGATAACATTATAGTCTAATGATTTTATTTAAATTAATTTTTTTTAAATTAAATTACAAGAAAAGTAAAAAGAAAAAATATTTCAAATTAGAATAGTTGTTTCGCGCAAAAGTAAAACAATTGGACAACAAGAATAATTTAAACAATGACATCATATATATATATATATATATATATATATATATATATATATATATATATATATATATAGTTATATAGTTCTTTTTTTATGGTTATATAGTATCGAATAAAGAAAAAAAATTAAAGGCAAACTCATTTAACTGCATAGTTATGTTTTCCAGCAAATATGCATTCATAAAATATAATCTAGTATTTAGTAGTCCCAAGTGAATTTGCATGTACTGTACTACGTATTTTTAATAAAGTTACTGTGCAATCAATAGTAAAATTACTCATCTCAGTAAAATTATAATTTATATAAATTAATAAAATATTCAATTTACTTGTAAGACACTGTGCTTACGTATAGCAACTGTATATGCTATTAAATATTATATGTACTTTTCTTTAAATTATGTATAATGAATAGATACGTTTTAATTAACAAAAAATTAATAACATATCGTCCTTCTATTTTAACGAATTTTCGATATGTTTCCAAAAAAATTTAATTTCTTCACAATATATCAAAGTCTTTCAAAATCAGAAAATTACACTTCTATTTTCTTTCTTTTCTAAATTGAATAAATTAATATAATCCGAGGCTGTATGTATTTACAAATTAATTCTATAAAATTGATTATCACACATAGTAATTATGCAAAAATTTATTATGCAGTCCTTCCATTTGTTTTAGATTTCACAAAGGCTTCATAAGCTGCAAGCTCTTTCTTTTCCTTCTTTAAGTTTCTATCCTCAAATTCCAACCTGTAATTAAACACTTAATCAACGCGTATACAATTTTCTTTAAGTGTTGGGATATGCAAGTAATAGTAGTAAACCAAATTCAATAATTTCATAAAATCCTTTGACATAAGAAATTAATGTATACGATTGTACAAACAAGTTACATATATTATAAAAATGTTAATTATATATATGTATATGTATATATATAGATTATCATTTAAATGAATGTGTACATATTATTCAGATCAATATTTTGTTATAAATTAGTATGTATTATTATTTGTATTATATTTAAACATTTTTTTTAATATTTTAAGAAACTTTATCAGATTAATGAACTTTAAATTATATTGTTCTATACAGAAAAATGTGCTGTAAATGAACAAGTGGATATATATGCTTGCATGAAATTGCATATCCCAATATAAAAAGCATGAACATATGAATGAGATTGGAATAAATATGTATACTTAACATTATAAAATATTGATAAATAATTTTAGAATCGACGTACTATTTGTTTGATTTAAAAGCATATGCTACATATTATGCACATGAATATATCTTGCAAAAAATTGTTGATTGGGGCAAAAGTAATAAAAGAGACAAGTAATATAACTATTAACTATCATTATTTGCAATTTCTTCTCAGCTTACTAATTATTTATAATTACTATATATATTTTTTTCTTATAGTTCAATATAACTAGAAATTAAAACCAAAACCTTATCATTATATAAATTCACGTTTTTGAAATGTCTGTTATATAATGTAGAACTAATGTTGAACAATATATTTGCTACAATATTCTTAAATGCATACCTAATATATATAAGTTATAAGAAAAAAATAACATACCTATGTAGAATTATTCTTTCAACAATTTTTTCTGTTGTCATATCATTGCCGCTATCCAGTAATTTAAATTTGTTTTGTCTTTTTGGTTCTACATACGGATCTGAGCCATCTTCACATGGCATTATTGGTGTCTGTCCATGACACACGATAGAAACATTAAAGTGTTCCATAAGATCTTTAGTAACCTCATATGGAGCACCAATTACAACTTCATTCACATACTAGATATGTAAAGAATTCAATTCCTTCATTTTTATGTATAAAAAGATTTATATGATTTAAAAAGAAAATTTCACATTTATCTAACAAATTTTAGTAATGATTTTTTTCTAACTATTCAAGAAGATAAATATCAATTTATATAGAAAATATTTTTGGAAAATTGTGCTTCATTTTATTTTTTTCCAAGTGGTTAAACTAATATATTTCCAATCTGAATGATCTTACGAAAAACAAATATAATTTTTATTCTATGTATTTACATAGAATACTATTTAGCTCACCTTACATGCTAGTACACTAAGAACACGTTCATGAAGATTCATGATTGGATGATTACCAAATTTGTAACGGTTAACAGCTGGATCTGTATGGAGACCAACAATAAGATAGTCACCCTCTTTCTTTGCAACTTCTAAGAAGTCTAAGTGTCCAACATGGAATAAATCAAATGCTCCAGCAACATAAACAATTTTATCATCTGGCTGAGGACTTTTGCCATCGCTAAATTGTATAATTTTTTGAGTAGTGGGAAGAAACTGAGAACAACCAGTCCATGGGCTTCGTGCTGTGCGATCTTGACCCATACTTTTGCTGGGTTCTCTATCAACAGTATATTCACTATCTCCTTGTTTGAAATGTTGACGTGTCATTAAGAGCATACGCCCTACCAGATCTGTAGTTGAAACTCCTGCTGTTCTTTGAACCTCCCTATAATAATTATAATATTTATTAATACAAATTGTTTGTATTTATGTAAAATATTTCTCTTCAGTTCATTTTGTTATACCTATAACGACCAGCTGCTTTAACTAAATGATAAGTATCTATTCCATCCGCAGTCATTGTTATGTCATCACCATGTACACAGAAATCACAATTGTATTTATCTAATGTTTCCAATGTAGTAACATAAGGAGCACCTTCGACTACTTCATCTACCCATTTTATACCACGAACCATTTTGTATCTGAAATAAAGCAATGTTGTTTAAATCATGTTTATATTATACCTAGAAAAAAAAAATAGAATTATAATACACATATTTATCGATAATACTTTACATTACTTAAATAATTTAATAAATAAGAAAAGTACCTCTCCTGTTCTGTAAAAACTGGAGGACCCTTATGCTTTGTAATTTCTGCATCTGTATGAACACCAACCACCAAATAATTTCCTAGTGCTTTAGCCTGCCTCAATGAATTTGCATGTCCAAAGTGCACCATATCATAACTACAATATAAAATGATATATTTGAATCATCATAAGATTAAAAAAATTGAAAGATCGAAGTGAAAAATATGAAAATTTGACGGTAAAAACATAGAACCGGAATAAACGGAATTGTTTAAACTTTTACATTTACAAGGACTGTGAATATTATTCCAACACATATACATACATTTTGTTCGAATGATTAATTAATCAAGCTATAGTATTGATCGCTAGTCTTTCTTACAATCACAGAGACAGTGCGTCTCTTATCTTTCGACATAATATTTTATAGAGCACGTATCGGATAATGATATGCACGAAAATTGATCCCTTTCTGACACGAGCAATAAAAAGAAACGAACAATATAAGTTTTATAAGGCACAAGTGAACGTATATTTTCACAGTATCAGCTTATCCTTTTTTTTCATGTCACCTGTCAAGTTCGCGCGCTAAACACGTGAAAATCGAAAGGTAAATGATACCGCACAATACATTTCATTCATAAACTCACCACCCGTCGCACCAAACACGAACTTCTTTTCGAGATTCTGTCATATTCACCAAAAGAAAAAGTACAAACACGTGTACACCAGTAGACGTTCCTTTTTTTTATCTATGTTTTTCTCCAATCACTTGATTAGGATATTGCGAATGAGATTGGAAGAGATACATCAACTAACTCTTGAAGCGTACTGCCCGCGACACCGGCGTTGCACATCTTTTTATTAATCGAATACCGCTCGTCCCTCCCCACCTTTCCACCCTTCGCTCGTTCACAGTCACCCGGAATGACGCGTCATAACTACTACTACTCATGAGTATAAGACATAATGGTGATACTAAAATCATTGTATTAAACGAAGGAAAGAATATTTAATACTCATTAATTTTCTTAGCGACTATACCAAGAAAATAGCGGTCACGGATTTGCAATTTTTAATACTTACGCATATTAAACGAGCGTCAATTGCAATGCTAATCGTATTATTGTATCAAATTATATTGATCGTTTGTTATCCGATGTGACCAAAATCAATGATATTAAAAAATAGCATTATTTAAAACCTTCACACGTAGTCACACAATGAAGAAGAGATGATAAACATTTAATTGGGCATAAAATTTATTTTTCCTTTTTTCTATTCTTTTTTTCTTCTTTTGTTACAATAAAGTAGAATATTGATTAAACATGTCGTAAGACTAATGTAATTATCTATCAGTTTGATAGATTTAGAGTTTCAAAATAGATAAAGGCTTTTTACAAAAATGTGTGAGTAAATCTTAAAAGTTACGCATATATTTTGTAATAAATATAATATATATCGATGTTTTTAATAAATGCTTCTCTATAAATGGAAGTAATTTTCAAGGCTGCTTGATAAAGTCGAATGAAATAATCTTTTGTACAATTATGTTCTCAGTATATCAAACCGATTGACAGAAAAATGCCAATCTCATTTCCGCTTATATTTAATTGATAAGTTTCTTATTTAACGCATACTTAGATACTGCATAACAGTTACTTATACGAACATTTTAACTTTTTATGTACCGAATTATTTTTATAAAAGTCGTTAAAAAAATTATGATAAAAATTAATTGGAAAAAATGGCTCAGTAGATGAGACATTAAACAACGTCGAAAAAAATACTAAAAAAATATTTCTTATATTAAATTTATTATAATCTATTATAATCATAGCTTATATTAATTTATTATAATCGAACATCATAAAATATATTTATGAAGTATCCTGCTAATTACAAAAACATTGTTGGTACATAAAACGTTAAAATAAAAGTACCAGTCATAACATCTTCACCGACTTATATCAATGCGATAAAACATAAGAGTATTATCCATATAATGAAGTAAACTCTGACCTAATCGCATGATGTTTGATAAACGGCTCAACCAATAAATGATCAGAAAATCTTATTTCACAGATCTATCAAACGGTGATTGTACTTACTTACTATTTAATGATAAATTCTTATCATTAAATCATAAGGAAGATAATAGCGGAAAATGGTAAGATAATGTAGGTGATCCTTACTGATAAAAGCTGACAATTTTAGAAATTATCTCTTTACAACTTATTGCCACACAACCATTTAGTTACTTTCACATTGTGCCATTGTCGTTAACGATTTTAGTATTTTTAACATACTATCATTTTGTTTTAACATTTATGCAATACTTAAATAAAAACTTAGAATGTATTACTTAATATGAAAATTATCAATATGTAAACAATATTCTAAGACTACATTGTATGTAATTTAAGATTGGTATTTTCAATTTCCATAAAATACTGCACATTGTGTACGGGTTTTCAAAACAAAATATGACTGTGTCTGTACATACTATGTACTATATTTGTGTCCCATCACAATGAAAAGCGCGTATGGAAAATATTATCTGCTATATTAGACAGAGTAGTTCTCTTTTTGTTCTCTTTGCTTACTATATTACATAAATAAAATTTTATTCTGGAATAAGCTATGTCGATGTTAATAACCATTCTGTTGTCTGTAACTGCTCCCTCCACCACCTCCATATGCACCACCATTTTGACTATAACTAGAGCCACCACCACTGGAAGCTCCTCCAAAATTATTCTGAGGAAATGATTTACTGCCATAAGTACCTCCCATACCACCTGGACAAGAAATTAATATTTTACTAATAAATAAATAAATTTGAAATCTCTATATATTCTTGTCTTATAAAATTATATACTGAAGAATAAAATGTGATATTATTTGTAAGAAACAAACTCTAAATAATCTTAACCAAATCTAATTTTTTAATAGAGTATTTTTAATTAGCTCAATAAAGTAAGCATGTATAGCAGTTATATTTTAAAGTACTTACCACTACTACTTCCACCCCATTTATTTCCACGATCGTTTCCACTAGCACTGCCACTACCACCGCTACGATCAAATCTCCCACTTCTGTCACTTCCATCACGTCCACCACGTGATCCTCGTGGACCACCCCCACGACCACCGGATCCACGGCTGCCACCTCCACCATTACGACCACTGTATCGACCTCCTAAACAGAATTATAAAATTAATTTAATGAAATTACATAAATTAAAATGGTATATATAAAATAACTTCATAATTACGTTTATAAATGCCTGGATTTCTCGAAAGTTCATAGAGTTTAGGATTTACAACTTGTTTTGCTTCTTCTAGCACTTGAATAAGATCACTAGCTTTGTGTGCATTTCCAGGTGTAAAGAAGGCATATGCAGTTCCTGTTCTTTGCGATCGCCCCGTACGTCCAATACGATGAACATAGTCTTCTGAGTTGGATGGATAATCCAAATTTATCACAAATTTGACATCTTCCACATCTACACAACAATTCTCATAATTATCAGGGAAAGTAAAAAATACTTGATTCTTTGTGGTGGATAATTAACTTACAAAGCGAACTAATTAAAGCTGCGATAAGTTCCCTTGCAAATAGAATTAAAATTTAAGCTCGTCATAATTAGAATAGAAAATTTTTCAATAAAAATTACAGTAGGCAAACTTAATGATTACAAATAATGACAAACGAAACATTAATCACTTTAGAATCAGACACGAAAAAATCAATATCGATCAATAATAAATTCCATTTGCAAGGCACGTTAGTAACATATATAAGTTGACCACAAAGAGCAAGTGTACATATTATTTACCTGTTTGTGCCTAAAGCTGGAAATGTAAATACATTTTTGGAAATGTAGAGGAATCAGAGCTCAGATGGTTCTCATAGAATTCTCGCTTAATGAGTGAGCGAGCTCTACATTTATTCTTAGTAACTTCACACCCTTCTCTCCCGCACCAAAGTATGGATCTGTGCTGGTTTTTGAAAATTTGGTCCTTGTGCATTGCTTCGGTAAGGTTTGAACATTGGATGAGCACCATATGCGCACTCCACTCAACCCCATGTATACTCCACTGTGTGTTTAGCATCAAGGATTTCTTTTTGTTATTTGCTGAAGTTTTATAAAGCTATTACCAACTGCACGGAAGATCGTAATTTATCGATTTACCGACGACTTTCTTCGATATAACAAATCATCCCTCCAACCTGTTTAATAACAAATCCTAACACTGCTTTAAACTCGTAAGTATTTTAAGCAGTCTTGCGATACTACGATCTAAACATACCTCATAGAAAAGGAAATTTATAAATTATGATTTTAAAATCGATATGAATGCATTGATTCTGCAAATATTAAAATGTAAATCGATACTATATCTTATTATTCTAATCTATAACTATCCGGTTTAATTGCCTTGTATATATTACAGATTCCCTAACATTATTACTTCCATACTTTGGACCATCGCAGGTACAGAGTGAGAGTGTGTTTTTTCAAGTGGCACGGCTGAGGCACAGCGTTAGTTTAGCTTGTTGCGAGGGGGCGAAGACCAGCAGTCACGCCCCGTTCAATTATATATTCCAAAGCAAACTCTCCAGAGTTCTTATCATTGATAAAACTCCGTCGCATGTGCCTCTGAAAACACATAGAACAGCACGTTAATACCAGACTGACAAGACTTGTCTCAATCAGAGCAAAATCGAAAAACAAACGTTTCTATCTTCTTACCTGCTCATTTTCGACCTTGCCTGAAATATCTTGGCATATTTTTCACTTTGATAAACTTTTAAATTCTACATATATTGCTTGTATGTATGTGTTCTGAAATTATTTGATACGATATTATAAATTTTACTCAAGTCACTTAGAATGTAAGATTTTATCAAAATTGAAAACGTATGTCAAAATCCGCCTAAACTAATAATGAAACTAATGAAGAAACAAGTTAAAAAATATTCCTCCTTCAGACTTATTTCTAAATGGATCATATTGATAATAGCATTTATTTGTACTTATAGAGATTTTTAAATAACTGAATCTTTTAAATGGGTAAGAAAAATTAAATATAAAACTGGCTAAATAAATATAAATTCGAAATTATTAAATACCCTGCTCCATGATATTCCTAAACAATCTTAAAGTTATCTTCATCCACGCTGCCTAGGGACTAACGTCAATCAGTCTGGCACATGCCGTTATCCGTTGCCACATCACAATATTAAGACTCTCACAACCGTGAAACAACCATCGCAGCCTGACCCTTACATCATACCCACACTTGCTAAAACAGAATCTTACCTAAACCTCTTGCCGCAACATCCGTAGCAACTAGTATTGCTGATCTGCTATTCCGGAATTCTGAAAAAAATCATTTCTCAGTAAAAGGTGATAAAATGATATGTACTAATGATAAATTTAAATATAACTTAATTTATTAAATAATGTGTATTATCAATATATCTTACGATTTAATACATAATCTCTTTCTTGTTGACTCTTATCTCCATGGATGCCAATTGCTTGCCATCCATATCTATTAATAGCTCGTGTAATATCATCCACTTTTCTTTTTGTTTCAACAAAAATGATAGTTTTATTTTCTGGTTCATTAGAAATTTCTTCCAAAAGTTTCATTAATTTACTTTCCTTTTCATATTCTTCACATACATCGACTATTTGAAGGATATTATGATTAGCTGCTAGTTGTAAAGAGCCAATATTGATTTGTATATAGTCAGTTAAAAACTCTTCTGCCAAGTTACGAACTTCCTTTGGCCATGTCGCTGACCACATAAGTGTTTGCCTATCTGGACGTATTTGTTCTACAATTTTTCTAATTTGAGGTTCAAAACCCATATCAAGCATTCTATCTGCTTCATCAAGTACCAAATATGTACATCTACGAAGATTTGTTGTACCACGTTCCAAAAAATCTATTAGACGACCAGGAGTTGCTATACAAATTTCTACTCCTCTTTCCAGATCTCGTGCCTGTGGACCTTTAGGAGCTCCACCAAAAATGCAAGTATTTCTAACCTGTGAAGAAACTCCAAAATCTGATGCTACTTGTTGTATTTGTTGTGCAAGTTCTCTTGTAGGTGCCAAAATAAGAGCTATAGGACCATCATTTCTACTTAATCTAGGTTGATGATTAATATGCACTATAGCTGGTAAAATATAAGCTAATGTTTTTCCAGATCCTGTTTGCGCTATGCCAACCATATCACGTCCAGACAAAGCAATAGGCCAACCTTGTGCTTGTATAGCTGTAGGTTCTCCAAAACCTTGTCTTCGAATTTCACTTAAAACATAATCTGGAAAACCACCCTCTTCAAAATAAATATTGGGCCCAGGGACATTAGAGCCTTTTACTGTGATTTCTTTGTCTGAACGGTAAGCCTCAACTGTATGCAGACTTCTTGTTGTGACATTAGGATGTGGTTGATAAAAGTCTTTTCTAAATGGTTGCAAAGTGCTCATATCCCATCTAGGTTTACGTAATCGTTCTCCAGGTTGACGGTTTTTAAAATTATTACTCCCAAAACTGCTATTATCTCTGTTTGAACTACTTCCAAATCTTCCACCACTGCCTCCATCTCGTCCACCAAAACGACCTCCTCGAGAGCCACCTCCGCCTCTCCTATCACTACGTTCACGATCACGGTATGCCCTATAATATCAACATAAAATAAAATAATAAAACCAAAATATGAGTTAAAGAAAAAACCTCGTTATGAATAAAAAATAATAATGATAATTAAGTACTTAATGTGTATAAAGTATTAAATTGTATATCAGCCTAATTAATTCATATTTAAATTCATTAAATACATTTTATTTAATTACATAATTTCTTATAGAAACTAAAGTAGAAAACTAATCTTTGAATATTGAAAAAATAATATTGATTTATGCAACAACAATAATAAACGTATGGAAGATTAATAAATACACTTAAGCATAACAATGTTATGTTATACAAATTAAAATATTTTTGTGTCTTTAAATAAATACATTATATAAAATATATATGTATATCTATAAATTATAATATAAATAATATGAGTAGTCACTTTTTGTTAGAACCAATTAACGTTCATATTTAAAAACTCTTCGATCTGTTTAACGACGCTAAGCTAACAATAGACGTTACATATTATAAATTACTTAACTAAACATATATATGCCTAAATCTTTTATTTCTGTAATAATATATTCGATATAAAATTTATAAAAGCGTTTCTATAAAAATAAATTAATATAATAATCATGGCGTTGTAATTTATAAAGAGGATAAATCAACTATGACGTTCAATCAACATGGAGAATAGTCAAAACGTAGAACGGTTGGTTAATGTCAATGGAAATTTTTACATTTTTAAAGAATTTTCAAGAATTCATTTTATAATATAATGTAACTTACATCGTCATGAAGAAGCTTATTGGTTTTTAAATAGATATTTCAAAAATTTCTTGAAAAAATCAATGTACTCGCTAAAAGGAGAACACTACTTAACGTCCAATTCCAAGGGAACTCACGAATGATCATCATGGTGACGTAGTATACGAACAAGAAATAGTTCCTGTTTTATTTAACACATTATGGAAAGTAAAAATAAATATATATTTTAAATCATTTTTATATTTATTATAATTCAAGAATTTTTATTTTATTCATTCATATATATATTTCATTCAAATTCTTAAATATAATTGAATAATATACGAATACAATATACCGGAAGTCACCAGCGGAGTAGAGGAAGGAATATGTAACTGTCAAACAGTACGATTTGTTATTTTAACTTTCCCGCGCATATGTACTTTCGCTATTTGTCAAATTTAACTCGTTTTTGTATGATTCTTTTGGTATTCTAAAGTAAAACAAATTAAATTTTCTATGTACTTATTATAGCAATAAATAATTTATATTACAATTTGTTTACAATTACACAATATATAACAAAAATAATTAATATACAAATTAACTTATAAATTATGGATAAAAATATTAATTTTTCTGCAATCAAATATACAAAATAAAATTAACCTTATTTAATACAAAATGAAAATACCTAAATTCTATTAATTTTATCTTCATAATTACTATAAATGATAAACGTGTAAATAAATACTCAATAATTTATTAATAAAAGAACTAAAACTATTTTATCACAGTTACAATAATGTTAACACATTGTATTGTATTAAACAATAAATTTTGAATAAAGTTAAGTTATCATGATATGACTTCAATAATAACAAAAATGTGTCTTTATATTTAGAAGTTAAAAATATTAAATTGTCTATTAATTTTTATTATTTATCGCATAAATATATGTGTATAATATCCATGTTACATATAATATCCATAATTATCTATGTCAGCTTAGCTAACAAAATGATTTTTTTATAAGCAAGTCTGTCATAAATGAATTAATTTATACATTTTATAAACTTAAACAACTAAACTTTAAATTCAATAGCAACAAAATAATAAACTTTCAGTTTACAATATTTCTTTCAACATTTAGAATTTTTCTAAATTTATCATACTATATTTAAACAAACTATTAACAGAATAAACATTAGGCATTTACATTTTTATAAAGGACTTAACAGTAGGTTGTTTCCAATATACCTACTGAAATAGTGCTTACACCATTTCCTTTACAAAATGTAAACTTACTTAAGTTTTTTGACTTATACCATATTCGGTAATCCATCTTATAATACCAACTATATCTTCTTTCCTGCTGTTTTTATATTTCCGATATAAGATATTACTTGTAATTAAAAAGTCACACAATATAATAAAATATTTGACTTAGAACATACTGTTAATTCTAGATAAATGTTTTACACATATCACATTTATCAATACTTTGCTTTCATGGAACCTATTTTACCTTGCAGCAAAGTATATTATTTTTTACATAAATCGAACCACATGTGCTATAGAAATATACTTTACACTTTTAATAGCATGCTATCATTAATAAGTTTAAATTGGAATTAATATGCAGCTCCTCTATATTGATAATTATTTCCATAATTATCATTACCTCCATAAACTTCAGACATATTTTGACTATAACTTCTCTGTGTAGTATATCCATAACCAGTATTTGGACTAATTGAATTATTTTGTTTTAAGTTACTATAATTGGTATAGTCTGATCCTGAGTAACCGCTTGATCCAGATTGATAAGAATTGTTAGAACGAATACTTCCTCGTCCTCTGAGAGTACTACTACCACGTCCTCCTCTACAATCAATATTTCCACGTCTTCCACCACTTCTGTCTAAACTTCCGGATGAACTACAGAAACGTTTAGCACCTAAAATTTGAATATACGTATACTAATATTATTCTAAATTAATATTTGTATGTAATTAACTTTAAAATAAATGGTACAATAAGACATATATATAAAAACACACTTCTGTTCCCAAAATTTCCTGATTTGGCCATTTCTGCCATTTCACTCAATCTTGGATTAATATTTTGTCCAGCTTCTCGTAGTACTTCTATTAGGTCTCCTGCATGTTTCATATTATGACTGGTAAAAAATGCGTAAGCTGTTCCTGTTTGTCGTCTACGACCAGTACGACCAATTCTATGTATATAATCTTCTGATGATGATGGGTAGTCAAAATTTATTACATATTTGACATCATCCACATCTGTGAAGCAGGATTAATTAAAAATAACAAAGATGATGGTATTCGTAATGAATAAATAGATATCTTCACATGTATAATTATAATACATTATATAATTAAATATTATTTCTGCTCTTGTTTATTATTATTAAAAAAGTATAATAAAATAATAAGTTATCAAAGTTAAAAAATATATAATGATTACATTTATTACTTTACCTGCTTTTAATTGTACAATTAATTTTTAAGACATATTTTATCACATGTCAGTAGTAGTGATTTTGTAAGACTTCTTTATTTGAACTGATCATCTTATAATATATCTTTTTAATTAAAATTAATTCAGACATTGAATTATTATATAACTTTACTTACTAAATATTTAATAATATTTATATGTAATAATTAGTATTATGTTAGAAATAAACTACATTTTCATAATGTAATATGCAAAAACTTTTAAATAATCAGTCAATAAAAGAAGTTCGAGAATCACCCACCTTTTGTCAGGTATTTCCGACGTAAAATCAGCAAGCGTAGTGGTGCTTGCTTTTTAAGTAGACCAATTTTTGTTGTTTCATTATGGAAATATATCGTTGGCCTAGAGATTAGACAGACACAGCGGTGGTGTCTGGTTTTGGGATAGAGGCAGCATTTTACGGTTTAAGCCTGAGTGCATTGAATTTATAACTTTCACATTTTAAATAAGAGGCACCAAGTACAAAGTTTCGAAAATGTACTTGAGAATTAGTTATGAAAATTATAATAATCAAAGATAAAAGATATTATGTATGTTCTTTCAAAAAAGATTAATTACAATTCCTTTGTAAGAAAATGTAATTTTCATATTGATTCATATAATAGAAGATACTATAATGTTGTAGAATATATAATACTGTCATAAGATATTGTTATTATGTAACATGTAAACTGTATCGTGAAATATTAATCATGGCGAATTATAATATTTTTAGCACAAGAGTTAATAAATATTTTCTAACATAACAAAAGTAAAAAAAAAAAATATTTAGATAATCACTGTGTCTGCCCAATACTGGCAGTACACCACATTGTGTTAGGGAACTCTGTGCCTCTGAAAAAGAAAAGCAGACAGACTTAGTGGTAGCTTGTGTGCATTTCAGAGCCCCACATTTAAAAGAAATTCATCTTTTACTTTTATTAATGTAGTACAATGTAGAAAAAATAATGTTGATATTTTTTTATCTTTATATTTTGTACCTAATTTAATAAACGATCTAATTAAAAAATATATGGTTTTTAAATATATAGAGCTCCAAAATGTAGCTTAGAACAATAATCATAATGGTTCCAATGCATCACACATTGCTACACTCACAGCTGTCGGCCGGCCTTACTGCAATAACGCATCACTGGCTAATCCAATAAGTGTTGCCTATTCCCAGATGTATGCTACTTTACTATACCTACAAATGGATGATAAATTAAACTGTACACACCTAAGCCTCTTGCAGCTACATCTGTTGCAACCAAGATTGGTGCTCGTCCACTACGAAATTCCTGCAACACATGATCTCTTTCTTGTTGATTTTTATCACCATGAATGCTTAATGCTTGCCATCCATCTCTTCTAATATTTCTTGTAATGTCATCAACTTTTCGTTTTGTTTCTACGAATATTATAGTTTTATTTTCTTTTTCAGTTCCAATTTCTTGCAATAGCCTATATAATTTAATATCTTTCTCAAATTCTTGACAAACATCTACAATTTGTACAATGTTATGATTGGCTGATAAAGTCAATGATCCAATATTAAGGTGGGTATAATCAGTTAGAAAATCTTCAGCCAAAGCTCGAACTTCTTTTGGCCATGTTGCAGACCACATCAATACCTGCCTGTCAGGTCGTATTTGTTCAATAATTTTACGAATTTGAGGTTCAAATCCCATGTCTAACATTCTATCAGCTTCATCAAGCACTAAATAAGTGCATCTAATAAAAAATCATCAGGGAGAATGATACATTTGTTTCTTTTAAAACAAATGTGAAAAACAAAAATTCATTTGGTGTTTACCTGCGTAAATTCGTAGTTTCTCTTTCCAAAAAGTCAATAAGTCTACCTGGTGTAGCAATGCATATCTCAACACCTCTTTCTAAATCATGAGCTTGTGGTCCTTTAGGTGCACCACCAAAAATACATGTGTTTCTTACAGCTGCTGATTCACCAAAACAATTAGCAACTTCTTGAATTTGTTGTGCCAGTTCTCTCGTTGGAGCCAATATCAATGCAATTGGACCATCACCTTTACTTAACCGCGGCTGATGTATAATATGCACAATTGCAGGTAAAATATACTATGAATAAAATAACATTTATATATAATTTTCATAATAACAAGAAATTTCTTTCTGAATGTTCATAGGTAATTTAAGCACACTTTAATATTTCACATTTGTAATAAATTAAGACTCTTTGTTTAGCTTACTCCAAGTGTTTTTCCAGAACCAGTTTGGGCAATTGCAACAAGATCTCTACCACTAAGCGCTATTGGCCATCCTTGTGCTTGAATTGCTGTAGGTTGTGAGTAACCTTGCCTACGGATTCCTTCCATTACATAAGGTGGAAAATTACCTTCCTCAAAATACTGGATAGGATTAGGAACATTAACTCCTTTTACAGTTATTTCAGCATTTTCACGAAATTGTGCAACTTCTTCCTTTGACCTATTATCATGCATATTTTAATGAGAAATTTACCAAAGAAATAATTTAGTCATATAATAGAACATACCTGTTCCTGACAGCAGGATGTTCAATATAAAAATCCTTTCGTAATGGTTCTAAAGAGCGAGTATCCCAATTTACTTTCCTTAAACTTCCTCCAGGTTGTTTGCCCTTTAGCCCACCCCGTCCAGTACTAACACTACTTCCTCTTCCTCGTCCATTAAATCGACTATTAACATTTCCTCGACCATTATCACTACTTCCTCTATTACTTCCTCTACCACCGCCCCCTCTACGACTTCTACCTTGATCTCTGTCTCTGTTATACCTACATTATTTATAAATACAAAATGAAATAAGAATAGTCTCATTAACATTAAAATCTTCTTTTTAAGAACTTTAAATATATTATAAATATAAATCCTATAGATGAAATGAGAGATCAGAATGATAAATAAATGGTTATAAAGAGATATCATGATTATGATAATACTTTATATTTATACTAGTGCAACACATAATATAATTCTGCTCTTCTCCCAATTCTGTTAACAACCTACAACTCTAACTTCTCTAACTGCTCTTCCAGCATTGACTACTCTTAATAACTATAAGAGTAACTTGGTACTAAAAGACCTGGCCAAAAATAGGAAGACTGTTCTCTTTATAGTACTTGAAATGAAAAGTGCCTTTGGTTGATCGCATTTATACTTTTGATAATTTGTCAGTTCTAGACTTAAAACAATATTTACTTTCTTACGACCTAACAATAATTTCAACAATACTGTTTTGGATCAAAATTTTAAATAGAAAAGCTAACGTATATCTTGCACTGTCACTAGCATTAAAAACAAAGGAATATTCTAATATTTATTTCAAAACACACTCATACAGTATCTTTTCTCAGAATCATATGCCTTAGTTTTTCCACATTTTATAATCTTATATAATTATTAAATAATTTATGAAGGAACACTTGTAAACACTGGTAAAAATATTTCTTAAAAATATTATTTAAAAAAATCAATAATTAAATGATTAAATTAATTATGCCATTATATCCTGTTTTAAATTTAATGCATAAATCATATAGGTTTACTAAATACTAACTATTCGATATATAAAATCGGCATTTCAATTATTGATTACTGATGGCTGCATTACGGTTCTGCGACATATTCTAGATATAACGAAATGTAACGCAAGTCAAATATAATTCGAATATTTCATGTAAAACCAATTAAAACTATTTTTCAAAGAATCATTTTTTAACAGAAAACCGAATTGACATACTGTACTTACATATAGAAATCCAAAAATTTCTACCGCGGCAAGCAACAGATTAATTCACCTTTGCAGAAAGTCCCGTACAAAACGAATCGATAAATTGGTATCAGCGAACAAAGGTGAATATCAACGGTTTTATGAACCTCACTAAGTTTTAATCGTTAAAATGGGCTTTAAAAAAAATGTTTCGATAATTTATAAAATTACGAAGATTAATAAACGAAAAAGAGATTATTTTTGTGTTGGCCGGTGAATCACTCAGATCAAATTGACAAGTGAACTTCCGAAAGTAGTTCCGTGTAAACTGTTACCATGACATCACGGCGGAGTAATACACTGATTCACATTCGTGAGTCTTCTTGAAATCCATATTTCCCAATGTTTGTTAGAGGTAAAAGATGGCGCTCAAGCATAGAAAGTGTTTGTTGACTGATTTTGAATCATATCAATTAATAAGATTATTTTTAATTATTTTCAACTATTTATTTTAAGTTTAATGTAAAGATTCTTTATATTAAATAACTTTTATATGATATTTTTATCATTTGCTGGAAATTAAAAGTCACATATTCATAGCCTATTTTTTATAATCTCTATTAAACAATTTAAAATTGCCGCTAGTAGTTAAATCGTTCATTGATGCCGCCATATTCTTACGTATTTGCTGCTATGTTCACATTAATCTACACTGTGAAGCTAGGCACATAAATTAATACGTATTTAAGTAGTTAGTGTTGGATGTGTGTAGATATCCTTATAGTATATACAACTTTTATAAATATTTTTAAAGTCATAATGTCATCTGAAACAAATCATGTTAGTGATTTCAGTTCACTAAAAATAATTATGATAATATATAATTAATTCTAACCATAATGTCTCTTGTATCTAACTTATAATAAAAAACGTAATAAATATATCATAGATGATCGTTAATAAATATTCGTATTTTCAGATATTTGACACTCTCAAAATACTTCATTTACCATCTCATCTTTCTGATCAGCGACGAAATGAATTATTTCAAAAATATGGTGCTATAAAAACACGTACTTTACGACCATCTAGTAAATATACCATAACTTTTGTAAAATTTCCATCACATAATGCAGCAAATGAAGCACTTTTACGTTTACATCAAATAAAAGTCAGAGGACAGTATTTATCAGTAGAATTCGCTAAAAAGTCTATGCCAATACAATTTTCTGAAAATGAAATTCATCATAGAGATGTTATGAAGGAGGAAATACAAAAAGAAACAATAAATAAATCTCATTTTCAAGCTTTTTTAAAACGGTTGTATGGAGGGTCAATGAATCAGATTTTTACACAGCCACCACCACCAAATATAAAATATAAATATGCACCACCAACAAAAAACACTTTATTTAGGATAGTTATACAATTATTGAAAGAACCAGCTTTTTATACTCAGGTATAGTAACTAAATTAAAACCTTCATTTTGTATATTATCAACATTTTATTGTTAACATTTTTATTATTATCACTTCGTGATACATTTAAGGTGTTACATTTAATGAACAGAATGAATTTACCTCCACCATTTGAAGAACTAGAAGCAGAATTTCCTATGTTAAAAGAAATTTATGATATTGAGAAATATAAAGATATTTTAGGCAAAGATATACTTGAATCAGTAAAAGGGAAAGGTAAGTAATTTTAAATTTGAAATATTTAACTTTGACTTTAATTTTCTGTTTCTTAATGTATTAGGTTTTTCACAAAATGACAAAAAAGAAGAAGAATCTGATGAAGAAGAATCTGAAATAGAATCTGATGAAGATATTAATGTTAAATCCTTACAAAATGTACCTATAAAAAGGAAATGTCTACAATCTAAAAAACGATTAAAAATTCCTAAATTTGTTAATCCTGCAAAACAGCCAACAGCATCTACTTCTATTCAAAAAACAATCAGACCAGAAGATATGTTTGAGTCTGTACAGCTTGGTGAATCTAAAAGTTTAAAAATTGAATTGAAAACTGTTGACAAATTATTAGAAGGAATTGATGTTTCATCTGAACATAAACTTGGTAATATTCAAGAAACACAAAGTGGATTTGGGTTAATGTTTCCTACCAAGAATATCGAACATGCAAAACAAAATATAGAACATTCTTGTGAAGAATCTCTTAAAAAATCTGAGGCATCACCTGAAAAACCTGATTTTATTACAACAGAAGAATTAGCATCAAACAGAATATCAATTAATGGTAAGAATATGTTTCTAATCTTACTTGTCACTTATACAATAATAGAAACTTTGAATAAATTAACTATTCTTATTCTATATATCTCATAGATCAAAGACTTCTTCCTGTTTTCAAAAATTATCATGCTGGAAAACCAACAAATCGATTGTATATAAAAAATCTTGCAAAACAAGTTGAAACGGATGATTTGCACTATATTTATAAGAAATATGTAATACCAGGATTACCAAATACTGAACACGAGTAAGTTATACAATGTATGTTTGGTTTGATATAATTATATACCAGATATATATTTTAATCATAAAAATCTATAATTATAGGTATAATGTTCGTCTCATGCAAGAAGGTAGGATGAAAGGTCAAGCATTTGTCACATTACAAAATACAGTTCAAGCACGGTTGGCTCTACAAGAAACTAATGGCTATATCTTAAAAGAGAAGCCTATGGTTGTACAATATGCTAAAGTATCAAATAGTTAATATATACCATACATATATCTCACACGATGGTCGTTTTTGTATTTATAATTATCTGCCCTTGTATATTGTTCCTTATATCCTTTTTTTATCTTGAGAATTGTAAATAATAATTTTACTCTAGACAAAAATTATAAATCATCATTTTGAGCCAAAAATTTTTGTGAGATCAATAAACTTATTCTAATTCTTCTGTTGCGCGATTTTTAAAATTCTACGGAGAAACAATCAAATTGTAGACTTATTGTAAATACAACAAACAAATCGGAAAATATCATTAACATGTTAATAAATTAAATAAAATTATTAAGACGATTAGTTTCTCAGGCCCAAACAAAAAATGTTTCGAAAACTTGAGCCAAATACAATAAAATTTCTTGTATGACTGACGTAGTGGTACGTCACAGCCGCGTCAGCGTAGGTCGGCGCCCGCCTGGCATCGAGTAATTCTACAATCAGCCAGTAGAGTACGCTGAAGATACGTTTCTTTGCTCGATCACATTTATAAGAAATCGTACATGTATGCGCACGCGCCATCGTTCGGTTCACCGACCATTATCACGTCTCAAATCGTACACGGAGCCTATAGTACACTTCACTCCGTCGCCGTCCCATATCTTTTCTTCCTTTTATTGCTTTCGTATACTCGTTAATAATCCTGAAAACACGATGGACGTCACGCTTTTGCTTCAACATTCGCAGTACGCGATACCAATTGGAATCGTTCTAATTTGTGCCATCCTCGTCTTTGCTTTTGGTTTTAAGAAGGCCGAACAACCACCGTTCGCTCAACTCTCCGACGTGGACCGGAAACTTAGCAACAAAAAGCGCGGTAAAACCAAAGATAAGGTCGGTAGACAATTCAGATTATTTCTATCATTTAAGATACTATTATTTTTCTTTTTGATTTACATTTCGTCTGTTGTTTTGACGATTTTAAGTCGCCATATGGTTGGTTCGTTGGTTGGCGGCGAATAAACGCGTGCGCACACATGTATGGTAATCAGCTGGTTTTGGTCGAAACAGTTTGTATACGTGTACATTCATCGAGTGTATGACGTAACAATATATACTTCGAAATGTGATTGTTTTCTTTGTTTCATAATACTTTTTGCTCTTTATTTTTAATTTCGCTGATAGTTTCTTCTTCGAGTACCTTGAATATCTTCACTGATATTCAATTTTTACATTTTTTTTATTTAACAATATATAAATATAAGATTTTGTTATCTCTTTCAGAAAGCTAGCAATGGTCAAGTAGTAAGTGAGAAAGCAAGTCCACTTAAGAAAACTACGGTATCAAAAACAGAAATTTCATCAAAGAAATCTACATTAAAAGCAGATGAGATAGATAGTAAAACAAAGGATAAGAAACAAGAAGATAATAAAATTTCTGTTAAGAAGGAAAAAAATCAAATTGATGCAAAAGATGCAAAAGAAAATAAAGTTGAACAAACAAAGAACAAGAAGAATTTGAAAAATTTAGTTCAAGAGAAACCAGTTGACTTTGATGATGGTAAGTATTGTGATGCTACTTCTTAGATTTATAAACAAAATAATTTGTTAATATTTTTGGAATACTTTGTATATAAATTAATATGTGTATATAAATATAGGAGATTGGGAACAAGCTTACTCTAGAAAAGATAAAAAAAATAAAAAAAAAGAAGAGGAAAGCCCTTCAAAGAAAAGTAAAAAAGCCACAAGAAAGGCTGATATAATTAATGAAGCTGTTGCGAAGCAAAAGGAACAAGATAAAGGTGAAGTTAAAGATAAAGTTGCTAAAGAAACAGAAAATAAAGAATTGAAGGAAAAGGATAAAAAAGAAGTAATACTTACTCCAATTTCCACTGACAAAGTAATTAAAGAGAAAGAATCAGAAAAGGAAGAACAAAATAAGGTATAATATTGATTATATTTATTATCTGTTAAATAAGTAAAATCATAATAGATTTGTCATTAATCTAAATTTATATAAATAATGAGGATTATATATTAACCCCTTCCTGTGTCATCTAGCTTGACGAAACTCGGGCCCAAACGGTAGATATCGACACACGCTAAACAGTCCACGAGCTCAGCTTGTTATGTTTACATTTGGCCCAAGTATCTGGTCGCGAGTCAGACTCGCGATATTCATGTTTAAGTCAAAATCTTCATCGCGAGTCTGACTAGCTAAAGTACGGGAAGGGGTTAAAGATATTTTATATATAAGATAATTTATATATTTACATCTTATTATACAGACTGAGAAATCAGAAAAAGAAGAAAAGAAAAGTACCAAATCAAAAAAGAATAAAAAGATTTCTGAAGAAGAAAATACACAAGTATCAATAACCTCTACAGCAGAAATAGATACTAAACCTGTTGAAAATTCAGTACAAAAAAAGAAAGACGATGTGGAGAGAAAGACAGATAATTCTGATCTTAAAGTGGATCAAACACAGGAAAAAAATACTTCTGCAT
This sequence comes from Dolichovespula saxonica, assembly GCA_911387935.1. Lineage (NCBI taxonomy): Eukaryota > Metazoa > Arthropoda > Insecta > Hymenoptera > Vespidae > Dolichovespula > Dolichovespula saxonica. The sequence continues at coordinate 2,578,190 of OU427003.1, read as the reverse complement.
TAGATGAATCAGGAGGTAATGAAACCTTACGTAATTATTTTAGGTTGTATTAAAACAACTTTCATTAATGCATTTTATCATATATGATTGAACAGATGCAAAGTCGCAGAAGAAAAATAAAAAGAAGGCTCGGAAAGATAACTAAGGAAAGTCCAAAGGAATGATAAACTTCTCTTACTAAGAGGAAATGGAGTGAGAAACCTACTTGATTCAAAAAACATGCATTGCTTTGAACAAGATGGGTGCTTTTCAAGTGACTTACCAATCAATCGCCTGACCAAATTGTTCCTCATCTTTGTATATAATATTAATTGGATTAAGTTCTTTAAGCGAATACAGTTACATATAGGACTCATGACATCAGGTGCGTACATAGCATTCATAAAAAGACTTCTTAAATATTCCCACTTTATTTTGATATGTCCACTGTAGCCATCCTATAGCTGGGGCATAGCTGCCTTGCATTTAATGAAAGGAGCATAAGTCATAGTTTTTGACCTAGTATAATCACACAAGATAAATTATTTTAACATGATATATGTTTATAGTAGCACATTACATCTCTCTTGATATGTAGAGATATATCATGGCTTTAGAAAAAAAAACAGTTTACATAGTTAGAATCTAGTACTTATGCCATTCTGTTTTTTATGATAAATGTATAGTGAATATTTTATATAGGAAAACTTTAGTTCGCAATACTATATAAATAAGTTCATTAATTTGTTTTTTATTAGTTCACTACACTTGCTAATCATTTATTTATATTTCAAATATTGTAAGCCAAAATGTAGAAAGTATAAAGTATATTTCAAGTTGTCATTATATAGTACAATCTCTTGAAAGAAAAACACAGAGATCTATTAAAGACATATTTTCCTACGTAAAGGATAAAAAACTACTTTTGTTAATATTATCACATGAAATAAATATCAATGGATCTTCTGAATTTTAAAGAAGTTTATACATTTTTAAAACAGTCAATATATCAAATTACTTTAAACCTAAACTTATAGTTGACTTCAAATAAAAACTAAGTATTATTTTTAACTTCTCTAAAAAGTTAAAAAATTTTACTGAAATTGAAGATACAAATGTCATAGAGATACTTTTTATTATCAGACAACTTACTAAAATTTGACTACATTTAACGAATGTTTTTTTTGCACTAGAATGTGATGCTGATTACAAATAAATTTATAATGATAAGTGTGTGCCAAGCACTAAGAAATCTATACAATCAAGTTACAGTAAAATTCATTTGGAACTACTGTCCAGATAGTGTCAATAGTTTTTATGTACTATTGGACAATACTTAAAAAATCAATCATATTATAATATAGAAATTATATTTGTGAAGTAAAAATGGTTGGTAAAAAAAAGAAAATATATATGTTATTGAAAAATAATTAATTGTAAATATACACATTATTGTTATATTAATATTCTGGAAAAAAAACTTAAATAAGCAATATGGGCCTAGCAAACTTTGATTTTCTAAGTAATTCAAAGTTTGTATTTACATATCTCATTTTATATTACATTTAAATAAACACAATATATTTCTTTGATACAAACTCTACATGACAAAAGAGATTTTACTTAAATATATTATAATACAAAAATAAAACAAATTATTAATTGCTGACAATACTTTGCTGTACAGACACAAAGTAAAATTTGATCTATGTGTGATAGATAAATTGAAATACCAAAACATAGACTTGGATTGAGGCTTAATTTTCAAATTATTATTTGTTATTACAATGGATCTCAGATAATTGTTTTATTTAAGTATTTGGATAGAATGATAATTATGACATTTAATGTTTTTGCTAAGTCCTCATGTGCGTACATCACAGTGCTATAAATTATCTATAAAAATGTAGAAATTGTTTTTATATATGTACTTGTGGAAACTAAATTAATTTTTCATGCTTTATTTTGCTACAATAAATTAAAATATATTTAATAACAATTGGTACAAAATCTAAAGCAGCAGATTACTAATGAGTGTGGTTAAAGTTTTATCAGATATATATTTTTTTTCATTATCATCCATGTAAATCATTTTAATGAGCCTTTTTTTATTATGGCTCATGTAAAAATGGATATTTTTAAATATATCAGAATTCATCTGTAAAAATGCTTTTGTGCAAAATGTAATTAAGAATTTTTTCATTAATATATAGAACAGCATGCTCTGTATAAGTGTAAAAATGCTGATGGTAGTTATGTATAAAGATAAATGTTTATATAAAGACAGATGGATTAGAGGCATATATATTATATATTATATGTCTTATTTTACATAAGATGCATAAGCAGCTTATATTTTATTAGAAAAAAATATAAAATGTGAAAAAATATACTATTTGCAGCTATCAATTAAGAACATATTAATTATTATAATTATTGTAGTCATTAATTGCATATTTACATTTATTCTACATAATTCATTTAAGCGTTATTTAATAATGTTTATGATAATTTCAAGTTTTATTGAAGAGAGTGACATAGAGAAAAATTTTAAACATATGTCTGATGAAATCTTGTGATAAGCATTTTGTATATGTAAGCTTTATGATTTGAACATGCATAATGGGACCACTAATGGTTCTTCATGTTAAAAAGAAAGCAGAGGGTACCTTATTATATATATATATATATATATATATATATATATATATATTTTTTTTTTTTTTTTTTTTTTTTTTTGATAAATATAAGAATAGAATATACAAAATAGGAAAATGTTTTCATTTTTTGTGTTTTTTAAAATATCAGTAATTATAAGATCTTTTCTGTAGTATAATAAGAATTATAGTTTCATCACAATATTTTTTATAATGGAGACATAACAAAATTGTGGTATATTTCTCTTTATATAGAATTGACAAATGTTTAATCTTTCACATCATATAATCAGTGTATAGCCCATTAATGTGCCAAACAGAAAATATATAGCTATATGTTATATTTTTCTAAGAGTAAATCTCATAAAAGAACTGGTATTATCTACAATGTATATTTTATGATCTTTGGTAGTACCATTGTTCTATTATTTGATATAGTGTACACTCTATTAAATATGGTTTTGTTTTAAAATGCTTTTGTAATTTCATTTTTGTTTTGCTTAATATTTCTATTGTAAATGCCAACTGTATGCAACTTCTTTTATTTACTTTATTTGTATAAAATAATTATTAATGTACTTAAATATCTTCCATTAATTATTAAAAAATGTTGCATTGATAAATCATACATTACATGGTTTTTATTTGAAATTCTGAGGTAATTAAATAATAAAATAATGCAGGCAAAAGTATATATGAAAAATAAATGTTCTTTATGCATATGTGGATATTCTTTTTATATAATTTTCTTGTAGTAACATTAAAAAATTTAAATCACTTTATCAATAAAATTATAATTACTGTAAATAAAGAGATAATATTCAAATTGTACATATGTATATTACAAAATAATTTTCTGGTTACAATTATATCTGCAATCGTCATTTAAAATTATAGTGATAGTTTTTAATATTTAAATCTAAATGTTTGCATCGATATAATATAAAATGTAACAAAAATTGAATTGGTATCTATTTAGCATTCCAAATTTTATTTATTAATAATTATTTTACACATGTTCATATTGTTTTTACAGTACTAAGTGCTTTTCTAGTAGTCTCTAAGTAACGCATTTTTTGAATTGTAGAAATAATTTTGTAAGATTATGAATATGTTTCATAACTCTGTTATAAGACATTTTAAAAAGAAAATTATTGTAAAAATAAAAGAGCTCTAAGTGTATGCTTAGTATTTTTACTACTTTCAATTAACATAAAAAAGTTAAAAAAAAATATTTTATGTATTTAATTGTATGTATATTTAAAGCAAAGAGAAGAGTTATAGATCATAATATGATTTTTCAACAACGTAACCAACTAGAATATATAATTTATCTTACTTAAAAAGTCTAATAACATCAGAAACTTGCTACAAATATATCGTTACTGCTATTTTTATTATGACTATAGCAGCGATATAAATATATGCATAAATATGTCATATAAAGTGTGTGTTTATTACTTAAATCTTAGATTAATATTAGTTTTTGATTTAATATTAAGATCAATTTATTGATCTCAAAGATTCAAATATTATTCATATAAGATCAATCAATTAAATTAAATAATAATGAAATGTTATTATAAGAAATCTATGGAAAATTATAATTCAAGAGAGATATTCTGCTTCCTAATCATATTTTATTCTTCGTTTGAAAGAAAATAGAAATAGCATTAGTTCAATGAATTCAGAACTACCTCTTTGAAAAAACAAAATAATATTTAACTATATGATAAATATATGTATTAAAATTTGAAGATAAACTTATATTTCTATGGTGATTAAAAGGGAATCTTATTGAATGCTCTTCGTTTTGGCGGCAGAAGATTTCTCCAATGTAATCGTGATTTTGGTTGTGATACTTCAGTAAAACGCGCGAGGAACATGAGCTACTGTGAAGTAGAACAAAGAGGCAGATAATGAGAAACGAATAAAAATTATATTTTACCAGCATATAATTGGATTTTTATTATACCTGTATGCAATATCATTGTGCGATACTGTGCGCATTTACATATTTATACTGATAATAATGATTTTCATATATATGAGTTTTAATAACGATATTATTACTAATAATGATGATTTTTAATATATTTATAATGTATTATACATATCTTTTTGTGTGAGCAAATATGCTATTGGTATAAATTGAAACTATGAAAATTGTAAGATCATTGAAATTACTTACTCTCAATGCGAATCTTTTACTAGATACAACGTTTTACTTTTTACTACATACATCTAGAAGTTTATTATTTGTTTTTAAACAGAAGTTTGAAGTTATTATTAAAGTTATTATACATATATCAAGTATAATATTAGCACATGAATAGCATTAAATGTAGAAAGGTATGTATGTACATACGAGACTCATCAACTTTCTATAATGATCGTATATAGTTTTTATTAAATGTACGATTTATATTACTGTATACTTTTATAAAGTTTTCATATTTAACTACTATCGTTAAAAGTACATATTAAGTCTATTTCTATGATTTAATTATGTTTCTGTTAATTTTTTAATGAACTTGAACAAATGTATAGAAAAACATACAGCAACGAAAAGCTGGAAGAACTTTTATATGGGAAATTATTTGTTGTCTTTATAATTCAGTCATTTGTTCGAGTGACCTTTTTTTCGATATTTAGTGCATTTCCTTTTAAATTGTCTTATGGGTTTTACGGACTCTTCGATATCACTATCGCGCCTATTCTTATTACTTTTACTTTCCATGCTTTTATTTGTAAGTTTTCTTGTTTTATGGTGAATCAACAAACGTACACTTTTTCTGGGTGTTTTACTTTTTGTTTCATGTTTCTTCCTTTTCTGCTTTTTAGGACGATTCATGTTAGCGATAATGGCTTCTGTATCTGCAGAGATCTTCGTCTTAGATTGCTGAGCCAGAACAGCGACTCGAACATACAAGTCATACAAAATATCACCGCAAGTTTCACCAAAACAATATTCTTCCCCGCATTCCCCGCAAATTTTAACACTACTCTCAATAATCCCAGCTCGATTTTTATTACGTCTTATTGGGCTTACAAAAGAACGTCGTTCTTTTATGCGAGTTTTTGCTTCTAACTTGCCCATTTCTACCTGCAAACAACAATCATACTTTGTCTAATAAACGATTTCGATTTTATAGATTCATACTGCAATTTTATGATAGATAATACATAAAGGATTACCAATCTCGAAAACAGCTCTTCATCTTGGTGAAGCTTCGGTCTAATCGGTGTAAGCATTCTCCAATCGATAGCAACTTGTTGTAATTCATGAAGATTCAAATTTTTCATGTCGGGTGGTATAGGATTTCCGTATGCCCATTCCCTTTCAATAGCTTTCAATTCTTTTTTAGTTGCTTTCCAAGAAAATTCTTTATCACGTACCTTGGTATCTTCTTTTTTTACCTTAGTATAACAATAAAAATCATAGTAATAATGAACAAAAAAATGAAATCGTATTGTTACTTCGATATATTTTAGATATTTTTATTAAATATCAGATGCATATATTTTTATAAGAATAATAAGATTTACAGATAAATAATTACGATTAACTTTGAATGTTATAAACAAACCTTTTCTGATTTGATCTTAAATTCTGGACAATGTTCCAATAGTTGTCTGAACTCCTCTTGAGAATTACATGTCGCTTTACTCAGGTCCGGTATTAAATTAGCATCTTTTTTATCGTCCTTCAAAAGATCATCTAACTCGAACGCCATTACAATTTAATATCTGTAACGCGAGAAGAATGCCTCATATCTTTATATTTTCATTTATATTTTCATTTTATATCTTACTCATATTCTCTATAATCTACGCAATCGCTCTCTACGAAAAAGGAAAGGAAACAAACAAAAGAATGTTTTAATATGTTCATGATTTCGATTATATTAAAAGATTTCCGATGCAGTTGGTGATACCAAACTTCTATTGGGATCCCATTCTATTTGTTTCATCAAAAGACCCTGAAAAATTATACATTCTTAAATATTTCAAAAATAGTGAACAGTTTCTTTAAAAGAGACACAAACAAATTATATTTTTTATATACATTTCTTAAAGAATTTAATTTCTCCAAAATTTCACGTCCGCACCAAATATTAGACTGCTTATTTTCTGGCTTTCCTTCGATTTCATTCATATGATTGGTATCGAGTAAACGTTTATGATTTCTATTATTTGGGTTAATTTCAATATTAATTTTTCCATTTCGATCGATACGCAATGGTACAACAGAATTAAGACTGTCCATTGATAGATCAGCATCGTAACTATCCACCTTTAGCTTCCTTCTAATTGAATTTCGCATTTTTATTTTTGTATTTATCGGTTTCCTTCTATCGGGAGATGGTGATCTATATAAAGATTTGGAATGAGTTTAATAGAAATATAGATAAGTACAAATATTAGCTATGAATTAGAGAAAAACAATTTTTGTACCTAGATCCTTCATCACTGGATTCAACTTGACGCTTTCTCAAACGCAATCGTCTTTGATAATGCGGATCTTTTTCACTTTGCGTTCTATATCGCGTACCTGGTCTATAAATGAGAATTGATCACATATTTGTTTCCATATAGATTTTCTGTAACCGTTAATAAAAATTGAGTAATTAAATGCTCTGATTACTTGACCTGTACCTATTGGCATTCCAACGTGGCCTCGACTCGATACTTGGTCGGGGCTGAGATTTAGATCTTGCAAATGTCTTGGCCGGAAGTTCTTCTGCTTGACTTACATTCGTTGACCTTTCGATAACAAGATGAGTGTAAATTAATATACTATTAAAATAGATTTTCACAGACACGCACGTAATAACGCGTAGGAAAAAAAGATATAGGTGGTTACTTTTGTTTCTTTCGGTAATTCCGTAATATTTCACAAAAAATGATCGTCTTGAAAGAAAATAAGAATAGTAGTTACCGCCTTGGTATTATGCATTATAGAAGAATAGCTTCCATGAATTTACTGTTGAAGCGTTTCGCGATGTCGAACTTGGATCGACTCACTTTTCTACGTCTCTTCTGTTTGCATTGGTTGTGTCCTTCCGTTCCTTAATCGATCCATCCTTCGTCGACGATTCTTGAATCTTCTCACGAAGATCCTGAAGATCACTTTCGATATCGGTCTGCGTACCAAAATCTCGACCAGAAGTCATTCTGTATTTGCTGGGTGTGAGTAGTCGATTTTCAGTAATTGTCGGTGAGATTTTCGTAGAACTTTTAGCCAAAATTGGGCTTCCTAAATTCTTCATTAAAACATCTAATCCCAAAGATATTGCTGATTCGTTTTCCGATTTTCTCGGACTTGGAGTAACGACCAAATTTACTAATTGTAGATTAGCTTTTTTAAGTAATTCCGAGTCTTCCAATCTTCCACTTAAAACAATCGCCACGTCCTTACTAATTGGAACTTGCACAGAATTTATTTCTTCCGTCGTGTCTTCCAATTTCTCTAAATGAACGATTTTCTCTTTTTCATAATTAATTTTTTTCTCACTAATTTGTTTTGCATCTTTTGAAATTTGCGATTCATTGCAATAATTCTCCAAATTTTCTTGAGACTTATTATTCGTGCAATTTTTTACTGGATATTGTTTCGTTTTAAACTCGTAACCTTCGGATGAAGGATTTAACATCGTTTCCTCCATTTCGATACGTTTCCGACGATTCTTTTTTTCTTCTTTCGCTGAATTCTCTGCTGCTTGAAGAATTTCACGCATCGCTTCAGCCTTCTTTAATTTTGCCTCTTCTTTCTCTTTTAATTTTCTTTGTTCCTCTTCGAATCTTCCAAAATACGATATAGTTTTCGCAAAATATACTGACAAAATAATAATAGTAATAATAATTAATATACTTATTACAATACCTTTCTTTTTCCTTATCTCTTTCTCGCTTAATCCTTTCCTCTTCCAATTGTTCCTCCCTTAATCTTCTCGCTTTTTCTTCCTTTCTTTGTCTATCTTTTTCTTCGAGTTGCTGCTTTATAGCATTTTGAAGTTCAAGAGCTTTCTGTCTCCTCACTTCTCGTTCTTGAAGAATGTTTGCATCAACTGGTATGTTTTGACCACGAAGATAAGTTTTGGTAGTGTCGGAACCGATTGATCCAGTGGTTGAACTATCTGGACTGCTTGCACTATCGTGATTAATTACTAATACCTAATAATAAAAAAGTAGTTTTATATATATATATCGATAAATAAAAGAAAAAATAAAACTAGTTGATGAGAAAATTCGTATAATATCTATTACTTGACTCGACTGATCTAATCTCGAAAGCCAAGATGGTGGTGGTGGCGGATCTCCTCTTACACTACTATCTTGTCCCCAGACGCTACCCCATCTAGGTCTGTTTATCAATTCTCCAGCTCTTCCATCCGAAAGCCTTCTTGATGGTGGTAACGAGTTGTCTGGTGTTGTGTAATAAGGATTTTGCCAAGTTCTTTCCATTGTATCCATCTCAGAACTTTTACATCCCGGTATGAGTCCTTAACAGATTGACACAATATCAATATTGGAATAAATAAAAATAATTTGATATATGTTTATATATTAAAAATAAATCTTTCTTACGCCGAGATTCCGGCAACGGTACATCGATGGAATCGCTAGCGTAACCCGAAGTTTCACCCTCGCGTTCTTCGCCCAACGAGCCGTAATGATGTGACGGTTCGTTCTGGTTTTCGTGACGATCGTTCGATCGATGCTGCTGTTGCGGCTGTTTTTGTGGCTTGTGAGACTGGTGGTAACGCAACCCTTCGCCATCGAAGTCACGTCGTTCCTACGAAGACAAATAAAAACGTTGTAACTTTAATATTTTATTAACATGAAAAATGATTAACTCTTTCGCGTGATTTACTTTAACTTATCTAGTAAAGTGATTTTCATATGATTTATAATCTTACAAATTCACATGTATCGATTATACAAAATATCAACCACAATCGCGTGTAACAGGAAAACGAATATTGCGTGACGTACGGCTTCGTCCATGCTCTTTATGGATATTACAATGTGACATCCAAATAAATCTACACGTCAACGTATCAGTTTGTAACAAGAACACTCGGCTTGTCGAGAATTCTCCAACTTGTACTGATACATATGATTTGTTACATCAATAATATTTGAATATTTTAACACGTAAAATATGTGTCATTTTATTAAAATCTACTTTAAAAATATCCTTTTTTATTTCCTTAAATAATATCGATGGAATATTAAATTTATTATAGTCACATGAAAAAAAAAAAAAAAAAAAGAAAAAGAACGAGGAAACAGGAATAAAAGGGAGTTTCGTAGACAAAGTTACATTACATCATGACATTATTCGGGTCGGCGAACCTTAATTATACGTTAAGGATCGATTTACCAGAGTGCCTTACTTCTACTTTTACTTCGTAAAGACGTAACGATCGTGTTTCGTGGTTATTGACCCAGTACAATGTAATGGTTATAAACTCAATTCGTCTTAAGTCATACATCTGGCAATTTTGTGTCCTGACTTTACATGGAAGTATATAGACTAGATAGTTACCCCTTAGATTCAACAATTTATATTTCTTTCAAATATTAACAGTAACCTAGATCATTTATATACTTTTTACTTGAAACAAGACTTATATTATTTAATAATTGGATTCGTCACGTTATATTGATTTAAAAATGTATTTCTTAGAACTTAGGAAATTTCTTATTTCTTAGTATTAATTAGGTCGTGTAATATCGTTCCGAGAATATCGGGTAGGTAAGAGTATTTTTATGTGATTACCTACAGGTAGTGTATATCGATTAATCAAATAGGCCAAACACATTTCTTTTAAATCTATGTCTTCATCGTTAATTTCATAATAACTATTTTTACAACTTCTGTGGGTTTGTATTTATATCATAAATAATACACATAAATACATCTTGGCAAAACCTAAGCTATTCTATATCCACGTTTTGACTTATTTGATTTTTCCTTGATCACTTCCATCAAAAACTTATACTTTCTAAACTAAGATTGTTATTAACAATTACGAGTTCCTCAACACTAAAAACAGACTTTTAGAGCTCGATGGTCGATCGATCAAAATTCAACCCTCAACGGTTTAAAAACAATAATAATAAACGAAAAGACAGTTTCCCTGAAATACGCTCGTGCAAATTTAACGATCGCTATGTTCGATTGATATTAACTTCATAAATTATTATATATCTAAACGCTAAGTATAAAATCAATAAGATTTCAAAATACTGACCTGACATAAATATTGTTGTTGATCTTTATTATAAATTGGTGGCAAACTCGGACTTCTGCGTCGAATACGCGATATTTCTGTGTGATCATTAAGATTAATTAAACTACCACTGGAGTAATCGAAATTCTTCAAATTCGTAGTAACGTTTCCGGTACAATCCGTTGATAAGGCCTTTAAATTCACGTTACTTCCGTAATGACCAGTTGCACGAAAGGGTTGCGATAATATCTGTTTGTCTTTTGAGCCAGTTGCATATGTACTGTATTAAGTATTTTGATAAATGATGTAACTTGCTATTCGATAATATACGCGATCAATTATTATTAAATTATTCAATATTTACCGGACAGTCGTGCGGATAGTATCATTGCGCTTCAGCGTACCCCAATTTCCACCAAGACGTGCCATTTCTTCTATAATATATAAATATAAAAATAATAGTAGGTGAAGCAAGCATAAGTTTACATTAACTAGTAATGAAATATGTTAACAAAACTGTTAAAGTGCTATATCACAAAATCACTTTTTCAATGCATCGAATATAAATAGTTCCCAACTTTACGAATTAATTTATTTCGATTTGTCTGGATCATAAACAGAGAATTATCATTTCCCATAGATATATCTGATAATCTTAACAAAGAAAAATTCGTAAAGCGGAAACTACTGTAATTATAAAAAAAATTATAAGTAATTAATAATTATAATAAAACAAATTAAAAAATGCGTAATCGATCTTTCCTTAGATCGATCCTGCCTGATAGTCAAGGATAGACGTACCTCGCTCCTTTGCCCACTGAATCCTCTTCTGTTCTACTAGAGTTGTCCTTGCGTTCATCATCGACGCGTGACATCGATTTCACGATTGACATCGAAGAAGCGCGCGCGTTTGATGAAATGACGATATGAATGGAGCGAAAAATGATGAAAAATTTCCTAATATCATCCAAATTCCTAGAGAGATTTGGATAGTTGGAAATATATCCTACCTAAAGTACGTTCCTACGAAGACAAAAGCAGACTATGTAGTTTGGTAGCGATAGCAGACAGGTAACTTCCGGGGAGAACTTTGAGGATGGACGTCGTTAACGTCGTCTCACGAGTTCATCGCAGGTTGTGTCAATATTTGTAACTGCGGTAGCCCCGTAAGACTGAACTGGGTTTACCTGCCATTGATTCATATATACCTTGTGCTCGCATACCATCGAGTCAACTTACATGAGCACAATTCGATCGTTCCCTGTTTCCATAGGAACTGTCGTGGAATCAACCGCGTGATATCCAGCGCGTTACCTATTCTTAGGGTCGATAATATTGATTCTCAGTATATGATAAGGGATAATGACCTCCACAGCTACATTTGACGGTCAGAGATTAGCATTTATAGCGAAATGCAACAGCTTCAACGTCGTCAAGCCCTAATATCCAGATTAACCGAATTCTTTTTTCGCATTTCGAACTTGCGTTTTTTCAGTTCTTTTTATTTTTTTACTAATGAGATTGATTATTATTGAAACGTTTTGTATTATATTTTATTTTTTCGAAAAGTTACATGAATACTAAAGAATGTCTTCAATAAAATTAGAACATGGAATTAAAAATGAGATTTAACGAATAATAAATCTTGTAATGTTATAATAAAGAATAAAAATAAAAATGTTTGTGTGTGTGTGCAGGCACGCGCGCGTGTGTGTGTAAAATAGTAAATGTGTGGAACTACTAGAATACATACACATTTAAACATTTTATTTCTTTTACATTTTAGTTTTGTATGAAGAAATAAGTGTGTAATTTTTCGTATAATAAGAGATAGTACTTTTATAAAAAGAGTAGAATAAATCTAAAGTAAAAAACATACTATGTTATATATGGAAGTGAAATATATTGAAGGAATATAAAATTAATCAAATGTTTAATAATTTGAATACGACCGGAATCTATTTTGAAAAAAAGGTTTTGATTCTTTAGTTAGTCACAGTAGCGCTAGTATCGTTAACCTTTTCCGCTATCTAGCGGTTATTTTATAAAACTATTATGGTCCCTTAGGTTTCTGTAAGTATAGTCCTGAATTTTTGGTATTCGATTATATTAAAAAATAATTACATTACTAAAAATTGTATGGTTTTATTTGACAAAAATTTATTTACTCTTTATTTAATTCTTGCTAAAATGTTCAATAAGTTTATTAGAACAAATTGATGCACAGGACCGTACATATACAAGTCCAAGGGACGTTTTGGACGCTACAATAAAAACGACTGTAGCGCACCTGCAAACAGAAAATATAAAAAGGTTTAGTTGATTTTATTTCTCAGTTTAAGCTTACGTCTCTTGGTCAATTTATTCGAAGTAAAGTGCTCGTTAAGCGATTGCGTGGTTAAAATAAGTTATTATTACGATCATTCTTCAAAATGGTGGATGTTTTAGATATTGATAATGCAGAAGATTTCGAAGTTGACGATGAAGGAGATCGTAAGTTATATTATGATATATTTTTTTATTTATGTGAAAAAGAAAGAACCGCCAAAACACCTAACCTATATTTATTGCCTCTAAATATTTTATCTTCTCAAATACTATTCTCAATTTTTCTTCTATTTAAATAAAAGCAAATATAATTATTAGAGTAAAGGTTAATTGTAAGTATAAGTATATTATGATAAATAAATAATATAAAATAAAAGAATTATAATAAAATTGTTTTTCAATAATAACGTTTATATTTTTTAGAAGGAATTGCTCGATTAAAGGAAAAGGCAAAGAGAAGAAAAGGAAGAGGACATGGAGCTGAACTGGTATCAACACGAGATGATGTGGGACATTATGAATCTATGCACGTTGTAGAAGAAGATGATGATGAACCTGGCCCACAAAGATGTAATTTAAACTGTTTATGAATGAATTTATAATTTTTATATACAGCACTAAGAATCTTTTTTAAAATTTCTAGCTGTGGAAGGATGGATTTTGTTTATTAATTCAGTGCATGAGGAAGCTCAAGAAGACGATATACAAGATAAATTTTCTGAATTTGGACAAATAAAAAATTTACATTTAAATTTAGACAGAAGAACAGGCTTTTTGAAAGGTTATGCTTTAGTAGAATATGAAACATTCAAAGAAGCACAAGCTGCAAAAGAAGCATTAAATGGTACAGACATTTTAGGTCAACCAATTTCTGTTGATTGGTGTTTTGTTAAAGGACCTAAAAAGTAAGTTACATCTTTTTACATTAATTAATTTATTATTGTATGTATTTCATTTATATTATTTGTATCTTATGTGCTTATATCTGCTTTCAGAATTAGGAAAAGGAGCCATAGAAGACGGTGAAAATAAACATAAACATATATATACATATATATGATATATGATATAAAAAAAATAACTTTTCTACTATTTGTCCCTTTAAAAATAATCAATATAATATAATTTAAGAGTAACAATATTAATGTGGAAAATGATATTTGACCACTGATTCTGATCTGAAAATCTGTTTTTCGTATTTTTCAAGTGTCACAATATCATTTAATTATATTTTATCTCTATTCCATCAATTAAATTTATACTTGTATTCATCATATAAATAAACTTCTTAACAAGCTTACGTTTTTTTTTTATTTTATATATTTTTAAATTATTATATCAATAAAACATCCAATTTTTTAGCAATATATCAAAAACGTAATACTTTCTATTTGATATTTCGTTGTTAAATGTAGTCTTGCAAAAAGTAAGAAGTAGACCTTTATTAATTCTTATGTTAGGTACATGTTTCAGTGCACTGTAGATGCATTTGCTTATTGCACAAGCATGTAATTCAATTTCCATTTATAAATAACATAAGATATGCAACTTCCTTTTCTATTTGTTGTACAAAATATGTTGATAAATAAGAATATAAAATAGAATTAAGCATAGTAATTAAGATTTGCTTTCTTCTTTGCTTGAACTTCATTAATTGCCTCCATCAAATCTTCGTGAGTAACTGCAGTTGCATTACGTCTTAAAGCAATCATGCCCTATAAATAAGATAAAAAGTTAGACTGTAATGAGTAATATAATATGAAGTTATATAAGGCTAAGGATATAAATCTGTTACATACTGCTTCAACACACACAGCTTTACATTGTGCTCCATTAAAATCATCAGTTGATCTAGACAACTCTTCAAAATTAACATCTGGAGACATATTCATTTTACGTGAATGAATTTGCATAATTCGTGCTCTAGCTTCTTCATTAGGATGAGGAAATTCAATTTTTCTGTCCAAACGTCCAGACCTCAATAGAGCAGGATCTAAAATGTCTACTCTATTTGTGGCAGCTATTACTTTTATGTCAGCTGTTGAACTGAATCCATCTAATTGATTAAGAAGTTCCAGCATAGTACGCTGTACTTCCCTATCACCAGCTTTTTCTGAATCAAATCTCTTAGTACCAATAGCATCTAATTCGTCTATGAATATAATTGCTGGTGCTTTTTCTTTGGCTAAAGAAAATGCATCTCTAACCAATTTTGCACCATCACCAATGAACATTTGCACAAGTTGTGGTCCAGCTAATTTCAAAAACGTTGATTTAGTTTGTGCTGCACATGCTCTGGCTAACAAAGTTTTTCCTGTTCCCGGTGGCCCATACAAGAGTACACCCTTTGGAGGTTGTATTCCTAGATTTTCAAACTTTTCTTTATGAGTCATTGGTAAAACTACAGCTTCTATCAATTCTTGAATTTGTTTATCTAATCCTCCAATATCAGAATATTGTTCAGTTGGTCTTTCATCTACTTCCATTGCTTTAACTCTAGCATCATATTCAGCAGGTAATGTTTCAAGAACAAGATAACTATCTTTATTAACTCCAACCAAATCTCCAGGTTTTAAAGATTCTGCATCTACCAAGCCTATTACTGGAAGAAAATATGTTTGACGAGTTGACGTTTTTATAACAGCACATTTGCCTTTTCTTTGAGCATCCAAATCAACAACAGCACCATCTTCTTCTCCCATATCCTGTGGATCTACATCTAGTAATTCAATAACATTAGAAACTAAATATGGTAATGTTTTATTAACTTTTATCTTTTCTGTATTTTCCTTGATTTTATCATTTTGTGCTTGTAATTCATGTGAAATTCGCATAACTTCGCTTTTCATTATTTTTATTTCATTATCTAATAACCTGGTTCTTGATACTATTTCATCAGTAGACATTCGTAGTACATCTTCACCCAAAATTTCCTGAAAATTAGATATGAAATTATACATTACAATGACATTTATTCCAATAAGGATTAAAACAAAGATTCCTTTATTGATAATCAGAAATATTTAGCATATTACATATATTAATGATACAGTTTGCATGTTATATTCAATTTATCGTGTTTCTTACTTATGAAAAATAATATTGTACAGTTTATAATTCTCTTTATTCGTTTAGATATGCTTGTCATGCAATCATTCATAACCTTTAATCAAAAATTTTATTTATTTTACCTCTCCATCTTCCCAAATAGATTTATCTTCAAGAGTTGCCATTTATGCTCAATATGTATATTATTAAACTTATAGAATTTAGAACAATTTTAACTTATTTAAATACTTCTCTGATTAAAATCCAACTTCTAATTCTAATAATGCCCTCGAACTATTTTTAACTAAGATGACAACAAGATGTATGATAAACTTTTAATGAACAATACGCTACCATACGGTGAGTATTGGAAGATATTCGTCATCTGTCGATAAAATGAAACTTCGTCAATACC
This sequence comes from Dolichovespula saxonica, assembly GCA_911387935.1. Taxonomy (NCBI): domain Eukaryota; kingdom Metazoa; phylum Arthropoda; class Insecta; order Hymenoptera; family Vespidae; genus Dolichovespula; species Dolichovespula saxonica. The sequence goes on along the minus strand of OU427003.1, from coordinate 2,561,520 downwards.
GACGCATAATAAATTAATACAAATTGCTATATTGCTACTTTTTCTTTAAAAGAAAGCGTGTGAAAAAATGGTATTTTTTAAAGAATACTTATGCACAAATAAAAAATTTTTTTAAACCGCCATATATTAAACTTTCGGCTTTAAAATGAGACCTTGTTCATCAAAATTGGTCGAGAATTATTTCTGTTCTTCTTGATGGGGTAGATGCTGTTTTCGACATTTTTCGCGAGATAAGACACTTTGTGCTAGATAGGTCACAACAGCAGTATAATTTTGCTCGATGACAAAAGCATATAAAATACATATATTTGTCGATTATATTTAAAAAAATTAATAATTAGTGAACATATATATATATATATATATTATATATTATTTAATAAAGATCAAAACATGAGTTCGTTTCCACATTATCTATGAGATTTTTCTCCCAGTGTTATTTTGTTGATTTCCTCTGTAGGAGTTCATTTCATATTATTACTATTACTACTACTATTACTATAATAATAATATTTAATATAGTAATATAATAATAGGTACAGTAGTAATAAGAAAAAACAGAAGAATATACTTATATTATATACATTATGATACATATGATGACTATAATTTATAATAATAAAAGAAGTAAAAATGTATTATTTTACGTGGTGGTTTGACACGCGAATTCTCAACAAATTGTGTCCTTGATAATTTCGACACATGACCGCCCATCGATAAATACGTCTAATACACACGACGTACATATGAAGAAAAGTATACGTTTCTTTCGTTTTCATTATTATCATTTCTCTTTGCTTACTACGTTACGATCGTTATGCATTTGTTTCCACAGTTTTTTTACGATCAGTCGAAGCTAATAAGCTAATTATTGTCTTTACTATTATAATATAAAATGTATTAAATAATATCCAAATATATATATATATATATATATATATATATATATATATACATAATATTTAAGTACATTTTTATTATTATTATATTATATCATATTATATTATATTATATTATTATTATTATCAGTAGTAGTAATAATGGTAGTAGTAGTAGTAATAGTTCAAGTCCTGAATTAATGCGAGTATAGTCCCAGGTTAATGCCTAGCTGCGGTAGGAGATGTTTTAGTTGGTAGTGTACTAAACTACTTACTCTACTCACACGAAACAATTGTTATGACACGTGAGAAAGAAATAACCACAAGCTTATATCCGATACAAACCAGACACATGGTGGGGACAACTTCTTCACTTGTATTCGTAGTTCATATTTTGTCCATACCTATCGCTGAAGTCACACGACTTTGAACAGTTGGTGGTGAATAGCCTTAAGGAAATATTTTTTGCAAACATGAAAATATATAATAAATAAATCAATAACAATGAATAACAAACGAATAAAAAATATACTACTTACAAATGTGATGAATCATTATATACGTATATAAAATTTAAACCCAAAAATGTAGCAAGACAAAACATAGAAATCATATAAATTGAATATATTAAAAATACAAACCAATTGCATTTTTAATTAATATGTAAAGTGTAGTATCATGTTCGAAGATAACATTACCAATAATATCAAAGCATTTATTAAAATTAGTTAGTATAATTTAGGCAATACAGTTAAAAGATTCATCTGGCACGAGATGGTTTTTTAAATTGATCTATATTATATATTGCATTATAGATAATCAAAATATGTGAGTGTACCTTGTGTGTCACGTGTGTGTTGTATTAATTTGTAGCATGTAAATAATTTGATTTCATTTTTATCAATAAAGAAACTGAAATTTATGATACATAAATTTCTATGATGTACCGTAAAGCAAAAATAAATATAGTACAATACATGGACCAGTATTTGATTTTTGTACATTATATAGTTATATCATAGTAATGTACTGTACATTATATTTGTGGTTTTTTAAAAACATTATGAGAACTTCATTGTTAAATATTCCTGATAAAGGACTAGATTTATTTATTTTACAGAGCCATAGTTCAGTAAAGTTATCTTTCTAGATAAACTGATTAAAATATCTAAATTCATTACTAGAATTCATTTTTTCACAATTCCATCTTTTAGGCACACCTGTTTAGTAAAATTATTATAGATTTCCATCCTAAAGTGATTTTTACATAATATAAGATAGTATAAGATAAATTAATTACATTTAAATTGACTTTATAAGAAATAATAATTAAATATAAAGTACTATATAAAATAAATGTCTGATTATACCAATTTTACTAAAAGTAAAGTAGATATAAAATTCTTTTCTGCAAAAAGCCAAAATTCATAGTTTACAGACTTCTACTTAATTAAAATTAATGTTAAAAACAATACCATTTTTTGTAAAGCACCTGCACTATTGTAGAAATCGTTCTATTCTTTCATAGCACTTATGCACTTCATGTTAAAGTAGCAATTCATTTTTACCATAATAATAATAAATGAAAATTCTATAAAATTAAATCTGTATATTTTTCAACATGAACTCGAAATTTTCATCATATTCCAATATAAATATACTAAGAAAACTTTCTTTTTTCCTACGTAATTATAATACAAAGTTACTTTTGTTTTTGAATTGATCTATGTATATACAATGCATTTTTCATTTAATTTACTTAATAATATGAAAAATGTATAATACATGAGTATTATAAGTACTATGATCACAATATTTGTTTGCTTTGTAATATACCTTCCAATATATAGATGTTTTGTTTATCAATACTTTACTATCCGACAATGCTTATACTTAAATGGCTATATTGAAGACAATAGTATTATTCGTTTTTTTTCTTTTAATTTTATGCTTCTTTGAGATAAAGGTCAACCCTTTCAAATAGTTCTCATTAAACTATTATCCGAAAATCTAGCTATAGTAATATTTATTAACAAAAACTGGCAGCGTTTTGTTCGATGTATGTCAATATAGTTATTTATAAAATATTAATTTACGAATAATAATCACACTTAAATCTTTTTCCACATGATTCGAAAATTGTTTCATATTCATTGTTTTATAACATATGTATTCAAAGTCGCTCTTTAATAAGATCACATACATTAATCAAGAATTATTCCATACCAAAAAGATCATATTTGTAATAATATATTAGTAATGTTTTGTTATAGAATGAATAGAACATCATGATTGGAACAACTATTGCTGTCTCACTTAAAAACATATTCTAGATTAGATTCAATACAGAACACACACGTCACACACAATGCATTCATACACACAGAAAAGCTGCACTTTAATCATCGTGTTTCGACAGATTTCACATCAAATATTTTGTTGAAAACTAATTAACAAAATATTGTTACTCTAACAATATTTTTACTTTACATATGTAAGTGTAATAAATTTTGCAAATAAATAATTAACATTGAAAGTTAAAATTAAGTAATTATCTGTCATTCACATTCTTTTATAATTAGGCCTTTGAACACACAAAGTTAATATAATTTTAATTTATTATTATACATATTGCTCATGTGAAATTAATTCATTTTATTAAGTCGTCACATTTACAAATTGTAGCACAACCAATCTGTGTTGTATAATTGCTACTAATTTTCTCATATATTTCTTGAAAAATATGTTATTTGTTACTTGCTTATAATTATTAAATATATGTCTGTGACAGATATATCCCGATCATTTTTGATAAAAGAATAAGATATTTTTATAATGAATTATTCAAAGATATTTTATGTATACATCAAACTTCGTTTTCTATGAAGTATGCCCTGAGACTGTTATACAGAGCTTTCTGCTTATGCCCATACGTACACACTTTGGAGTACATTAATGTGTATATTATGGTTTCTTTCATTAAGTAGCGCTTGAACATTCTAATTTCAAGTGTGCCGAATTATTTTAAATATATTTGTAATGGGAATCTTTTATATTTCATTGCACTTGTGTATTATTTGTAACATACATTTTCTTTTTCTTTTCTTATCGAAGAAGAAAAGACTGAGCCAAATCTTAATCTTAAAAAATTCGTATAACTTGATCTGATTATGCACTAACTGCATATTAAGCGTATTATTAGTGTAAAATACTATATTTTATGAATACTTAAAGAATATGTAATGCGTTTGAAGAGTATCTGCATTGAATTTATAATGAAAAACATTGAAGCAAAAATAATATAATATTTGATTTGACTGTCCATATTTATAAGTTACCTACAATTTTATAATACATTTTTCAATTAGACTTAATTTATAAAAAAAAGTAAAGCAGAATCTGTATACAGAGTGCAATTCCTACATTAAACTGAATACTTAGAACCCACTTTTTTCATTGGTATTAATCTGAGGCCTTTAGCCAACATCTGAGCTTCAAGATCACGATCTTCATCCTGATACCTGGAAAAAAAAAATATATATATATATAATGTTTTGATAAACATTTATACATTTAATAAAATATATTACAAAATCGTCCACAATGGAATACAATTTACAATACCTCTGTCGTTCTTCTTCTAAAAGAGCTATAAGTGTATCTCGTTTTTCAACAATCTCCAACATTTCAGTCAATATTTCCCCTTCCTTTTCAACATCAGCACTCGTCTTTTTTTCATCTAACAAGACCCAAATGTAAGTTTTAAATAATACAAAAGAATAATTCTAATTAAATACTAAATGTTCTATTAATATATTATTTGTTATAGAAAACTAAACGAATCATTATAAATATTTACCATCATCAGCTAAACGTTCACGTAACTCTTGTTGTAATCTTTCATGACGATCTTCCAATTGTACTTCTTGTGCACGTACTAGAAGTTCTTTTTCATATCTACGTAGTTCTGTACGTTCTTTCATCAAATCAAACCATTCCCTTAATAAATCTGCTTCTTCTCTATCTGAACAATCTAAACACATATCATTAAAAGATTTGTTTAAGATAAATAATAAATTTCGTTTTCATTCATAATTAGCGAAGATTAATCATGTTGATTTTACGAATTTATGTTTTTACAAGAATTATCTTTATCTATTATAAACTGATATCACATCGTAACATATGTGTGTGTTTACAACATTTTTTGAATTTTTCTGATTTATATAATAAATAATTACATACCTCCTTCTCCACGAAGTGCTTTTTCAACACTAACACCCCTACTCTCTAATTCTCTTTGCTTTACTTCTGTTTCCTCTAATTTTCTTTGTATTTCTTGTGCCATCCTCAGTCTACAAATCAAGCAGAGTTACTTCTTTTCTTTTTGATGACATAAAATCTCTTAAATATTTTTCCATTTACATACCGTTTCAATTGTGCTTGCCGCGTTAGTTTTCTTATTGTTTTTGTTTTACGTGAAATGCTATTACAAGATCCTTCTATAGCAGTAGCCTTTTGTACTTGAGATGTAGACAAAGCCGTAGTCTTTGTATCGTCTTCTGATAAACTATCATCTGACATAAAAATAAATTTATTTATATATTCTAATATATTACGATATCGTAATGTTTTAATATTCACAACTATTACCGGAAATATGTGTTGTAATATTGATGTAATCTTGAGGTGGTGGAGGGATAGCTGGAGGATTTTCATTGAGGTAGTTTCCTATAAGCATACTTTCACAAACACTCTTGGGCCTTGCCTTTAATTTTGTAGAATCCACTTTATCAATCTGAAAAAATTTATGGAAATGATTTTTATCTGAATTCGATAAGATTTTGATTTTAATTTCATATAAAAGTCGGGGTTTGTTTAATACACACTATGTACATTGTTTAAAAGCGGATACTGAAATAAAATCACTCTCTAAAAAAAGCATGAATGTTTCAAATAAAACCCTAATACAACTACTGTCATTTGCTAAAAAGATCATTACTACAGTGCAAAGGCACATTTACTAGAAACTACAATTGAACATGGCGTACATATAAAATTTGTTAAGCATTCAGAAAAGTATACAGCAAACGAAAATAAAATCGTGGTACCTGCATGATATGCAATAGCTAATACAATTACTGGCACAAGTAAACTAATATGGCAAAAGTTAATATCAATGACTTAGTTGCTTACATCTGACCCATCCGAATACGATTTATATAACTGAAACATTTTAAGACGAACCAGTTAGAAATGGATAAAAAAAACGTGCGCACCACGTTCAAGGTAATGTGGCATCGAAATTTGCCTTCACTTACTTTGCCCTTAGATTTTGATGTAAGGCGGAACATCGATAGCTTGTCCTTTTGCGGAGAGACCGACGTTTCCTTCTTGAAGAAGAAATCAGAGACCGCTTGAATAATACTTTTTCGTCTTTCTGGATCTTTTGCTTTTTTCGTTTCTCCTTTCATTCCACCAGTTACATTATCAGAATTGGGCGCATTAGTTGCTTTTGATAATTCGTCCATTGATTTTGCACTTATGGTTGATACATCTTTAAGATTCATTTTTTTTGTTATTGCTTTCATATTATCTGTACTTTTACTCGTTTGAAGCTTGGATCCTGGCTTATTTATAGTGAAACTAAAAGATCTGGTTTTAACTTCGGGTGATGTTATATCTTCTGTTTTTCTTCTCTCTTCGACCGAATGTTGTCGACGTGCAAACTTCATTTTTAATTCCTTGATTTTATCCTCTGGACTTAATCCTAGATCTTCATCACTCTTCAATCTAGCTCTTTCTCTCGCGTCTTGTCGTGCTTTTTCGGTTGTTCTCTTGGCCTCTTCATGTTTGAATCTAGGTGGAGCAATAGGGGTTTTGAAATCCTTGTCCATTATGCAACTTTCATTATGCAACTTTGGAGATGCAGAATTTTCAGATTGTTCTACTTGATTTGCGCCTTTTTTATAAGAAATACTTTCATTGTTTTCTGTGTTTTGAGATGATATATTAGAATCAATAGGTAATGATTGTTCTGTCTGCAATATTTTTTTGGCATCAGCAAATGTCATATTATGAGTGATATTACTAATTTGCGTTTCTAAAGATGTTGGTACGAATTTAGTTGCAGATGTATTATTAGATGCAGCAGCAATAGTAGGTAATTTCACTGGAGATAGTACAGAACTAAAAGAAGAAGCCCTTGCTGCTCTTCTGGCTTTCTTTTCTGCAGACTTTTGTTTATGTGCAACCAGTTTATCCATTAACAAATCTTCAATAACATTTTTTTGCTTAGATCTTTCTCTTGTAATTTCTTCTAATTTACGAGAAGTGGCAGGAGAATTAGGATTATTATTATTGGATGACTCCTGATTTCTAATCTCTTCTGCTATTAATTCCGCTGTCCGAGTTTGCGCCAAGTTTTTAGAATTCTTTCTTTTAGATTTTCGGACATCTATCGAATCTTTAGCATTGCTAAATTCTGCAATTCTTGATTGAAGACGCTTTACATATTCTAAATAATCCGGATTACTCGAATCTGCATGTGTTTTTCCTTGTTGTATTTGCTCATCTACCTCTTCTTTAGGCACAAGAGATTTTTGTGGATTAACAGGACTAGCAAGTATTGTAATTACTTCACTAGTAGTTGTATCTTCAGCAGGTTCAACTATTAACAAACTATCTTCATCCATAGATTGCAGTGAATCATTGTTAATTGCTTCAGAAATAGTTTGTGCCTCTTGAACAGTTCTCAACTCTGCATTATTGGAAATTGAACTTTCTTGAATTTTATTATCCGCAGAATTTGTAGCACCATTTAATTTATTCATGACATCATCCATAGTTACAGGATTGATTTCAATGATATTTTCATTATTAACAATTTCCTCCTCTGAACAAATGTCGTTTTCACATTCCAATGTTGCTATTGGCGCATCGGTTATGTTACTTCTCAAAGAATCAATAGTTTTAATATTTACAAATTCAACATATCCTCTATTCTTAAGTAATGCTGTATTAGTCGCATCTTGAAGACTGTCATCTAAAAGAGATTCATTATCTGTATCCATATAATCAATGTTCTCTCCATTTGCAAGAAGTTCAGAAGTATTATTCGATGGAAGTTCTGTTCTTCTATCTGATTTATAAGTATACGCTTGTGTATCTTCCGAATGTTCTTTTTTCCTCGTTGTCGTATTACACATAGATGATTTTCCATAGAATAGATTTGAATTTTTTCTTTTAGTCACAAATTCAGGATTTATCTCAAAATCAGTATCTTGCAAATCATAAGAAACTAAATCTTGACCATCGCGAGCCCATTCTGAAAATTCTGTTTCAGTAAGCGCAGCTGTCGTAGTTACGTCATTTTCCTCTGAATCATCTTGTTTATTAGATATTGCAGATGCCACTGACGCGGAACTACTGCAACTGCTAATACTTTGTTTATTATTATCATGTAAATCACATTCTTCTATTTTGTTATTTAAAACTTCAATTAATTTATCGTTATTTAAAGATGACTGCATTAACTGTGTTGCAATTTGATCATTGTTTGATTGTTCATCTTGGAAAATTGAGCATTCGATAGAATCTGGTTCAAATGTGGAACAGATATCCAACACCTTATTCTTTTCAATACCTTCGTCCAACAAAAGATCTCCATCTGTACTATGAATTTGAAGTCTTGGTGGAGATAAATTTGCAGTATGTAATTGTTCGCCCTTGTTGTCTTCTTCTACTTCAATATCACTTAAAGATAAAGAATCACTATCGATTTCTGAGTCTTCTGTACTGTCTGCTTCTTTTACTTCTTCTTTATTTTTAACCCAATGTACTTCAGGAACAATAATTGATGTTTCATGTAATGGACTACGAGGACGGCAACTGATATTTTCATCTAAACCCGTAGAATGAGTTTTTTCTATATTTTGGGTATTAACATTCTCTAGTATCAAAGATCTTGTATTGGTATCATTAGTTTTATTAGGAGAAATTTTTTCCTCTGTTTGTTTCTTCTCTGCATCTTTCATAGATTCACTGACATTGGGAGCAGTTCTAGATTTTAAAATACTTGTTTCTGTTACCAAATCTGGAAGATGTATTTTAGATCCATCTGATATTCCACTAGCAACTTTATGTTCATAAGAACTATTGTTTGGATTGATTTTAGAAACTTGATTAACTGATAGTGGTTTAACAGATTGAGAAGAAAATAACATAGTAGGTGATAATGGAGAAAGTTGATTATTACTTAAGTGTAATTTGCTTGTGCCTTGTAAAAATGCTTGCATTGTTGGACTTGGTTCAGGAGCTGGATTTAAAAGTTTCTGATGTTGAGAAATTGCATCTGTGAGACTTCTTAATTTTGTATCTACATTTGAAGTAGAACCAGACTTCATAACGGAGCCAGCAAGAGCTGGTCCACCCAACAAATATCTTTTCTTGAGTTCTAAAGACAATTTTGATGCAATACCCTCTGTAGAATGCGTGCGATTTAATAGGTAGTCACCTTTTCGTGGATTAACTAATGGTGACAGATTGTTTGTGTTGAAATTAGATCCAAGCATCGGAGATTTTGATTCAGTTTTAATTTCTTGTTGTATTGTTTTTTTTGTAGAATTTAAATCTCCTGAATCAACTTTACCTTCTGAATCCTTTTCTTGTTTAAACTTTCCATTAATCGATGATATTATTTTACTTTTCACCTGCACTTTCTTAGGCTCCACATAATTACCCCGGGTCTTTCGAACGTATGCATCATTAATTGTAATCTCTGGAATTTCATGCTGTGTTGGTGTAACTCCATCGTGCTCAAATTCAGAATCTGTAGATATTTCTGTAGCCGAATTTTCTTCGCTTTCTTCTGTCGATCCATCGTCGGAAGCAACCTGCAAATTAATATATTATCATGTTATATAAAAAAGCTATATCTTACATATTAATAATATTTAAAAATCATTTAGCATATTAGTATAACAGAATAAAACTACAAGTACTTATTAAAAGTAGCCACAAAGGGAAAACAATATGACCCTGTATAATGACTAGTATTTCTCATTTTAATGTATTAGAACATTATTATTTAAAGTTAAGCAGTGAGATTTATAATAAAGTAATGGCTGGTGGCAATTGTAAATATATCAATAACCTGGTGAGAAAAATCTTTGGTTTTAGTAATATTGCACAAGCACAAACAATTAATTAGTTTAAATGTCTGTTAATTTACATTAGTTTAATACCACGCCATTCACATATATAGAAATTTGTTACCTTACTTTTAATTGGCTTCAGGTCTTATGATATGTATCACCATCAGCCAAGTATTATCTTGTTTTCATGTACTTTATTAACACATCTCACAATATGCTTTAATAATTATTATAAGTTGCAAAATATATGTCGTTGACACAGTCAAGTGCCAAAATTATATTTTATCACACACAATTCACTCATATCTTCTATATACTTAAAAACTAATTATTTAGTATATTTTATGAAATTATACATTTATCTTTTTTAGTTTTATCACTTTTAGAGGAACAAACAGACTTTGTGGAATCGTGTAAAAAAGTTCTTTTTAACAAAGGTCGGTTATCAGAAGGATAATTTTTTTCTTTAAAATATACATTTGATACTGACACAGGACTTTGTTCTGTTCTATTAAAACTTTCTTGGACATTATTTTTTTTCAAATCGGAATTACCGCATTGTACGGTTGTTTCTTTATTATTGGAAGATGAAATCAAATTATCTAATTTAGAAGATTTTGCTTCCATGTTCGATGGTATTGTACTTTCTTTTGCAATTGATATTTTTGCTTTAGAACTTTTATTTCTCATTGGAACTTCAGGGGTGTAAGTAGATTCAGTATTAAGGAAATTATTTTTAGATAAATTATTATTTGAATGAGTTGAATATTTTCTTTCTGGCCGTTTTGGTATTTCATTTAAATGGCTGACCATGTCTGTATTATTGGATATTTTTATGTTATTTAATTTCAAAAGTGGATCAATTTCATTAATAGATATTTCTGCACAAAAAGTTTCTACATTATTTAAACTTTCAAGTGCAGGAAGATTATCATTGTGACAATCAGAATTTATATATAAAGCATCATCTTTTTCTATATTTTGATCTATAGATTCATTTTCTATATAAGTGCTTTCTACATTTATAGATTTAGGCAAATTTGTAGAAGATTTTAAGGAATCGTTATTGGTAGGTATTTTTTCTATCTTTTCTATAATCATTGATTGCAAATTTCTGTCATTAAAAAGATAATCTTCTACATCATGAGGTTCAATTTGTTCACTAATTTGACTGAATTCTTTAAGATTGAGATAGTCTTCTACATCACTGATTTCTGTTTGTTTATTAATTTGAGGGAATTCTTTAATGTTGAAGTCTATATCATTGATTTCAGTTTCTTTATTAATTTGAGAGAATTCTTCAACACTAATATTAATATCAAGTTTATCTTCTTCTTTAACATTTTTAATATTTACATCATTGTTCACTTTTGTATTTATTAAAACAGAATTATTTATTTGGTTTTTAGTATTGTTATGATTATTACTATTATTTTTCGTTAACTGAAAATATTTCATTAGATTCTTTGTATCAACTTTATCTGATAATTTAGGTTTAATGTTCAACATTTGATCATTCATATCAGTAATATTTTCATTGTGAACAGTTTTCTCTGTAGTCTTTTTATCGAATTTTATATTAGAATTAATATTGCCCTGAAAATATTTATTCATTTGAAATTGTGCATTTTCAACAGATAATGGTCGAAGTTCTGGTAATTTTGTTGCATGTTTTATTCTTCTTTGTTTTAAATCATATTTTAAATTATCAAAAGGAGTATTTTTATGTTCAGATTTTGGACATTTAATTACTTCTGTAGGTATTGTTAATTTTGTTGAATCGGCACAAAGCTTTTCAAGTGGTGTTTCACTTGTAGGAGAAGGTGATGTCACAGTAACTATTGGATATGTAGTATCTTCGGATGTATTTATAGACAATTTTAATGAATCAGATTTATTACTATTATCATCATTTATTTCTGTTTTTATTAAATCTTGTTTAGGTAATATAGATTTATGATTGTTGTAATCTTTCATAATCGAGTTATCAACATCAATATCCATCAATGCATCTTGAAATATTTCATTAATTAATTCGCCAATGTCAGACAATGAAGATGGTGTTGATTGTCTACTTGGCTTAGGAGAAGAAGCAATTAAGTCTGGTAAATTTTCATTACTACTTACAGAAATCTTATGAGTCGATTCTGTTGTACTTAAAGATTGACTAGTCAGAGATTCGTTTGAAAGATCTATAATTTTTGATTTATCTATAATAATAAGATTTGTATTTGTATTCGTCTCATTCATATCAGTGTTATTACTATATAACACATTATCATCATTAATAAGATCTTTATCAATATCCATATGAGAATATATTGTCTGATTAGTTATGTTTATGCCATTATCAATTACACTTTTTTTAGTTGGCCCATCTACTTTCATGGAAGATTGTATTGTATTGATATATTCAATTTTCTCTATATTACTTCCAATAATATCGTCTTTAGGAGATTCTATTTTCTTACTTTTTATATTTGTTATGGAGGGCGATGTTATACTAGGGTCATGTATAAAAGTGGATTCAGGAAATATAAACAAATCTTGATTTACTGTATTTATAGAGTCTTGAAAAATTTTCACCTCTGTTTCTGAACCAGTATCTGTGTCAGAACTCATTGGAGGAACTGGCAACCAGACCTCTTGCTTGCGTAATTCTCGAGCACGCGCATCATCTTCATCTTCTGTTGCAGTACTGCTTTCATCCTCTGTATACAATACAATAAAAATCTTGTCACATAGAATTTAAGAGAATATAATTAACTAGTTAACATTTTTTTCGTAATCATAATCCCAATTATTTTACGATTATCATACCTTCACTGGTATATTCATCACTAGAGTCTTCATATTCGTTACTTCCTGTATCAGATTGTCCAGTTGCATTTTGAGAATTGGAATAACGAAGAGTCCAATTTTTGGCTAATTCTAAAGTTCCCTCTGTGGTCAATGGCTGATCTATTGCTTCTTCAAAAACTTCATTATCGTCATCTGAATCACTGAGAACATAATAAGTTATATAGTAAATACAATATGATTGAAATCTTTCATCGAAGCCTTTATAAATTTACCTCATATCAGAAATATCATCGCTGGAGCCCATTTCCGCGGCAGAAGCACCAAAATTTCTATCCGTCCATTCGTCTTCGTCCATTTGACTGTGTGCTTCTTCCGTATCTGATACTCTTGCTAAATTTTCAAATTCAATTCTTTCTGGTGTTTGACCTCGATCAAGCAAGTCAAGTCCTACGACTCCTTCCGTTTGTATATTAATCTAAAGTAATTTAAGATATGAATATAAAATATGGTTCTAACATAATTATGTACAATTTGAATTATATACGGTTTACCTTCTCTGGAACTATTGTATTAGCAGATGTATTTGCTACATTTTCTTTATTTACTGTAGATTTCTTCTTTTCAATTCTACCTTTCATAGTTCCTGGAAGACCAAAGTGTTGTGTGCAATAGAAGCGTCCACCATTCTTTAGTCTGTCATATGTATGATTTCCTACAATTTAAAAGGATTATATTATAATATTAAATTTTCTGTTCTCATCAATTACATATGCTGCTCGATGAAAATGAAGAAATAATATTAACCTATTCTCAATGAAGTTGAACAATATTCACAACGGAAACAACCTCGATGAAAATATTTGCCTTCTGCACTCAATCTTTCCATGAGATAAACCCTCTTATTACAAAAATGACACATTTCTGAACCTCCTTGCGCAGGTAACGTAAGTGGCGTTTTAGTATTCTGAAAAATAAATTCGAATTATTAAACATAAACGGATAAAATATCATCATTTGTACAACATCGTTTATATATTTCCTAAATACAGTCTGTCCAAAAATCTCTTATCTATGATATTTACACTTATACAAGAAGACTATAAACTAATAAGATATAGTTAGTATTTACCGATTTTTGCACCTTAGGTTCAGTATCCTGTGTTTTACTTGAAAATTGCTCAGCCATAGCTGAGACTTTATTGTGTCCAAGTACATTACCCTCCTTAATCTTCTTGTCAATACTTTTGAGGGTATTGTCAATTTCAGCATACTTACTGTCTACGTCCTTTGGATCATGCCCCTTCTTCTCCATTTTAATTTGTCGAGCTAAAAACTGAATAAAGCATATAGACATCTGAAAAACATTAATTTTTAAATAATGTAATATTATTTCTAGCCAACCTGTTCTCGACTCCATTTCGGTACTCGTTCTACTTTGTCATGTCGCACTCCATGGCCCATTTTATTTTCTTCTATCTTTCTTTCTATTTCTTTAATATTCCAATCGGTTTTTTCAATCTTACCTTTATGTATTATACATAAATACATATAGTTAGCATTTAAAAAATGTAAAATGTATAATATATAAAGTTATAAAATAACAAACCAATAGCACGTAGAAGATCTCTTGGCTTTTTTTCTGGCAATCCAGAACCCTTTAATTTATGCTCAATGTTTTTTATTCGACCGGAAAATTCTTCATCAATTCCGTACCTATGATGACTGGCATGTAACTTAGATTCTCTGTCCTGTGAAAAATATAAAATACCCAAGCGTAAATTAATAATAATACTAACATTATTAAAGACAAATAAAACAATAAAACAAAATACTAAAAACAAAACAAAATATAACAAGTATGTAAGTAAAACAAAATATAAAAAAATAAAAATAATACATGCTACATAAACAAAAATCTGGAGCTTCTCAAGCAGTCATAAGAGCAAGATTTATACATTATTGTAAATATAAATTGAGAATTTAGAAGCCAATTAGTGTAAATCACACATCCGATATTTACCTGAACAATAATAATAATTATATTATATCATCTGTATTTATATAATAAAGATTAAATTTAAAACATGTTATAAGTTATTATACTATTGTTAGACAAGTAATGTTTTCATTTCTTACGATTTTTAAGTACTGTATTAATTGGTTTCTAAATATTACTAACTTAATTCCTAACAATGCTCACACGTATGTAATATCATTACATGTTTTTATATATATTAATTATTTTTTAGCCTGTAGGAAAAACATTCATCTTTTATTTTCAAAGCAATTATTAAACACTTCTTTCATGGCATATTATCATTCCTTGTTTACTTGCGTACGAAAGTTTGCACCATTGATAGTGGTTAGGAAATGACATTAAAATTTTATGATAAAGCAGTTGTAAGACAACACTTT
Source organism: Dolichovespula saxonica (assembly GCA_911387935.1). Classification (NCBI taxonomy): domain Eukaryota; kingdom Metazoa; phylum Arthropoda; class Insecta; order Hymenoptera; family Vespidae; genus Dolichovespula; species Dolichovespula saxonica. The sequence continues at coordinate 2,546,270 of OU427003.1, read as the reverse complement.
AGAACCAAACACCAGAAAATTAACGTTTCTTTCAAAAACGTAAGTAATTTTCTCACATAACACAGTATCTAGCTTACTGGGTGTAAGATTTTCTGCTCCAGATCTTTCACTCTATCCTTGAAATCTGGAGCAGTCTGACGATATAAGAATATCGAGTAATCCTCAAAAGGCTCATCTCTTTCCCGTTTTGCATTTGCTTGCAACATCTGCATACTTTTGTAGAATTGTTGTGTTGCCATTTTTCGTAAGAATTGCCGCCTCTTCATATGTTCGACACGATTCTTTTCTATTTCATCGAGTCTTTTCAGCCTTTCCTCCTTCACATTAGTTTTTAAAATGTATTGTATGTGTTAACTTAAGAAAAATAAACTACTAATTTTTGACAAACTGAATCTGTCTTCAATATTTTGCATTGTGTTTTGTATATTATATATATATATATATATATATATATATATATATATATATATATATATATACACATACATACATACACACATCATACATACAAACATATATATATACATACATACATACATACATACATACATACATACATACATGTATGTATATGTATACATATATATTTATATGTTGCAAATATATTCATGTTGTTACTATTAAAAAATTAAACAAAATAATTATATATATAAAAAAGACCATTTTTTTGCTGTAAAGCTTACTAAGATATAAATATACTAAGCATATTTATCTCTCTGTTTTACATGCAAAGAAGCTTTTTTTACTATTGCCAATAATTACGTTTTTTTCTTTCACAATATTTTCTACGCGTATTTTATAAATAAATTAAAATATTTTAGAATATAGCATTTGTATTGTTTCAATATATATACAAATATATATAAAAAGTTTGTATGTAACCGATAATCTTCAAACGTTCCATTCATATTTGGCAGATCATGCATGACAGTCAGAACGCAATAACCTCTTCCCGTAGCACAGTGACCGTAAGTCCAAGAATTATAAATAACGATATGAATAGCCCATGAAGTATTATATCTTCGAATTTCTGCCACCGTGACTATAAGAGCGTATAATAACTGTTTATAATAATAGCTCGCGTATTCTAATGTTATAACTATAATCTTAAACATTTAAGCGTAGCACTATTTGAAAAATAAATAGTTATCTCTTACCACTGTTGCACCAATCTTCTCCATACTTCGTCTTTTCCTAGACCGCCGGCTGATGGTATCACCTTTTTTATCTCCGTGCTGCTGTATATTTTCACTTGATTGACGTAAACGTGAATGTCTTGTTCGCGTTGCACTTTCTTGTTTAACAATATGTCCGAGTAGTTGTGCTTTCTGTTCGGCCGTCAAATGGCTCAATATTAGATGCGATGATATTTCTTCATTGTCTAGTTCCTATAAATCATAGATGTAAATAAAATGAAATTAATGCTTAATTTAAATATATAATGCTTAATCTAACTATATAATAAGAATGTTCTTAAATTTATGTACCAATTTAGGATGCTTTATATGGGGAATTTCTTTGCGAAAAACTTCGTATATTTGAGTCAAATAGGAAAACATAGCTAATTTATCAGGAACGTCACACTGAGACATTTCTTCTGCGGTCATTATCTGAAAATAATATTAATATATAACATGAATATTATTAAAATAAATTACTAATCTTCCATTATTTAATAACTTACCGGAAGTATGCCTAGTTCCTTTTCTAAAATATCAAAAGCAAGCTGATTATTTGTTACTGCTTCTGTTGTTTGTAAACTATAAAAATCAATTAAGTCAGGTCGATATCTGTGGATAATGGCACAGATAGCCAAACCACTTTTGAAAGAAGCACCCATGTCTTCTATATGTATGCCTTCATAAAGAGCAACCTGCTTTTGTAACCAACGAAGCAATACGTCCGGATGCACTTGAGAATCTGCTCTAAGATCTATAACAAATATAAATACTCATCCAATACCTGAATAAATGAGAGAATAATCTTGTCTTCTAATTATGCATATTTAATAGGTGATCTTTAAATTCTATTTTACCACGACGTCGCCGTTTTTTAGGGATGTCAATTTCAGCCTGTACTGCGGGTTGTTTAATTATTTCTGGATCATCTGTATCCACCAAACTAAGCACTTGTGCAGGAGTAACCGAATGAGAATTCAAATTTGGATACCTATATAAAAATAAAATAACGTTAAAATTATGTATAACGTAAAAAAGCACAAGCTTCTACCTTGTATGAGGATCTAAAGTGTATGCGGCATAATCCCTATTTAAATTCTCTGGAGTAGTCTGACCAAGAAGCCTATATATCGATTCTCGTTCAGCTATTACTTCTAATGGTGTTAGAGATGTACCCCATCCTTTTATCGCCCAGCAAGCATCAAGTGAACTAAGAAATCCTCTTGCGCAACCAGATCCAGTTGGCCAAAATGGCTAAAACAAATGTAAATTTTGTTTTAAGAAGGCTAAGATTGGTGAAATATGTAACAGATATTGCTACTTTAATTTAAAATTTTGAAGATAAAAATATCAGAAAATAAAACTGACAGCCAATGAAGTTTCTAATGGCAGAACTAATCCTTTCAATTCAATTTTGTTTAACATATAACATACCTCAAGAAGACTGTCGCCGACTAGAATCATGAGCAATCTATGCCCATTGTGATGTAAAACACGACTTGCGTTTTCTGCAGCGTACATCGATGTAAAATCGAACATAGCCACATCCGGTTGACCGTAATGATTAACGGCGAATTCCATGTCCATCATTTGATACTCCGTTGAAAATTCAGCAGCTTCTCTCGCATACAACATCAATGCTTCTCGGTCCACATTTTCCTTTGCTAAAAGTTTGGCAGTGTCAGCATGATCCTAAAAACGAACAATTCATTTAAAATTTGGAATAAATATCGTTTCTTTCCTATAATATATCGTTCCCAATGAATGAACGTAATTACGCAGTAAAGCCTTTTAATCGACAATAATTTTGCTACAGATACCATGTGACTTTCACCTGAAGAATAACACCTTTATCGATCAAGCTATGTTTCTTAGCGGTCATGACGAAGTAGTGCGTATCGTCCTTATAATAGACAATGTTCTCTAAATCGATACCCGTTTCTTGATACAATTCCTTGAAAAACTTCTGATTAAATATAAATGCGACACCACTGATCTCTTCAACTCGTGCTTCGGCTTCGGTTCTTTTATTTATGAAATTAGCTGTTATTGCAATAGCGAGTTTCCCACGAAACTCTTTGCGTTTAAAACCTTCGAGAGTATTTCTTTTTCCATCGGCACCGATAAGCACGTCGAATTCATATTGCGATACAGGATGATCGGCAGGTGAGGTCTTAGCTCTCCATCCGATCTCTGTGAATCAAATAAACGAAGAAACGAATTGAACTTGGTAAAAGGAATTCAAAGAATTATCGAATTAATTATAGAATGTACATGGCAGAATATCAATTAGAAAAATATTCGTTCATCGACTTCGCATTGAACAAACATGTTGTTTCGACTGCATTCAGGCTTTGTTATATACTTTATATGTATACACCTTCTCTCCATACGATGTTAAGCTAAGGCTATCAGACATCTTCGAATAATAAATGCATTTTGATAACTTATAATCAGTCCTTCGGCTTGATAATTTTAATGAATTTATTAATTGTTACGAATAAAGGCATTGTGCGCTTTATTATTTCGAACATATCAAACAACTCGCATACTTTGAAAAATACTATGTTTTAAAATTTAGATTATAATAGGATCGTCTCATGGCTCTTGTGGAAGGAAGTACTTACTGGCTTCCTCTTGATTATCCGGTGGTGGTATCAACGATTCGAAGCTGACGCTCTCATGGAACTCGACGCCGAGAATAAGGGCGACCTTGAGTAAGATACACTGCAGCTGTCGTATGCTGATATGATCGATCGAGCCGGCACAGAATTTTCCAAAGAACTTCTTCGCGCCTAATCCACGAAGATCTTGGATGACGAAGGGCCAAAGATGTAAAACATTGTTCCTAGACATGCGGTCTCGTTTCTCAACAACCACAACCTTTGCACCTAACAACTGTGCCTCTATCGCGGATCGAAGCCCGCAAGGACCACCTCCTATGATCAAAACCTGCGAACATAAGATAATTCTATTTAATAAGTTTCTTTTGAAGAAAACAAATATCGTTTGTCGATGTTAGCAGACGAGTTAACTCACCCTCGTATTGGGACATGCCTTTCCGCGATTGTAGCACTTGTGATTGGCCCTTTGATCGAATTTCTTCCACAAGGCTTGCGCCTTCCACGATCGCAGTTTCGACTTCAATTTTGGATAAAATTGATTTATCGTGTTCGGTTTGATCTTGAGCAACTCACAAAGATGTCGATAATGACCAAGTATGGACTTAAGAGTGGTGGCATTGCAAAATTGATCGAAGACCTCGCCAGCTATAGCCGCCTCCGGTGAATTTGCCGTTGTTTGATGTTTCTTACCCGATTGTTGTTGTTGCTGATCCATTGTATACACCTGGACTCTTACCGATAACGTAGTCGATGTATCATTACCTATGGTGAAGCGAACGTTCGCGGTTATGTAACTTCCACTTTCTGAGAGATCCGATCGCGTGAAATTGAGAAGAATAAGTGGGAAAAAATAGCTAGACGATCAGCTTGGTAAAATGGTATCCGCAAAACAGAATTTATGTTACCAAGTTGTTTTTTACATATGTATTCTATATACATTATAACCACATGTAGAACTATACGTATACAGTTAGTTACGGAGATTTTCCAAGACTTTTTGAAATAAAATATAAATAAAATTATACAGACACGAAAGAAATTATTTATCGTAAAGTATGACAAAGTCTTTCTTCTCCCATTTCGTATGCAAATCATTGATCTCTATTAGAAAATTCTATGTGCATTCTAATGCGCATAGATATAACCGCAAATAATGCGATCATTCGTACCACGCTGTACAACCCTAACGTAATAATATTGCATTTGCTATCGTTACTAGTCTCGCCAATTTTCTGTAATATCAAAAACGACCAATAAATTTAAAATTATTTTATGGTTTACCAGCTCGTAACGAGAATAATCAGAAGATACGGGATCAGCAACCTAGATTCGAGTTTTGCGTTAGTGGCTAACTCCTTTCGGCACGTTGACTCACATAGAAATGTAAGTCTAGAATGTATGTAAATATGGTGTTATATACAAAAGGAGAGTGCAAATGTTTATTAACACATTGCTCAGCGTTAATATCTTGTATGCTCGTAACACATCGGAACGACTTCCGCATGTGATGAAAAGAATCGGATAAAATAGAAACTAGGAGTAATATTTACAAGAAGTATAAACAGCCAAGCGAATTGTGAAATCCGTTAATGTGAGCAGAAACATGCATTAAACATTCGAGATTTAATTAGTTGTAATCGCAATATCGTGTACAATCCGTAACATCTATTTCATGATCGCATCATAACCATCGATCTTATTTTCTCTCCTTTCTTCTCTAATACATTTTTATGTTAAAGGAAGTAAGGAAGCACTCTCCATGCTTCTGGATTCCGAATAAAGTTACGAAACATGAACAAGAAGTCATACGTGACTGAGGCTAACGCACACGAAACTATGAAATACAAGGGCCCATCGATTTTTCATTATCTAAGATATAACAGTCGCGAGTGTCGAGACTCAAATAAGTACTAGCAAATAGTAAACTTCATATATCATCTTTACCTCGACTATAGAATGACGACAATCATCGTAAGCGAATATCACGATCTTTGATAATGTTTTAAGGATAATCATTTTAATCTTATATTGTTGACATGATCGTATTCCATGTCTTTTTATTGACTCATATTAGTGATAACGGTTCTTTCTCTCTCTTATATATATGTTTTTATATATTTTGGTTGTCCCAAAAATTTCTTTTGCTATCTGCACGTTACTACTTTATCTGGCAATGTTTAAAAACGATAGAAGCTTTTAGGACAACATAAAAAAAAAACACTAAAAAAAAAGCAAGAAAAAAGATAACCACTTTGATATGCATACCTATACGGTTATAAATTAGTATGTTTTATTGTAAAGTCATTTCCGATGAATGTTTTTTAACAATTGATATAAGCAGTATAATTCCGATTAGAAATAGATCGCAGTAATGATGATCATTTAAAGTCCATTGGTATACAATTTACCGTAAGTTCTTATTATTTATCAAGATATAGATAGAGAAACTGTCAACGAAGCAATCGACCCGAATGCTAAATACTAAATGCAACTGAGAACGATTTGAAGTGGGTAAACAGATCACTAGGTAACCTATTAGAAGCTATACGAAACGAATGAAAATTGAGCAATCAACATATCACTGCAGTGTCCTTTCGTTAAATGTTATTTTGGTCTGCAGTTAACGTAATGGTATCGCCGTAGTATCCAGATTTATTCAATGATGGTGTAGAATGATCTGTTCTCGTAAAATTGTATGTCTCTATATAAAAGAAGCCCATGTTCGATGATGTTACAAAAGTAATAATGATATACTTTTATCTGCTTCCATTTAAGGTAATCCTTATTAAATCGCGTTATCGATAATAGATCGATATCGATACAAGCAGATGGTGTATATATGTAGTAAGAGTTTTATATCAAACAAAACTTATCTACTAATGATAGTAGGCCAAGAAAAACGTCGATCCTAAGGAAGAAACCCTTTTTAGTTTATACGCTTTTGTTTTTCCATTTGCTCGTGCATCTTCGACGTTCTATTGTCGCTAGGATTTATCTATTTTATCTGAAATAAAGGCGATCGTAGAAAATGCGATCTCAGAAGAGGGTAGCTTTAACCGTACGCCTCTATAAATACGGTGGTCGAGGAGAAGGACGAATGAACGGTCGAAATGCAATTCCACGAGAAGAGAGAACTAGGGCGGCCGGTTCTTGGCGACCAATATTATAACGATCGTAGGCGTTGAAAAGAAAAACAAAGAAAAAGAAAAAAAAAATGTTGGCTGAGATGGACACGCTTGCTTGCGGGTGCTCTAAACGAACAAAGAAAGAGAATTGGCTTTTCCGACAAATCTAGATTTTCCACCGATTTTCTTCTTCTCTTATACGTGTGCACGCCTTTTTAACACTTTCCCGAAATATTTGACTGAAAGGTTAAATCGTGGATTTAGGATCCAAGTCACGGTTTACTTACGTACGTACGTACGTATCTCAAACGTGCGACTTTTCTTTAGAATTGAAGGAGAGAAAAAAAAGATTTCATCGTATAACACGGTCACGATTCACGATTAAACTGGCCCTTTTCTTACGTTTTCACGTAGACGATAAAGATTTTTAATGGGCGAACGAAAAAGTTCGTGGCTGAAACTGTTACAATGCGGGCACTGAGTAAAATCAATGTGATAAGAATAGCAAAGCGCGTTTGATCGAGTGAACGCGCTCACGTGCTCGGCAACGAGAATGTGCAGGTCCACGTCGGAGAATGCACCTAAGTAGTGTGTTGTTGAACGTGCTTCGTTGTTGTATGCAAGCTACGAGAAGAGAAAGAGGGAGAGAGGGATGCAAAGGTCTTCAACCTACGCGTTGTCTGCTAGTCGTCTTCCGTTAATATCGTTAATGAGCGTATGCACAGCCGCCATAGAGTTCATAAAGGCTCCTGCATATAAAAGAAAATATGCCAGTTCTCACTCTCTTTCTCTCTTTTCTCCTGTCAAAGAAAAGCATCCTGTGATAGAAAGATCAAAGGAATCTCGTTAAAAATTTCACGACCTCTTCAAACGCGTACCTTCCCAAATTTTTAATGTCCTGTGAGAGTAATTTTTCAAAGTTGATTATTCTCTAAAAGAATTATCGTCGCACATGACTCCATCTTCGTCCAAATTTTCTAACAGATTAGACTGTGAAAGAGAAAGTTTTCATTACGCTTCGTTACGACAAAAAAAAAAGGAAAAAACAAAAAAAAAAGAAGAAATGAACTCTCGCCGGACGTAGTCAGGCTTCGTGTACTAACGATTCAAATTCCGGACAAAAATTAAGCGTACATCCTCCTGTTTCGATTAAAGTACCTTGAATATAGTTAAATCATTAATTAAGCCTGCTTAATTAAATCAGTAATAGCTACGTCATCCGCTTAATTCCAGTGTTTGCATTTTAATAAGGAACGTATCATTCATGATCGATTGAGAACAGGTTTCCACGATTACTGATATCGTAAGATGTGAAACTGCGTTTTCACAACGTTAATAAAAACTACATCTATCGTTTATATAGATTCTTACATTAAAATATATTTTTAGATTTTGCGCGAGAAAATCGTTCGACTCGTTCGGAATAATAATATTACAACGAGGTTCAAGAACTCCTAACCTGTTTTAAGATAAAAACAGAATGTGGGATGTAAAAATAGTACTTTCGTATAAATAAAAACAATAAAGTGTGTTTAAATAAAGATCTTGTATATTCTTAAGCGAAAAATACTGTAACTTATATCGTACAGATCGACGACTTCGTTGCCAAGAAAGGATGACGAATGAAGACGTAGGCGAGATCACTGATGCAAGATCGATTAAATTAACTGGTATGTATCCTTCGATACTTGACATCTAATATAAGTTGATTTTTTTATCATCATTATCTTTCATAGTATCGTAAGATCGGCTAATGCAACAAAATGTATCGTAAAAGAATATTTCTTGACTTCTGTTCATCGTCCATTATTCGAAGAAAATTAAACCTTTTTTTTTAACAGGATTAAATCTTAGTATGTATGCTGTAACAAAATATCAGTATACTGATAAATATAAGTGTAATAAATACAAGCAAGATTCTGTTTTTTAGGTATCGACGGAGTATACCATCTAATACAATACTTATCACTTCTACTTTAATATCTTTTTTTCTAAGGATAGGATAACAAACAAGGGATTTCTTATCAATCAATAATTATATTCGTTGGCGTATCATCTAGTGATTCAATTTTCTTTAAGATTTCTAGAAAAAAGTATTAATGGAACACGTTTCTTAGAGGACATGTGTATTTTGACTCATACCATGACGCAAAAAAGAGAAAGAGAGAGAAAGAGAAAGAGAGATAGATAGATAGATAGATAGATAGATAGATAGATAGAGAGAGAGAGAGAGAGAGAGAGAGAGAGAGAGAGAGAGAGAGAGAGAGAGAGAGAGAGAGAGAGAGAGAAATCTACGCGAATTGCAATGCGCGATGTCGATTTTAATCAAAGTGGTTAAGAAGTTATCAAAGAGAGTAAAGATAATAATACAGGAAATACGAGAATGAGAAGGAAATCCTTTTTTCTGTCTCTCTATCTCTTTTTGTCATTTCTCAATGCGACGTTATCAAGCAGACCTTGACTTCCCTTGCGGAAAATCTATATACATACATGTAATTTTCATATTAAAGAAAAAAAAAAAACGATTCTAAATTCTACATCAGAGTCTCTCATTTCTTTTCTCTAGTTAATCAACGCAATTTCACGAATAAGTGTCGAATAATAAAAAGAAAAACACGAAATTTCCAACGTAAACTCGACTTGTTAAGTTCACCACGATGTTTTTCATCGAATTCCAGTGGTGTTCTTTGATGGTAGATTTCCATCGTGTCGGACAGCCAGTCATGGTGAAAAAAGTGAAAAAATCTTGTATTCTAAGTGCCTTCCTTCTCTGTCCGATGCCACTCGTACAGAGTTTCAAGTAGAGCACTACGGAAATTCTGTTCGTCGCGACACCAAGTAATTACGACAATCCGCCGTTTCTTATCTCTCTGCCTAACATATTCGTTAGGGATTGCGATTGCCCGACGCAATTAGAACAGTACGACCGTGCTGCAAATGAAGTAGGTGTATACGTGCACTTGACGGGTGCACATCGTTCCAACTTAGACGCGAAAGTGACTGTATTTTAAATGAAAATCAAGGATGAAGAGTATCAAAAGAGAATAGGGTACAAGCTAACGAGCTATATATATTATATTAAAAATGAAATGCGTGTATTTCTCAACTTGGCCTTTAATGCTTCGAACATCAAGGTCAAATATTAATGTAAACACCATGAGCCAATCAAATTCTCACGCCATTTCCCGTCTTTTACTTATCAAGATTATACAAACAAGCTCCTTGCCTTTAGACGTCATAATTAAAAACGAACACTTCGCATAAAAAAAAAAGAAAAAAAATATCTGTTAAATCCCAACAACAAATGCGTTGTCGTTGTCCTTCACAATATGGAACCTTGAGAACGGTCTATTCTTTGAACAATATGAAATTTGCTCACAGGACAGTCTCTAAATTATCTCTGAGAATTCACGATCACGTTTGTAAAGCTTTCTACGTCAAAAAGGACGCGAGACAGATGTCACCGTTGGTAAGAAAGCAGACACCCTATTCTGTTTGTCGTTATTCATTGCACCCACTGAAAAGGACGAACAGAGTGCAGTAAGCAGCACCCTTTATATGATATACCTATAGCTAGCCCTTCCGGCAGCATTACAGTTTCTTGATTTTCGTAGGTACTTCGCGTCGTCGGCAGCCACTATTGGTGTCCCTCCTTTTCTACTCGACCGAGGGGCGAATACAAATGGATCTCTTCTCTCGTTTATAGCGAGAAACGTAGTATATCCAACATTGAAATACAGTCCGTAAAATGAGATGTAAAGAGAGATAAGGACGTATTACATGATCTCCCATAAATATAATAAAACAATCAACGCCCACTGAAAACAGTAAAAAAAAAAAGAAGAAAAGAAAAAGTAATAATAAAAAGAGCAACATTTAAAAAATGAGAGAAAGTTAAAATCAATCGGTAATCTAACTTTTGTTAATCAATTCTTTGATTAGCAAAGAAGAAGGTGGAACACGTTCTAATGGAAAATTACAGGCGTACTCGTAGGAGTACTGTGCTGGATGTCTATCTAACGTCGAAGGAAGAACAAACGATTTGCATATAATCGGAAATATGTGGGAGCATGAGAAAGAGAAAAACAAGGCGAGAATAATGCTGACGGAAGAGAAGACGGACTACACTATCGGTAGACCGATTCATAGCGAACGATAACATCTAGCCAGCACAATATGGAGACCATGATAACACTTATCGCTTAGAACTGCTTCATGTATCGTATCTCTCAGCAGGTATATTGCATTGAGATAGACGGAACCTGACGAAGGATCATCTTCCAGAAACAAGATGCGTTTTATCGTGTACAGGAAAAGAAAGAGAAATAGAGAAAATGACTTTTTTTAAACATTACCCCTTTATTTTCGAAATCTTAACGAAAACGAAAACTCGAAAAAGACTACAAAGTCTCGTCGTTAGGTGGTCACACGAACGAGCGATCAAATGTCTCGTGGTTAACTCGTGTTTCCTTTATCAAGACAGTATCGTCTGGGAAGAGTGGTTTTAACCGAAACACTTGACAAAGAGAAAGAAAAAAGAGAAAAACAGAGACCACCTCAATTAGCCTTCGAAAGCACCTTGAATTATACTTAAAGACGATTTCTTCGCTTACCAACGTGTGACAGTTCTAACTTTGGAAGGATTCGTCATAGCCCTAACGCGAAGACCTATGCTAAAAATACGCTCGATATATTGCGAGATAGAAGTAGAAAGAGAGAGAGAGAGAGAGAGAGAGAGAGAGAGAGAGAGAGAGAGAGAGAGAGAGAGAGAGAGAAAGAGAGAGAGTTGTAGATAGTCTTCTACTTAAGTTTTGGATAGACGAGAAAGAGATAAATTCGAAATCGCTGTTGGCGTTCAGAAAGTCTACCGTCGATTCGACAATCTCCTTAGCAACGCAAAGGATAGAAAGAAAGTGAGAGGTTGTTGCCGCTGCTGCTGCTGCTGCATCGTTCGAATTAGGCATATCGCCACCCCACGCGGTTTAAAAGCCGAAGGTGGGATTGTCAGACACCGAGATGACGCATCTCGAAAATCATCTACTTTAAAGGAAAAATCGAATTTACAAAGATCTTTGATCCAACGTGCCCTTTTCATTTACTTCACGACAATTGCGTCCGGGTGAGGCGGTGAAGGGGGAGTATCTAACTTTTTTTCTACTCATGAATTAACAAAACAAATTTGCCTGAAAGAGGGAAAGAGAGAAAAAGGAAATCTTGAAAAATGTTTCTCTAAATTACATTTTATTGTTATCGAAGAAAAGAAAGAACTTGCGTGTGGTTTTACATTGGAATGTGAAAACAGGGAATTACGAATGGAGGTCGAATTATCGTAATGCCGATTCCAGCGATATATATATATATATATATATATATATATATATATATATATATATATATATATATATATATATACATATACACACGCGACTATCGCGATAATGTCTAATGCATATGGGATTAGAGCTATGTGGACGATTAATTGCAGCTGCAAAACTATGTCCTTGGAAACGCAAGATTCCGACTGTTTTATTTGTCGAAGATCTATACGACGATCTTTACACTGATCTTTTGATCTTAACACTGTTCATTATTCGAAATCGCGATTAATTGAAGTGGAAAGGAGAGAAAAAAGAAAGGAGTTTTACAAGAACGCACAAAATTATATTTACTTTTTGATTTATATATAAAGAACGTGTGAAAAAAAGAAAACAGAATAACCTGTTGCACGTTCAAGAATAGAAAGTTAATGGATATTTAAAAAATCTACTTTAGTGCTACTTTTAACGATGATAAAGCAACGTTCATAGCGTATTAATTTCTTTTTATACGATAAGTATGTATAAGCATGAATATATTATAGACACATAGATATGCACATAGAGTAACAGTTCCAAAACCCAAGAACAAAAATTTCCATTAAAAGTTAATGAAGAATGATGATAAGAAAGAAACGATGAGTGACAGGCAATCTATAGAAGGTAACGCAGTTGAACGAAAAGAAAATGGCGACGAACAGTAAGAAGACAAATACGGAAGTTAGAACGAAAGAAGGAACGAATCCGATCGGTGACTCTAATAGCGACTAGAAACACGAGACAATTGAAAGAGTAAAAATAGTAGAGAAATCTCTTCGGCTCTTCCTGCACTCTAAACTATGCTTTAACCAGCGTTCCCCTGTGACACGTGGTTATTGCGAAGAATCTCTCTCCTAACATTTTACTACGATCGATTAAATGCGGAACATGATTCACTAAACGTTTTCCTCGACGTGACGTAATGCGTCTTTTTTCTATCCAAGTAACGATTCCTTCCAAAGCTAGACTTTGTCTAAAAGAAAAGAAAAAACACTATCTACAATGGAATAGAAAATAATCTCGAACAAAATCATTATACACTTATTCATCCTTTATATAATAATAAATATATAATAATAATGATAATTCTATATATATATATATACAATCCATATCCACACAGCCTAATCATTTATTCATTAATTTCTACTTTAATTACAATAGTCCACTTTCCACTGAACCACTTATTTATATAGTAAATATTAAATATATTTAATAATGTCTCACATTCACAAAGCCTCCTTGTAAACGAATTGGAGTCGTCCCCCACAAATGCCGTAAAGGACCGGCACCTCGACACCCAAAAAAACACCCATGAAATATAATAATAATAATAACAATAATAATAAGAAGAAGAAAAAGAAGAAGAAGAAGAAGACGAAATAGAAGAAATAAAAGTATATATAGCTTGATCTTTTTGAAAAAAAAGGAAAATAGAAAAGAAAAAAAAAGAGGAAAAGCAAGGAAAAAATTTTTAAAAATCACGAAAAATACGTGACGAAGAAAAGAGATCTACTCACGCAAAACATCGGCTCTTCGTAACGTCGATGCTAAACCACCACGGATGCTACCGCCGATTCACGGCATGCATTTCAATCGTGTATCTAAATTCGTTGCCTCCGCTCAAGAATCCCAATCGATTTATAAAGAGACGAACGAGGCTTATTCGAAACTACGTATCTATGTAACGTCTTTTAATACTCAGCGAGCGAAGTGTAAGGATGCGAGGATATAAGTCGACCCAAAATCAATAAGATCAAACGATAAATAGCAGAAACGCTTAATGAAAAAGATGTACTTTCATTTGAATAGCTAATACATTTTCTTTGAAAATCTAATATTATTATCATATATTCATTCTATTTGTTCTCTACTTTTCGAAAACATTCATTTAAAATCGACAATCGCTCGAATTAAAAATGTCGATGAACGACAAAGAAAACCGAGACGAATGCTCGACGAGAAAATGCGTCAACGGTTGGTGCAATTAGATCTTTTATGTCTCTTTGTCGTCTCGCGTGAAGCGTAAATGGTGCACCACATCAGAACGAGCTTGAACGAGTGCGACGTACCTAGTCATCGTTGCAATTATTATTGCTATCATTCACGAATACCATCATTATTCTGCTTTCTAACAGACCGAATGAGTTTAAAACGGTCGGAGTGGTGAACCCAACCGAAAAAAAAAATGAGAACGAGCGGACAAATAATACCGCGTGAAACGAAAAGATTAAAAACGTTAAATTTCATTAGATTATATCAATGTCTTATGCATAAACTGAGCATTATTAAATGACGTCAAAAAAAAAAAGCAAAAAGTTTCTGGTCTGACTAGAATTTAGTTCTTTATGGAACAATTGTTACTACTGTTCTAGATTTATATACCTTTGATGTGTTCTCATTTCAGCGAAAATGAAAGGGATATTCTACATTTCTTTTTTCATGTATTATTTGAAAGCGTTTGCAAGGAATACTGGGCACGAATTTAACCGCTGCACATTTTGCATGTTATCCAGATCTGGGTTATCAAGAATAACCATTATAGGAACTGTATGTAAGTTGGATAATTTTAATTTCATTGATAAGTTTTAAGTTCATTTTATGTTCATATAAAAAAAAAATCATCGTAACATATCGACCATTGAATCGACATAGTTTCAACAACGCCCTTTCTAAACTATGTTACAAGATATGTTAGTGGCAGTTTCTTTATCTTTGTCTCCCCACAAAGAGCAGAGTTTTAAAATATCGCACGCCCTGAAATCATCGGTCTTGAAGTTTCTCGCAAAAACAGATCACATAATATATACTTTATCAAAATAATTTACACATCCGACATATGCTATATTTCAAAATGGTTTGTCATCGGCAATATATAATACGTTCACCTGAACGAAGATCGCGCCGAACTCTTAATAATATGGTCGACGATATCTCGTCAGCTGACGACGGGCGAAGATCGTTCGAGATACGGCAAGGAACGAGAGTCAACGACACCGTCCGATGATTCGCAAACCATAACCACTCGGCGGCCTTTCAAATTTATTTTCGCGATGTATCGTTCTTGTACGACAGACTACGATGAATTCACGACATGTTATCGGCCGTGACATTGACGCATAATATACTTTGTATCGGATCTACTCACGAATTCAGTTCGGGTTATGAAAAGCAAGAAATAAACAAACGTTGTATGCACTCCAGGAAGACACAAAAATACATGTATATAAATATGTAAGTATGTATGTTATGTTTGTGCATAAAGCGAAGCTATTTTGGCAAAGTCGATACCGTTTTCTCAAATCTGATTTTAAGGCGTATGCATACAGATGTATTCCGCAACACGATGGAGCTCGATGATCTCGTCGAACGTGTCGACCGATAGGAAAGCTTGTTCCTCCGTATTTATAATTCCCCAGGTTTCTTTTCATCCGAGATAGAAAGTCTTTATCGAGATCTCGATAAAGATTTCAATACAATAGCATGAAGTCTAAACTAAGATGTAAAACAAAGGGTAGAGCCGATAATTTTCGTGCAGCGAATCGCGATAAAAAGGAAGCTGGACAAACTGTATGTGTGGAGAAACGTTCGAAAAGAGAAAGGAAGAAATAGAAAGAGGTAGAGAACCAAATAAAAAAATTTAGAGGCCAACGATAATATCGAAGAAATAAGAACGATAAAACGGAAGAAAGAGAGTATTCGAAAGATGCATATACGTACATGTCAAACGAAAGGCCGCAACATGCACTTCCAATTAAATATACGAGGGCCACACCAACAGCGCGCGTGCCGTTTCTTGTTCTCATTACGTCAAACACACGCGTGTATACATTCGTGGCGCAAACCGGGTTAGCATTCATCACATACCGCAATCAAAATCCTTTCTTTCTTTTCCTACCACTCACATGACAGTTCATCGGTTCTCTACCTTTTTTTACGACTAGTGAGGAGGAAACTTCCACCGTCCATCCACCATTAACATCCCGCGGTTTCTCTCAGTTTCTCTGGATCGTAGCCTCGTTCCGCCACACGGCCGCGCCACACTACGACGCGACTTCGAATGTCGTTTAATTTAATGGAGGGGATAGAGAAGTTAGATCCAAGATAATTTTACGACTTGCGCAGCGAGAAAACCCGCTCGTCGCGATTGGTGACTCATCTAATATATTGCTTTCCTAGCGTACCTCTGATTGGCTGAAAGATCGGACACGTTGAAAACTGATGCAGTACCATAGTTTTCTCTCTTTTATTCCCGCGCAAATTTAAAACACTTTTCAATTCGATTAAAAAATTGTACAAGTTTTATGAGGGAAAAAAAATTTAATTAAATTTTTATCATAGTACAATACTAATTTTAATTTATATGATCTATCAATATAAAGTATAGCCGGTGCAATTTCAATTATTATGAATCATATGACACATCGTGTCAAATCAATCAAAGAATTATTAAATTAAATACAATGTACTTATGTTTATTTCAATTATATATGATAACGTTTAATATGTAAAAAAAATTACGGTAAGACATTGATTTATTATTTATAATAAAAAACATTCTTTACAACGAATTACAGATGAAAAATATGATTATTAACGAATGATAAAACCGAAAACAGTTATACAATCAAAATTGAATTTACTAGAAAAAATATAGAAAATCATGATAATATTTTTCATTATTTCAAACCACTTATCTTACGTGCAAGATATATTTTTTTTATTTCGTCTGCTCCCTTCTCTTTACATGCGCATGCACACATACATATATAGTTCCATACTCTGTCACACAATACAATATAAGTACATACAAATTTATCAAATTTTCAACCAGACGCATGCGACATATATCAGATTTCAAATGTGTGAGTATAGTGTGTATACTATGTGTGTACACATATGTTTATTTTATCATTGATGTAATTATAGTGTAGTATGATATGTTAGCTGAAAACAGCTGATGCTTTCATTTTGACATTATAAAGAAATAACTGTCTAACTATATAAAAAATAAATGTCATATTAAAGTAATCTTATATTAGTATGACTAACATATGTATAGGTTCAACGTGAATGTTAATCTACATTGATCTCCGGTACATATGTACGTGTGATATCTTTTAACCGTATTAGTTATTTGCAAACTATGGCTAGTTCGATTAGTACTACTGGAAATGGATATAATTTCAAAGTAGTGTTACTTGGTGAAGGATGTGTGGGCAAAACTTCAGTAGCATTACGATACGTCGAAGACAAATTTAATGACAAACATGTTACTACAGTACAAGTAAGTGATATAACTGTTGTTTTTTTTATATAACATGATATTTCTATCACGTTACTTATATAACAATTGTTCTTTTTTATATGTATAAAATAAAATTTATATTATTATATTAAGAAAATTTATAATAATTTATCTAAATAAATTATTCAACAATATTCTATACATAAAGATTAGTTGATATACATACTATACGTTGTAATCAAACGTCATTTTAAATGTTTAACATACAATTTATTTGGATTTTTGGTTTGTTATACTTTATTTAGGCATCTTTCTTAAATAAGAAGTTAAATATAAATGGTAAAAGAGTAAATTTAGCAATATGGGATACTGCAGGACAGGAAAAGTTTCATGCACTAGGACCAATTTATTATAGAATGTCTAATGGTGCCATTTTAGTTTACGATATTACAGATGAAGATACTTTTCAGAAGGTATGCGTGAAAATTTTATCAATACTTTTGTAATTATCAAATTATTTGTAATATCATTTTTATATATTTAGGTTAAAAATTGGGTAAAAGAACTTAAAAAAATGTTAGGCAGTGAAATTTCTTTGGCAATTGCTGGCAATAAAGTAGATCTTGAAAAGGAACGAAATGTTTCAATAGAAGAAGCAGAAGAGTAAGTAATTTTAAATTGTTTCAAGAAGTAAGTAGATGTACAAAATGAATTTTTCTTTACTAGATATGCCCAGCAAGTTGGTGCTATGCATTTTCATACATCTGCAAAACTAAATCAAAATATTGAACAGATGTTCTTGGACTTGACACGTAGAATGATACAACATGCTGATGAAGTAGAACAAAAGTCTTGTTTGCAAAGGACTAGCAGTACACGTCGTAATGTTGTGGTAGTTGAAGATGAATCTGAACAAAGTCGACCAGCGAAAAGTTCTTGTTGTGGCAGTTCTTCCCAAAACTCATAAATGAATTTTTATTTTTGAAAATGCTTTAATTTCAAGAATAATTATAAATAATATATGTATATATATATATATATATATATATATATATATATATAGACACACACACATATAATGTATATAAAAAACATTAGCTTTTTGCCATATGTCGAACATTGCTATATTTATCATTTTAAAGATAGTATCTTTTTAACTAGATATTGAGTGCAAAATATAAAATGTGCAGATCTTGAGAAATCTTGAGAAATCTTGAGTCTAAGAACAAATACATAAGTATCATAAAATGTTGTAAGTTTCACATAATGTTGTAATATTGTGCTATGTATGCAAGTATACATTATGCATTTAATGTTTTAAAAATATCGTGTAATGTACATTGTTATATCTATATAAATTTTTTATTACAGTATCTATTGGTATCATTTTATCTTTTTTACATAATTATATAACAACTATATGAATGATAGTTTGTCCATGCTATTATACTTTAATGAGTATTGAAAATATAATTACATATATTTATATTACTAATTTCTTAACAGTATGAATATAAATTCTGTAGATTTTCCATTATGCAGTGCATTACATATAGAGCGAATTTTTTGTGTTACTATATTTTATTTTAAAACAGTAAAGACTAATAGCATAGACCTATCATTACAATTAGAAGAAACTAAAACAAGTATAATATTAAAAATGAAATTAATTATAATTATTTACAATAATTATTTCTCATCATCATTAAGTACATCAATTAATGTCATATAAATCGATGTATATTTAAATATGGTCAAATTTGAATAAAGGAACATTTAAGAAAAAAAAAAAAAGAACAATCATAATATACACATGTATGTAATACTTTTCTGCTAATATTTATATTTATTTAGTAACATATAACATTTTAATTGACAACATGGACTTGAAAAAAATTATATAAGGGTTAGATGTTCTGCTAGATTGCAGATCCATACAAGAATTGTGCATGTTTTTATTTATTAGAGCAATAAATTACTCTATAATAAAGATATATTTGTTAATACACAATTTTATTTTAGTAAATATTAAATATTTTATATTCATGTATAACTAGTATTATATATTATGTGTATATATAACACTAATGATTATATAATACATAGAATGCCACAAGGAATGACAGAGTAAATTACTCAATATTAATAGTGCTATAAACTAATTATGTTATGTTTATACAATTATGCTTGATTACACTATTTGTGATCTAAAAACAATAATAAGGAATGTAATCACGTTAATTCTCTATACAGATGTTATATTAGCCTTTTAAATAAAGGAGAGCATGTCAATTGATTAGCTCTCATGTAAATACTTTCTAATGATCCATTTAATGGCAGGATTGTTACAGGAAATGTGTGTGTGTGTGTGTTTGTTTGTTTGTTATAAATCCTAATTAGTACATTTTTATCAATAAGAAGAAAATCAATGAAATTCTATATTGTTAGAAAAAGATTATAGTACTTTTACACCAAAACTAATGAGATGATCAAATATACAGTAAGAAATACAAACAATAATTCATGATTGTTTGTATTCTTTTTTTATGTATATCTTTCTATTGATTTCTTAAAATTTCCTTACAGATCAGTACTGTTCAATAAGATAATAAATTTACATGATTAATTTATTCAATTTGTACATATGTAATTATGATAACAGGATGCTTGATATTATTAAAAATCTACTTTATCATTTCTATTTTGTGACATTGGTTCAGAGGAAATTACTGTATATAATTACTATTATAATGTTAAATAAATAAAGATTATCATTATAATGTTTAATAAATTTTATATAACTAAGTAAACTTTTTAAATCTAGATCTTATAACGTTTATTAAGAAAATTGTAAAAATAAATATAGTATTGCTTTACAAAAGAAAAAATTAAATATGTAAGAAACGGAAGAGTAAATATATTGACTGAATTGTAATCTAGATTTATGAAAAGCACCATATTGTTAAATTGTTTTTAATTAACTATACTTGTATAATTAGATTTTACAAATCGAGAAGTAATATCCTAAAATTAGATAATCAAGGCATCCTGTACGTTATTACTCTTTTACAAATCGCACGCACATTTAATATTATACTTACTCTAAATATACGCCTACATTTTACATATAATATCTAACATTTCTTTGAATCTTTGGTATATGATTATGAAGTCATATAATTATATACACTATCCAGACTGGCAATTTAATATTAAACGATATTAATTTATTATGAATGATAAATATAGTCCTTTAGAAATTGTATTGCAAATGTAAATAAAAGATTATTGTGCTAATTGTACTTCATAATGTAATAAAGTTTCCTATGTTTTATAATCATATCATTATCGTAGATGATTTTGTGATATACAATTTTAATTAATCAAAAAGTGTTAATTATTAATAGCAGCAATAGTTATAATATTATTGTTAAAATATCACTAGATTAATGGTTTTAATATGCTCCAAAGTAATTCAGTTATATATATAAAAGTGTTATTTGTTGTGCTAACATTTCTAAAAAAACTTTCATGGTATTGTGGTACAAAGTATTTTAAATATCATCTTGCTTTATAATATTAAATTGAACAGCCACACTTAAATCTCACTAAAAACACGCATGTACAGGCACGCAGTTTACATACATGCGCAGATTTACACAATCGTTATTAATTTGGTTTGAATATCAGACCTTTGGCTATCACCCATTGTTTCAAATTAGATGATAAATATCTTATCTTGAAATGTGAATAGAAAGTCTATAAACTGATTAATAGGTCCTATCGCAGAAAGAGACATTCCACGTGACGGAGGTGCTCTAACGAGATTTGGGCCAAATACCACTGCTAGATTACTTGATGTCATTTTATTCAAATCACTTCGGTCTATTACCTGTTAATAAATATTAATTAAATTAAGAAAATAATTATGTACATATAATTAGTTGTTATATTACCTTCGATAAAAATTGTACTATATATTTTAGAAGATGATAATTATCTTCAGGAAGTTTTTCGAGCACTAATATTTTTACTCTACGTGGTCTTTCATCTTTTGATAACGCTATAAATAAACTCATATTAGTATTTATAATGAAATAACATGGTAAGTATTTCATGTTTCTTACTTTGAAATTGTGTTATTTCATCATATAATTCATATGTCATAAGGGGTTCATCTAATTCGTGAAGAAATGTTTTTAGAAGAACTGCTGCTATATGAGGATCTCCTTTAAAGTCTGCTTGCAAACCTTGATTACAGTCATGTTGTAATTTCCTAATTACTCCTACGTTAGCAGATCTTCTGAAAATTCCTTCTGTTTCTAGAGCTGTAAAAAAATTACACTCATAAATATAAATTGAATATTCTCAAAAAGTATATCAATTCTAAAAATTCTTGGTTAATAAATAATAATTACAAACATACCATCTGGACAATTTAGAAACTCAATACATTGTTTTACTATAGGTGGTATTGGATCACCATTATTATTTTCTTTAATAAAACTTAAACTTGCACCAAATTGTGTTGTACCAACTGGTGTAGCTACTGTACTTTGAGGTGGACTAGTTGGTAAACTTTTTTTATTTTTGCTTATAAGTTGTTCATTGTGCCTAAAAATATTCATATAATACTTTTAAATACATTATATGTTATTTTTACAGTAAAATACAAACTATCTACATTAGTCATTTTTAGAGAAAGAATGTGAATTTTTACTATTTTTATATATTAGACATAATGATACTTACTGTAGTACTTGTGGAGGTATAATGAGTTGATCGAGATTAATATATTGTGCTAGTTCTTCTAAATAATTAACATACATCATTTTACGACCAAACTTTGCACTACAGTAAAATAAATGTAATGTTATTAGAATACACACATAAAAAATTATCTTATATTTCAAATTCATCATTACCTAATAGCTGGTTTAAAGATCTGCCAGACAATTCTAATAAAATTGGTTGGATGGACTAAGTAGAGTGCTTTGAGATTCTTTTTATACTTCCTATCAAAGGCTTTATATGCCTGCCATAACCAAGAAAGTGGTGGCTTATTTTTTGAAGTTAGACCATAATGGAAATAAACAAGACTATAATCCTGTTCTACAAATTTGTCTAATGTATGCATCAAATACCTATAAAATAAAATATATGTTAAGAAAGATGTTTTTTTCCATAAAAATAGAAATTTTAAATCTGCCTTAGTACTTCAGTTCCTACCAGGAAAGGAGAAAAGGTAAGCTTAACCCTTAAACCGCAAGGTCCTTTAATCAATGCATACTCTTGATTGATATAAAACTGTGTCATCTTAATTTTCAATAACATAACTTGATTTTATAGTAATGATATAAAAATACAAATGCGTGAAATATAAAATCTTTACTTACTTTGGACAACACGTGTTTTCACAAGAAATAACAATGCCAACTAGCGCGATCCACGGTTGTTCTGAGAAATACCGTATAGTTAAATCCGCGGTTCAAGGGTTAAAAAATGGTTGCAAAGGTACTTGTACCTGTAATTTATTCTCAATTTAGTGTTTAAAAGCAACATTTTAATTTGCAATTAATTATTTTGGAATGTGGCAGATGCGAGCTTCTTGAATGAATGTAGTCCATTGTGGAAATAAATGAATTAAAGCAGCTTTCTTTAATAGTAGCGCTTACAATGGCAATGTGAATTTTATTTTACTATTTCAATATAAGTAATATTATGAAATTTAAATATAATATGTATAATAATAAATAATGAACACTGTATAAAGCTTAAAAATGCATTACCTGGCTCCATTTAATATTACAATGGCATATAAAATATTAAACTTCTTGAACAAACCTGAGGAGTTTGGCATGATTAAAAGCTTCTTTTCCAATAGGAGGCAATTTACAGGCTGATACAACTATTATTTTACGACCAGCACTGTCATCTCCTACAACTTCTACAATACCATGCCTCGATATATCAAGATAATCTTCTTCATCGGCTAGTTCTCCTTCTAGTGCTGCTAGGTCATCAGCTGCTCAATATAAACAAATCATTGTTTTAAAAGAATATAAAAATATATGATTATTTGTAGCAATTTTTATAAACTCTAAGGCAATTTAGTAATAACATTTAGGCATAATATATAGAATCAAGAAAATTGAATCCAATTTGTTATTAATGCGTATCTTTCTCCATCATTATACCATGCAGTAACAAACTATACAGCAATCTTCATGATTCACCTGCTATGTTCCACCAAATGCCATGACATTTAGTGGCTACTAACAGTAGATAAAAGGTCACACACCAGATTCTATAACTGGAGCATCTACCAGAGCTTCTTCAAAATTTTCTTCAATCGTCCCATCGCTTACTGGACTCTCCAAATAATCTATGCCTGTCACTACTGCACCACTGTTAATCAAATCTAACTTTGCTTCTAAAAGCTGTACAGCTGAAAATTTATAAAATTATATAGAAATTTTAGTAAATATTTATAAGTAGAAACATTTTTAATAACTTATAAAATAAATATGCATGTGCTATGTATTACCATTATTTGAAGATGTCTGTAGTTCTGTGTCATCAAACTCCAAATTTGGTTCATAATCATGATAATCCGATAAACTTGGATACGGATCTTCAGTTTCATTGTTCATTCCTATTGCGTAAATAATCTTTGATTATTATTGATTATACTAAAAATAGTACTAAATAATTAAAAGACATAGTAAATTATTTATCTGTTCAAAGTTTTGTTATAACATTTCACAATTAAAATCAATACAAATTTTTCAATAATTTTAAAAGTTGAATGTTAATTTTGAAAGTTGATTGATACAATAAAAAAACTATGTATTATATTGATAGTTATTATTACTATTACTACATTGCTATTATTTTTATTATATATGAACTATATAATATTTTACCGTTATACAAATTTTTTAAAGATTAAAAACAGATATATATAAAGTGACATTCGCTTTGACATCTACGAATAGAAAAACAGTTGTATTCACCTGTCAAAGTTCGTGCTGGACTTAGCGTCGCTTGATAGTTTGCTTCCATTTTTGCTGATCACTTATTAGTAAAAGGAGAGCGTTAATATAGAATGTGTGTTTATTTTTTTTTATTCTATTTTTTTTTTTTTTTTTTTTTTTTTTAAAAATACAGATTGCTTTGTCCTTCCAACGACATTATTCTTCTTGCGCTGTTAAAACGCAACGTATGTACTGCAACGTATTCACCGTCACGCTTTCATTTGTATGCCGTTAGTTAGTTTCTAGCTTAGTATCGTCGCTCCCTCTCTTTAGTTCAGTTTACACATACTTTTGTGTTCGTCATTGGACGATTTAAAATCTATTTTAATAAAAATAAACAAACATTCACATAGGTCAAGCCAATTGAACGATACACAATATTAAAATATTAGCTAATCGGAAATATGCTCGTCGTTAAAATAAAATTTCCGTAAAACACTTACATTGATTGGTTATTGGATATTTTAAGTTATCGAATCAGAAACGATATTGAAAACTTTCCTTACAGATATTTGAAATATAACATTTTGATTTTATACATTAAAAAAGTAATTTTCGACTATACGGTAATTATTAGATGAATAATTATATTAATGTAGTAGACCTTAATAAAGTTTGTTGTAAATTAAATATTTTATAATTGTATCAGTAAACGTTTATTCCTTGTGTATTAACAGAATTTTAAAAAAATGTTTATCTACAACGTTGCACTATTCATATATAATAAAATATATATATCTTATCTTTCATACGTATTAATATATATTTTTTAACTTATTAACAATTTTCTATCGTGATATCTGGAAAGTATCAGGAACTTTTTTGATAAATATCACTTGTAAAGTGTCACAAGACTTCACAAAGTACGTTGTCCAATGTATGTAGAGAAATCTTTAAAATATAAAATATTTACAATTTATATTTTAAAAACTGTAATTTTCGTATGTGTAGTAATTGTAGCTAATAACAGGTATTTATAATCGGTACTATAGTATATCTATATATATGAATAACACGTAAGTTAAAATTAATCTATTCTCTGTAAAATAATGTCTGTATTTTATGTACTACAGTGTTTATACTTAAGACTATTTTACATCAAAAATAAAAAAGATTAATACAATGATGCAATAATAAATACTATACTACTACTCTCTACTTAAAAATTTGCACTCAACAAAAATATTATAAATTATTCATGCTATTATTGTAATAATAATAATAATAGTCATGATGGAGGTTAGTATCATTTATTGACTAGTACTTATGAACGTATATTATAAATTTGTATATAATATTTTTTTCTGTATAAGATTCTCATATATATATATATATATATTGTAATGTATATTGTAATGTATATTGTAATCCTAAATATCATTTTTAAAAATTAAGACTCTCTTTAATGTATACTTATAATGTATGTTTAATATTTGTCTTCTTTTTATATAGAACAAAGAAAAATATTTTATGGACGATAGAGTATTAAATGTTATAAACAAAAAATTTGTGTCTTTACAAAACTATGAGAAAAAAGAAACTAATCAAGATTTACACCAGGTATAAAATTTTATATAAATGTAATATATATTAATTTAGATTCTTTTTAATATATATATGCATGTATAATTTTTTTTAATAAATACTTTTTTTAAATATAAAAAGATATAATATAAATTACACACACACACACACACAATATTTATTGTAATCTTACATATAATGTTTTAAAATTAAACATGAATAGGTCATTGACGGAATACTTGAAAAAATGAAAGAAAACGCTTTTTTTAAAAAAGTATTTCAAAGAAAAGTATTTGGTGGTAGTTTTTATAAAGGTACAAAAATTGGTGCACCAGAAGAATTTGACATAGATATAATAATTAAACTACCAATTAATAATGAGTTTGTGAAAGTAAGATAGTTTTTTATTTATTCCTATTATTTTAATTTATTCGTAAAAAAAATGTTCTTTTATTTTAATGATATATTTTTTTTGTCATAGATATATTAAATGTTTTAGAGATATACTTTATTAGAGATAGAGAGAGAGAGAGAGAGAGAGAGAGAGAGAGAGAGAGAGAGAGAGAGAGAGAGAGAGAGAGAGAGAGAGAGAGAGAGAATATTATTTTAATTTATATAATATATTACTTATTTATCCTTTATCTTCTTGAAGTATTTTATGTTCTTTAAATATTTTATTTGTACAAATACACATATTTGTAAATTTAGATAGAAAAATGTGATCATCCAGGTTTTATTAATATATATTCTGGCTTAAATTCGGATAAGTTAATGTCTAATGTGGTAGATAATAGGTAAGATAAGTTATAAATTAAATTTAATTAAACAGTGCTAGTATTCAATATAATATTATTATATATTAGATATATTGAATTAATAAATTATAAATTTTTTAATTGGATCATTATAACAAATAATTGCAAATTGTAATTGATCTACAAAATTACTTGCAATTTATAACAATACAACAATCTTTAAAATAGTTGCTATATCTTATATATGATTTTCATTACATAAAAAATATTATTATAAATTAATTAATTTATTTTATTCTGTTATTAGTGTACTACGGCAATTACTTAATCAGGATATGTATCTTGATCAAGGAAAGTTTCGTAGTTGGATGGAAAGCATTTTAGCTACAACTATACAAAAATTACCACTGATAAAAAATAAAATTTCATTAATAATCAATAATACTACATATATAGTATGTAAATAGTTTTTAAATAATCTAAATGTTGAAATATATATAGATTAAAAATTTTATATATTACAGATAAGAATAACCAAGGGTGGCCCAGCATTTACATTTGAAATAGAATTTCCAAATGGAAAAATAATAAACGTTGATTTAGTGCCAGTGTTAGAATTTTCAAAAGATGTACCATTCATAAAACCTTCTTTAAATTTTAAACAATTTAAGGTCCATGACAAGAAATTATTAGTAAAAAATTGTTACTATTTTATAATCTTAATCAATGAGATTTGATATGATTGTAGTTAATGGTATTATTTTATATCTTTAAAACAATTAATAGTATTTTATATTTTTAGAAACAAAACTGGTTTGCTGTACCAAAGCCTTTTATAACAAATTCTGGAAAAAGACATGTTTGTTGGAGAACATGTTTTTATGAACAAGAAAAAGAAATTCTATCTAAAAATGGACAAATTAAACAGATAATAAGATTGATAAAAGTATTTGAACTATATATATTATTATATTATATAAATGTATTATATATAGATGATACATATGAACTTTAATGAAATGATATTACCTTTTCAGAAATTAAGAGACACAGAAAATTGGAAAAGTATTGCTAGTTACTACATAGAAACTTTAGCTTTAAACACATTGAAGAATAACCCAAATTTTGGAAACATACAATGTACACTTTCATTTATGAAGGTATTTATATAATTATACATATTTTTGAATAATTAACTGTTCAATTGTATATGTTGTATCAGGTCGAGTGACTGCGTTTGTTTGTAGCTAAACAGTATTATTTTCTTTTATTTATTTCCATTCCAAATATATATATAAAATATTATAATTAATAATATTATTCCAAATATTAATCTTAATGCAAATAATAGAATAGTATCATACTTATAGATGTTAAATGACATGCATATTAATCTAATTAATAAGAACTTACCTTATTTCTGGGACAATAAACTTAATCTATTGTACAATCTCAATCCTGAAGAATTAAGAAACATTTCAAATCGATTGGGAAAAATCATTAAGAAAATTTATATATCCATAGAAGATGATCCATACGTCATTGCTTCCTACATCTGTAAGTTTAATACATCCAGATGTAACAGTTGAGTGCCATAGGTCTTTATTGTTTCCCAATCGAAAATTGCCAAGTGGCGCGATAGCGATTGTCCAATTCCATATCCAAAAATACCGAGCGGCGCGATAGCGCTTGTCATATCCCGTGTCCAAGAATGGATCGACAAAAACGGAGCGTGCTATGATTGTCGGATTCGCAGCCCAGAGCGCTGGCACTTTGGACACAAAATAGAAGAAGTGCGATCGCGCTGCTTGGCACTCAAATGGTTAAAAATGAACTTATCTCAGATTTTTACTCAACTGTTTCTCTTTATTGTTACGATTAATTATTTAAAAAAAAAACGAACTAAATTAAAAGTTATATTTCATTTGATTTGTTATACTTTTAGTAAATGCAAAAGAATACCAAGAATTAGTCGCCGAGCTAAATAAGCAGCCCTCAGAAACAGAAAACCATGAGAATAATCAGTGCATAATAACTTAATGATTATACTTAATATGGTTTCTCTCGGAACGAGTTTTTAAAAAATGATAAGTTTCATTTATATATATAATATATAATATTATATTTATTTTATATAAAAGAGCAAAAATTATATATTATTAACACTAGACAACCAACGATTGACTATACCTACTTCTACTAGAGGGGTCAAAATGACTTGTTTTTAAAATTAACAAGGTATTGAAAAAAAGATATAGCATTTTATGCGTTTTTATATATTTTCCTATTTTATGAGAAAATTGAATATAAACTGAATAATAATAATATAAATACAATAATAATTTTTAAAATACAACATAAAGTTTTTATGGGTTACAATTATTTTAGCAGAGCATGTACCACAGACTCTTTTATAACATATACCACAAGTATTTTTTGTTGTATTATTAGTACAATGTGCTATTTGACACCATTTACGTTTCATCGAAATATGTGTCTGGTTTTGTGATGGTGCACATAAAGATATTTCTTTTGCTTCTACTGAGGATCATCTGGTTAGATCTTTGTAGTCACCTGCAAGTTCTTCAGTTAATTGAAATAAGAATTATTTTCTTAAAATATTTTCTCCTGTTGTTTCATTGTATAATATCCATGAATTTATTCTAGCGAGATCCAAGATATTCAAGCGATAATATTGTTACCGTCATGTAACAACTTAGTTTTCTAGAAATATATTTGAAGCATATAAGAATAATATCAGAAACTTCTGAAATAACAAGTTTACTTAGTTTCGTGATGGTCAAAATGACTCACCTTGGTATATGTAGGTATACTACATAAAATTTTACAATAAAAAGACAAGAAAAGAAACTACTTTTTAGAATTAACTATTTACATATGTTAGAAAAAGTCATAGAAAATTTTAGAAAATAAAATGTACTGAAAATGAGTAATGATTATAAGAAATGCCAAACAAATCATTTTGATCCCCCTTGTTAGATCTAGTGTTAATGACAACTTTTAAAATAATAATAAAATATATTCTTACATAATAATATTGATCTATGTAATACTAATTATAATGTAATATTGATATTATAAAATTATAATTTTTTAGAATACTTCTCATTATTTTCAATTTATTTTACATAATGGTAATGCATTTCTATCGCACCATACCAAAAAATATTCTGCAATATGATTAGCACAATATAGCATATTAATACAATCACCTTGTGCTATATGATTGTTTTTTGCTGGGACTTTTAATAAATGTTCATATATTGTTATTAATTTAAAATTGTTTGGTTTTTGGAGCATTTTAATTTCTTCCGGATGTATTTCCTTATTTAAGATTTCAGTATCATCTATACGACAAGCATTAGTAAAGTAATCTTTGAATAAGAGTAATGTATCTACACATAGAATATCTTCTGCTAAGTCCTTAAATGAAAATAAAATCTATTTCAAAACTTCTCTTATTATATCTAATACACATAAACAATACATAGAATTATAAATAAAGCTTTTTTTTTTTTTTTTTTTTTTTTTTTTTTTTTTTTTTTTTTAATATAAAAAGTTGATGAAACAAATAAGAATAGAAAAGAAAAACATACCTTATCAAGGCATTTTAATTCCCATAAAAATATTGGATAATCAAATTTATTTCCATTATGAGCCACAAAACATATTGGTTTTATTAATGTATTGAGGAAACTATTAATCATATCATAAATTTTATGATCAAATGAAGATACATTTTGTAAACTTTCATTATTTAATTCTATTTAAAAATATAAACATTATATATATATATATTAAACACTATATTTAAAAAAAAAACTTAGTAAGTATCACTTACTTGTTAGAATCTCTACATGCTGAGGAATAGGTATATTAGGATTAACTGGTACAGTAAGAGTTTGTAAAACTCTTGGAATTTTATTTTTATTGAGACATATATTGTCTCGAGTTACAGCTACAAATGAAAATTCTGTAATTTTAGGCATTTCATTGCTCTTAATAAGACCTGTTGTTTCAATATCAAAAAATATAAATGTTTTAATCATTGTAATAAACTTTAGGATTACTAGATTCTTTATACACTTCCTTTCTAATGATAGAAATGGGAATGGTTATAATGTGTTGTTAATTGTACATATGCGTAAACATTATTACATATGTACACGTAGATTAATGTATATTTTTGGTATATGATTCATATACAGCGGATTGAGACGAGCGCGCACTTATATTACGCAATGTCGATTTATTTTCGAGGTTGTCTGCACACGTCAATATCACGCCGACATTACGTGATTATGTCGATAATGTTATCAATTTTTATGTGCACCCGACATGTCATGTGTCGTAATACCGATACATCGCCAATACCGACACTGATTTTATCGGTTATGACACCGATAAAACTATTCATACAAATGAATACTGTTTATCCATACTCACGTACGGTATCCATCTTCTGATGACCAATCAATACCAGGAACCCAGATGTTTTATTATAACAGAGTTATTATTATTGTCTTAAGGTGCGTATCCACTTATTGCGTATTCTCGTGTTGTATCATCTTTCCAAACCGTATCAATGTGAATGGACAAGCATTGCGTATCAAAATGTGATATGAAGATACGTTAATTAAACCGATCGGTCATTTGTCGGTTTTTCATTGTCATATCAAAGGTGTCTCTCAACAGGAACTGAGTGAGACTACTATTCTACTTCATGCGACAGGTCGTATTTTTTTGTTTTCATACGAAATGCAATTATGATCCTTAATAACTGGATACGCATCTTCACTATGTACATTTTTTGAAAACCTATTAAATATTATTTATGTTCCCGATAACTGGTATATAGCGATAATAAATTTATCATTGTAAAAATACATCAGAATGACATTTAATATTAATGCTTCTGAAAAAACCATAATTAAAGGGAAGCAAATTTCGAAGGTGATGAAAGTAGTGGTTAATAGTTATTAAAAATAAAATAGCTTTGTTACAAAATATATACATTCTGTTCAATAAGTTGAAAATCAAATACAACAGGGAGAGTCGAACTTAATCATTTTAATAAAATTGTTTAAGAGAAGCTCTATAATGAACTACGTGAAGTAAATTATTTAAAAACAGGGATATGCTATATCTATTAAAGTATATTTAGTGATAGGATTTAAAATACTTCGAATGCTTTGAAAATGATTCGAAGCTTTAAAATTATTGATATAGAACTTGATTTAAGTCAAAATAAATTTCGAGTTTTTTGTCAGTTTCGTTGCTCGAGTGATAGTGGACTCGTGTTATAATAAGTGAGAAGAAATTAACAAAAGATTCGAGACTTATCAAGGCTTTTTATACTTTGAATCAGACTAGAAGTGATTCGAATTTATCATTGCAAACAATGAAACAAATTCGAAGCGATTCGAAGTGTTTCAGATTTTATCACTAATTTAATTATATCCCATTAATACCATCCCTTTATCAATGCCATTAAAAGTTTTAGAAAAGTACAATATCATAGTACACTTTCTGATGGCGAAATAGAAGATTGTATGTAGAAATGAATAGTTCTGCTATGATGTAATATGCTAAATATAAATGTTGTTTTCTATTGTTTTTCAATAACAACAAATAAGGCATACATTCGTGAAAAAGAAATTAATAAAAAAAGCTTCATTTCTTAAAAATACCATTGTACTTATTAACCAAAATGTTTAAAAACATAGTGGTGTAAGTCAATCTTAATTTATGAATTTGTTTTTAGTTTATATAAAATCTTTTTTTATACTTCAATTTTCATACACAGATATTCTTAAATAGTGTTCTAAATCTATAAATGTGTTTTTACAATTTCGATATATGTATGTAGTTATTTTTAAATAATAAATGCAAAACACCATTTTATGAGAAACAGCACGAGTGTGATTTATACCACTATGATTCTCGATCGGTCGTATGATTCATAATTATTTGATGTTCTATATAAAAAAAATATATCATGATAATGGAAAGTTTTATATTAATTAAAGATATTCTCTAGTTTTTATCTTATCTAATATGCAACTATGAATTGAATTGATGATGTACACAAACATTTGTAACGAAATGTACGATGTAAATACAACCATTAATAGAGAATGTACTTATCAACTGGATATAGTTCAAGAAAATGTTTATGGCGTGGCATGTGAAATTTCGACTTATTTCCGGTAGATGGATATCACAAGAAATAATAAACACTTCGTCATTAGTATTATCATGCAATTAAATAAATATTATAGCTAAATGATTACTCTTAAACAAATAATTACAACTTTGTATGCAACCTCATAATATGAACACAACACAGAAATTAGAAATACATATAGGATTCTTGGAACAAGTTGGATGCTTGGGTGGTCTGGACCACTTTTTCACCGTGTCCCTCCTCACGGAATCGAAACCGGAATGATTGGGATCAAACCCATATACGTCCCTATAGAGTAGTCAACCTAGATTATTAAATACAGCATAGGAATTGTCTAGGCCATTAAGTTATCCAGGCCCTTAGTCCAACCTTCCCACTAATGCCTACTTATTAAAAAAGGAGGTGCTCTTCCCCACATATATTTTTCATAAAATAAATAAAATAAATATCGGCTATGAATATAATAATCAAAAACTTGTTTGACTTATTTAATTATTAGTATTTCAACATTCCTTTTCTTCTCTCAATATCTTTTTAGATCAAGTTCATATATTGTATCGTAGAAAAAATGTATCTTCTATGTATTCATTGATTTATTCTAAAATCTATGCTATCTTATAAGTTTGTTATACCTAAGAAAATAAGAAAGATTGTATATCTACGTAGAAAATCAAAATAGCAACAAAAATTATTTACAGTCAACCTTTATTTAGGAATATACTCTTTTTCAAAACCAACTTTTAATTATTAATTGAAGTATGCATATGCGTATGTATGTATGTATGTATGTAAGACATGTTATATAAAACTTCCATAATGCAGTTACATAATAGCTGTGCACTGCAGCTATGTAAGCATATTGAAGACATTTTAAACAGCTAAAGATATATTAAATAAAAACAAAAGTTTGTCCAATGTTATGTTCATGGATAGATAATAGAACAATTATCTATTAATAAAATCTGAGCACTATATATTTCTTTAATTATATTATATCCAATCATTATGGAATAGTCTGCATAATTAGTATAGGATATATATGTATGATAACAAATATAATATATACTAGATTAAAAAACTGCTTATAAATATTGTGTGGTGTTGTCATATCACGTTTGAATTATATATAGTAATCAATTCAAATTCAATAAGTACAATTAAAGACAAATTTAAATATTTATTCGTTGTATTTTAGATAAAAGAAAATCATAATATACAACATACGTATTTTGGGCTATCTGTATTTAACAATAAACTATGATACAATAAAAAAGCAGTTTGATATTAAATTTAAAAAACTTGGTCACGCTCATATATTTGGATTAATAAAAAATTAGGATTATTATCATTTTTCGGTATAAGTGTTTATAACTTAACTATATTAATATTTGTTAATAATATAAGTATGCAGACAAATTCCTTACATGAATTGGAATATAGAAAATATTTTATAGTAACTCAATGGTGCAAGTAAATGTAATCATACAAAAAAGTCCGTTTCAACAGATTATAGATATAGTAATGTAACTCTAACACTCTCTCCTGATTCCTGTTAAGTCGTATGCAGATAATATTAAGAATGCAGATCAATCTGCGTATACATTTTGCATATAATGGTATATGCAAAAAGTATAATTATAAACTTTCTGTATAAATCTGCAAGTTAATATCCTCCAGTATGTATTTAGGCGACTAGAATGCTTCTGTATATGAAAAGTCGCTACATAAAATCGTCATAATCGTCATATACATAATCACTATACTCGCTTAACATGGTATTTTCTCCTTCAATTTTAAGTTTTGCTTTACCCTTTCCTTTAGCTTTTTTAGGTTTTTCTCCTTTTTCTAATTTTTGTTTTTCTATTAATAAATTATCCACCATAGTCTTGACTTTCTTCAAAGCATTTGATGATACTAGAAAAGAATTATATTATTGAATATATTGGTCAAGGTAATATATAAATAATATAAATATACTAACAATTTAGGGCAATGGATTTTATAAGTTCTTCTGCAAATGGTGGAAATTCAGAATGTTTTTTAAACTGGTTGATTTTCTGTGAAAGCACAGTACCAAATTGTTCAAATTCTTCTTTTGTGTTAGGATTCATAGCATCCAGCCCTGTTGATGATTCTTCAGTTACACCTGTAAAATACGATATAATATAATAATTGTGTTTCTAAAGAAATATAATTTCTTTACAGAACATGTAATTACAAATATTGATTATACGAGGCTTGTGATATATATAACAGTTTCATAGATTTACTTATTATTGTACAAAATAACAAGTTTTTCTAATAAAAGAATATGTATCTAAGTTACACTTGTTCATAAAATTACATTCAAAATAGTTATATTTAATAATTAATAATACCTGTATGCAATTGTAATATTTAAAATTAAAAAGAGTCCATAGCATTTTATAAGAGTTACTCGGAAGTAATTATTTTGAATACTTCAAATAAAATTTTTAATATTATAATGTATGCCCGCTTGTACAGTCGTACATACACACATTACATACACGCGCTTGCGCGTGAGTAGCACGCGCGTGTGTACACACATAACTAATCAGGAACAGTACAGGAGACTAACAACAAGATAAAAGGTTGCAAACTAACATGAACACAATAATTTGCATAGAATAGCAACGTTTATTAAAATACATAACAGTATTTGTTCAGTACCATAAAATTTGTAGTAAACTTGAGTGTATACGTTTGTGTATATGTAACTGTCCCTAGTACAGTTCCTGACAATTATACATAAATTTGTATGAGTTCTTTTTGTCGTACTCTTAAATTAATGGTACTTAAAATATCATATTGTAATATTTTACTCACGTTTGTGCCACTTCTTTTATTATGAAATATTTTGTTTTTATACTTATATCATATCTATATAATACTGTACAATTTTATGTATAAGAGAATAATAAATACTTTTCTGTGTGTACACAATACCACAAAGTTATAAATAAACATGCACATATATGTACATGCATTCATAAAATTTTAGTTTATGGTCAAATAAGTTAAAGATAAATCATTTATGCTGCCAATTGCTCTCTCTCTCTCTCTCTCTCTCTCTCTCTCTCTCTCTCTCTCTCTCTCTCTCTCTCTCTCTCTCTCTCTCTCTCTCTCTCTCTCTGTCTCTTTCTCTCTTTATTTGTCTCACTAGTTTTATACCTTAAAGTTATTATAATATATTATCTGTTGTCATTGTGTAAAACAGGACATCTTTATATGTAATTTAATATAGTTTAGAAAACTCTGATTCTTTGAACATCTACTATATTATCTAATAAAGATGTGTTATATTCTTATGAAAATGCATGACTTAATGGTTTAGAAAAAAATTCATTTTCATTATAAATTAGATGATTTATGTTTAGAAATATTTATAAAAATTGTAAAAATCATGCATAAATTGATTTAAATAATGATTTTGCATAAGGCATGAGATATGTAAAAAAAATTACACTTTTGACGTGCAAATGACATGTTATTTTTTCTCCCCCTTATGTGGTTTACGCGGACTAAAATCTACAAGGTTTAACAAACCAAATGTTTCCATTGCCAATCGTAAGTCAGCCTCTTCCTGTAACCTCTGTCGCCTTAACAGCTCTACTCTCTTCTCTTCTGGTGTTAATGCTTCTTCTTTTTCCTTAGCTTTCCTTTCAGCTTCCTCTTTCGCTTTTTTCTAAGTAACAAAATGAATGCTTTATGTAAATATGTAAGGTAATAATTCATTCAATATATATTTATATAATTTATATAATTATTAAAACTAATAAGGTGAACTAACCTCGCGTTCTTCAATCCTTTCAGTAAGAGCTTTTTTCGGTTTTGGTTTGGCTTTTGGTACTTCTGCAGGTTTTTCTACATCCTTCTTTTCTTCTTCAATATCTTCCCAGCTATCCTGTTTATTTATTATTTATGAAGACTAAAATAACTACAAATCTGATACAAATATCTACTATATTATATTTCCTATTTAACTATCATTTAATATTACAAAAAGAATTTTTATTGGAATACATGAAAAAATATAAATTATAAAATTACTAAAATATAAAAATGTATTCTATCTATATATGATTTTATTACCATTAGTGAATTTTTATCTGTATTTCCAGTAATTTATAATATAAGGATCAAGTGGTATAGAGTCAAAATAATCCTTGAGAATGTAAACAATAATTTTCAAATAATAAAGGCCAGCTTGAGTTGTAAGAGTCAACATGTGTGTTTGCTGTAGGTTAAGTTCAGAATAACACACATAATCACAAAAATACATCGAATAATGAATATCTATTTTATTGAAATGCTTATACCTTTACATCTTCGTCTTCATCTTCACCTTCCCATTTGTTTGATCTCATCGCGAGATCAAATTTCGCTTCAACATTGTCCACATCTGTAAAGTGCACGAGGTTAAAATTAATACCGCATTTTATCACACATTTGTTATTAGAACATTGAAAATTATAGTGAAAATAAATCATTAATTATCACAGATACACACCCCACTCATCATCCATGATTATAACCGATTATTTTGCAGGTATTGCTCCTATTAATAAATTTGAAACTCTTCGACCTAACGCAAAAGAACCAGAAACGGCCGGAATCAAGGGAGTCATACTAAAGTTCCTGCGAATACAGGAAGACCGAGTTTATGTAGGATACCAAGTTTCAGCATAGACGAAATATAGTATAGATTTAACAAGTAGTGGAAATTTCAATTTTTTGTCACGGCAAGTTGTCGAGAAATTTAAAAAAAGAGATCGTAGCGTTAATTTTGATAGAAATAATAACTATAAAGTAGAGCATGCTTGGATGTTAGATAATTGGTTTCTGATGCATCGTTGGTAATGTAGAAAATAACTAAAGCAATTGTGCCATTTACAAAAAACAATGACCTGACTTAACAAGCCTTACGGCCAGCGATCGATTGTCGCTAGCAGTTGTTATTTGGTGGGTCTAGGTAATTGTAAGACACGTGGTGTGTAACAAAAAAATTCAGTACTGTTTCAGAATTATTAGATTTTTAATAGTGATGCAATAATGATGCTGAAACTTAAAGTCAATGCTAATAATCCACCAACAGGTATGAACAATGTCTTATTCTTCGTTTTGTTTGCACCTTTTCTTTACTTCTTTTTTTTATTATTCATATCCGGTTTAACATATGTTGGTTAATATTTCATTCTAAGAGTTATTAAATATAAATATATTAAATATAATAATTTTCTTTTTTGTACATTTTGGTTATCATATTGTTAATATTTTAATTTAATTTTATTTTTCTTTACAGATGCATTAATAACAGTAGAAGTAGTTAATTATGAAGAAAAAGCAATAGATATAGTATGGTGCAATGACTGGAAAGGTAATGGAAATCTTAAATTATTAGATTCCAATGATCAATTGTTAGCAGAAAGTGGCAATGAAGTTGTACGTTATATTGGTAGAACTATTGCTAAGGATCTATATGGTATGTTAAAATATATTGGATCCTTTTGTTAGGAAGATACCATATTATAAATTTTCATTATATTTTTCTCTTTATAGGTGATTTAGATATTCGTGGCAGGACAGAGGTAGATCATTGGTTGTCATTTGCTATAGGACCATTATGTCAATCGCCAGTCAAAAACGAAACTCTTTCTTACTTAAATAAAATATTAATGACAAATACATGGTTTGTAAATAAAAAATTAACAGCAGCAGACATTTCTGTTTTCTGTGCTCTTTTAAATTTATTATATTTGGAAAAGTATGAAAAATTATACCCTTGTGTAACCAGATGGTATAAACAAATGCTTTCTTTGCCAGCTGTTATACTAGCATTATCCTCCATTAAAGATAATAAAATAACAACAGAAAATATTATACAAGTTGAAGAAACAATGAATAAGAAAATAGGTGCAAGAAAACAAGAGGGTAAATTTATTGATTTACCAGGGGCAGAAATAGGAAAAGTAAGCTAAACGTTCTAATTGATTACAACTATTATTTTGTTAGTTATCTATAAAATGTTATTTATCCAGAAGTTCATATATTTTTCTTAATTTTTAATCATTTTTTTTGTAATAGGTTGTTGTACGTTTTCCACCAGAAGCAAGTGGTTATCTTCACATTGGTCATGCTAAGGCAGCACTTTTGAATCAGTATTATGCAGAAACTTTTAAAGGCCAATTAATTATGAGATTTGATGATACAAATCCTGCAAAAGAAAATTTAGAGTTTGAAGAAGCTATATTAGAAGATATAAGATTATTAAATATTAAGCCTGATCGATTCACTTATACATCGGATTATTTTGATTCAATGCTTGATTATTGTACAAAGTTAATTAAAGATAATAAAGCATTCGTAGATGATACACCTGCTTTACATATGAAAGAACAACGTGATCAAAAATTGAAGTCTGCAAACAGAGATAATTGTAAGTAACATTAGTTTCATTATATTTTGCATTTTATATCATTGTATGCTTAAAACCTAAATATTATTTTATAGCCATTGAGAAGAACCTGGAATTGTGGAACGAAATGCAGATAGGTACTGCGAAAGGTCAAGAATGCTGTGTACGAGCCAAAATAGATTATGAGTCAGTAAATGGATGCTTACGAGATCCAACAATTTATAGATGCAAACCAGAACCGCATCCCCGTACTGGAACAAAATACAAGTACTAAATAATTATTTTACTTTTATAACTATATTACTCTTTTTGATTTTATATAATATCATTTAATATTATAACATATTATTTTTTCAGAGTATACCCAACATATGATTTTGCCTGCCCAATAGTGGACGCTGTTGAAAATGTCACACACACATTACGTACAACTGAATATCACGATAGAGATGTTCAATATTATTGGATAATTGAGGCATTAGGATTACGTAGGCCACATATATGGGAATATTCGCGTTTAAATATGACAAATACTGTTTTATCTAAACGTAAATTAACATGGTTTGTTGAAGAAGGTTTAGTGGATGGTTGGGACGATCCACGTTTCCCTACTGTAAGAGGTATCTTGAGAAGAGGTATGACTGTAGATGGTTTAAAACAATTCATTATTGCACAAGGCAGTTCTAGATCAGTTGTTTTTATGGAATGGGATAAAATATGGTCTTTTAATAAAAAAGTAATTGATCCAATTGCTATTAGGTATGTAAATAACATATAAAAACAAATTAATAAATATTATATGATACTCAATTCTAAAAAGCAACTTTTATTATATTAGGTACACTGCATTGGATTATGATAAAACTGTCCCAGTTAATGTTTTGGATAGCAAAGAAGAATGGGTAACTGTTCAAAACCATCCAAAAGATCCATCGTTAGGCACTAAACGTGTACGAGTAGGTTCAAAAATATTGATAGAAAAAGATGATGCAGAAACACTAGTTGAAGGACAAAATACAACATTCGTTAACTGGGGTAATTTAAAAATTGAAGCAATACATAAAAAGAATGGTGTTATTGAAAGTGTAGATGCTAGACTTAATTTAAGTGATGAGAACTACAAAAATACATTAAAGATTACTTGGCTACCTGCACCACATACTTTTAAGGATTTAATACCATGCTATGCTGTTTATTTTGACCATATTATAAGTAAGCCAGTTTTGGGAAAAGATGATGATTTCAAAGATTTTGTGGCCAAAGATACAAGAGTAGGTTAATTATTTTTAATAAATTATTATCAATGTGTTTAATAAACTGATACAATAATATTTTACATGATTCACATAATATATTCTTTTAAAACATATGATCTAATTTCATCTGTCATAGAAATATTAATAAAACTGTTATTATAAACTTAGGTAGAAATACGAATGTTGGGTGAGGCAGAATTACATAGAGTGAAGAAAGGGGAAATAATTCAGTTGCAAAGAAAAGGATTTTTCAGATGCGATGTACCCTATGCTAATATAAGTCCTTTTTGTTGCAAAGAGCAACCTTTAATTTTATTTCATATACCAGATGGTCATATTGCTTCTAAATCTGTAAAGGCAAATGTTGATAGTAAATCAAATGTTGCAAAAGTAAATATTTATTTTTGTTATATTAAATGATATTTATGATTATTTAAATGCATATTTATTAAATTGTTTTAATTATTATTTTTTTTCTCCTCTAGACTGGACATAAAGATGTGAATATAAGTGATAAAATTATTACTCAATGTTTTGAAGAAATACTAAAACAAGGTGATAAAGTAAGACAATTAAAAAATGCAAAAGCAAGTAAGGATATAATTGATCAAGAAGTAAAAATTCTTTTAAATTTAAAATCTGAATACAAAACTGCAACAGGCCAAGAGTGGAAACCAGTCAAGTCTGAACAAATAAGTGCAACTATAAATTCAGCATCTCCAAATAAAACTAATGAGAAACTATCCGAAGAAATACAAAAACAAGGTGATAAAGTAAGACAATTAAAAACTGCAAAAGCAAGTAAGGATATAATTGATCAAGAAGTAAAAATTCTTTTAAATTTAAAATCCGAATACAAAACTGCAACAGGCCAAGAGTGGAAACCAGTCAAGTCTGAACAAATAAGTGCAACTATAAATTCAGCATCTCCAAATAAAACTAATGAGAAATTATCCGAAGAAATACAAAAACAAGGTGATAAAGTAAGACAATTAAAAACTGCAAAAGCAAGTAAGGATATAATTGATCAAGAAGTAAAAATTCTTTTAAATTTAAAATCCGAATATAAAACTGCAACAGGCCAAGAGTGGAAACCAGTCAAGTCTGAACAAATAAGTGCAACTATAAATTCAGCATCTCCAAATAAAACTAATGAGAAATTATCCGAAGAAATACAAAAACAAGGTGATAAAGTAAGACAATTAAAAACTGCAAAAGCAAGTAAGGATATAATTGATCAAGAAGTAAAAATTCTTTTAAATTTAAAATCCGAATACAAAACTGCAACAGGCCAAGAGTGGAAACCAGTCAAGTCTGAACAAATAAGTGCAACTATAAATTCAGCATCTCCAAATAAAACTAATGAGAAATTATCCGAAGAAATACAAAAACAAGGTGATAAAGTAAGACAATTAAAAACTGCAAAAGCAAGTAAGGATATAATTGATCAAGAAGTAAAAATTCTTTTAAATTTAAAATCTGAATACAAAACTGCAACAGGCCAAGAGTGGAAACCAGATAAATCTCAAACAAATAGAAC
Organism: Dolichovespula saxonica; assembly: GCA_911387935.1. Classification (NCBI taxonomy): domain Eukaryota; kingdom Metazoa; phylum Arthropoda; class Insecta; order Hymenoptera; family Vespidae; genus Dolichovespula; species Dolichovespula saxonica. The sequence continues at coordinate 2,503,985 of OU427003.1, read as the reverse complement.
TGAGTTGTGTACAAAATCAGAAAATAAGGAAATTACAAATGAAGATAAAATATCAGTATTAATACAAACACAAGGCGATAAAGTAAGGCAATTAAAAAGTTCAAAAGCAGAACAATCTATTATTGATAAAGAAGTGAAAATTCTTTTGAGTTTGAAGAATGATTATAAAACTATAACTGGTCTTGATTGGAAGCCAAAAATTGAGATGACACCTAAAAAGAAAAAGAAAGATGAATCTGCAAAAAGTGGAAAGAAATCAGATAAAGATATGACAAATAATGAAACAAAGAGTAAAGATATAGATACTAATAAAACTGGGACAAGATTAGGATTAGAAGTACAGAAAGAAGAAAATTTTGCTGATTGGTATTCTCAAGTTATTACAAAGAGTGGAATGATCGAATATTATGATGTATCAGGTTGTTATATTCTTCGTCCATGGAGCTATACAATTTGGAAGACGATAAAGGAACACTTTGATAAACAGATAACGAAATTAGGAGTACAAGAATGTTATTTTCCAATTTTTGTTACACAAGCAGCACTTGAAAAAGAAAAAGCGCATATTGCAGATTTTGCTCCAGAAGTTGCATGGGTTACCAAATGTGGAGATTCTGATATTGCAGAACCTATTGCTATTCGACCTACTTCAGAAACAGTCATGTATCCAGCATATTCTAAATGGTTAAGATCAGACACAGAACTTCCACTCAGACTCAATCAATGGAGTAATGTTGTGGTAATTATAGATTTATAGTTATAAATATGATTTATCTGCAGTTAATTTATAAGTTTAATTTATAGCTAATTTATTGCAGTCTTGCTCTTTAAATGATATTAAATAATTTATTATAGAGATGGGAGTTCAAGGATCCTAAACCATTTTTACGTACCAGGGAATTTTTATGGCAAGAAGGACATTCAGCTTTTGCTAATAAAGAAGATGCTGAAGAAGAAGTTTTAACAATTTTAGATATGTATGCTAACATATATGAAGACTTACTCGCTGTACCAGTAATTAAAGGCCGTAAAACTGAAAAAGAAAAATTTGCTGGTGGTGACTATACAACTACTGTAGAAGCATTTATTTCAACTAGTGGAAGAGCAATACAAGGTGCTACTAGTCATCATCTTGGACAAAATTTTTCAAAAATGTTTAATATTCAGGTTGAAGGGGCAGTTGAGGGAAAAGAAAAGATTTACGTTTATCAGAACTCCTGGGGTATGACCACTCGTACTATTGGAGTTATGATAATGGTAATATCGTGATATTTTCTAAATATTCATTATAGTTACTATATAAAATATAATAATATAGTATAAGAATAATTATTGATAGCTTTCGTGTAGAATATCAAAATTTATTTGTATGTGAAAATCGACAATGGTAGTTGTGTAATTACATGTTAATTTCTAAACAAATGAAATTTATTTTATTGTTAGGTACATGGAGATGACAAAGGTTTAGTATTACCACCAAATGTAGCTTCAATTCAAGCTATAATTATACCGTGCGGTATTACTGCAACTACCACTGTACAACAGAGAGATCAATTGATGTCAGAATGTCTTAAATTAGAGAATGATTTAAACAAAGATGAGTCCCTTAGAGTTAAATCTGATTATGGAAATAATCGTACACCAGGATGGAAATTTAATCATTGGGAATTGAAAGGTGTACCTGTTAGGATTGAATTAGGCCCTAAAGATCTGGAAAAAAATCAAGTGACATTTGTACGTAGAGACAACTATCAGAAAGTGACAGCAAGTAGAGCGGAAGCGGTAGTTTTTTTACGTAATTTACTTACTGAGATACAATCTAGTATGCTTAAAAAGTACGTGCATATTATTATTTATTCTTGTATTATTATAATAGAGAGTGCAAAATTTGAAAAATTGTGAAATTAATAGTAAAATGTTAACAAAATATAATAATATAAATAATTAATCAATTTTTATAGAGCAAGGAAGGACTTAGAAGATCATATTAAGAAAGTAGAAGAATGGGAACAGTTTTCTGTTGAATTAAATAAAAAAAATTTATTATTATCGCCATTTTGTGGAGAACCATCATGTGAGGATAATATTAAAGCAGACAGCGCTAGGTAAACTTATATTATTCTAATATAGATATTATATACGCATACAGATAGAATATTTGGAACAAAATATTTCGTGAGTAATTAATATTAATACTATTTTCATAAAATTATAGAAACGATGCCAGTGAAGAAGCAGGGGCATTATCAATGGGTGCAAAAAGTCTGTGTATACCTTTCGAACAGCCACAGACTTCTATACCATTAGATAATTTGAAGTGTATTCATCCAAGTTGTAAAAACAAATCCAAATTTTACACTCTTTTTGGTCGTAGCTATTAAACTAAAATAGCAATATTCATCGATTTGTATGTTGAAATTCTTTGTAGTCTGTTTTTTAAACAATCATCTTATAAACAAACATTTTCCATAAAACTACGTTTTATTACATGGAGTATTTATGTTTACGCTTCGTTTAAATTTGACAAAAACATGTTATGATATTATTACGGCATTATAACGTATACATAACTTTTATATATGAGTGTGGTCCTAACATTAAAAGTTTGTATTTTCTGGTATTTATTTATTGCTAACTAAGATAGTGTTTGTTTTTTTACTATCACACTGAAATGTTCATTTCTTTTTTAATTATGCTGAATTCGAACGTAATGTCAAATAACCATGAAGATACTAATAACGGTTCAGTCAATTCTTATTTTGATTGATGAAAAGTAAAATATATTGTCTGAAAAAGATCTGTTTTCAAACATTGCCACAGAAATTTTACTGAGAAACAAGAAGAGCCATCAAGCAAATTGTTTTGACGTCCAATCAACATTTGATATTAATTAAAACAATAATCAAGATATATTTCCGAAAATCGATTATGGCAACGGTACGTTTATGTTTGCATTTTTATTAATAAATTCGAAAAACAAATGATGAACAATTGTTTTTTTTTAAATAAATCTACGCATAGCCTATATACACATGCCCATTACCTATATATGTTTTCAGATTATCATACTAACGACATCTTTATACAAGTTTTTTAATCTATTTGCCTTTTTGTACTGCCGATAATGTCGATAAAAATATTTTGAAAAGTATTGTTGCATGGATTTATAGGTGTTACAACATTTTTCGAAAAATAATTTTGACAGCATATAAGTATAATAAAGCGCTTAATATGTTCATTTTGCATAACTTTTAAATTATACGTTCTATACAATATTGTTATGTACACATCACACGCACACACACACACAAAAGATGCATAGTATAATTTATTGTTTTTCTGACGTGTCAATGTTATGTATAGAATATATGTATATATAATAGTAACATATATAAAGTATGTATATAAAGGAGAATGTTTTCTTCAGGGAATTTTAAAAATTCACTCTAGAACTAAGTACAACAAGCTATTTCAAGTCATAGCTTGAGAGATTTATTTTCTTGGAACATTTGACGACACGTAGCCCGTTTTCCCCAGTGCGTTATGGCGCGACAGGTTGTTGTAAGTTCTTTGAAAGCGTTTGTACGTATTATCATGTAACCCTAGAGATTTCTTCGAGTTAAAAGATGTTAAAGAAATGTTTTAGCATTGACATCGATCTCACACAGAGCTACGTTTATATCTCTGTATTCTGAGTGAAGTAAACAAAAGTATGATTTATCTTTATCGGAAAATCTGTGTTAAATAAAGTAAAAATTAAGTTTGATTATTAACGAATCTCAGTCAAGAAGATTATTTGAAAGCGGTAATTAAGTAACAGAGATTAAGTAAGAGATTTTAATCGCGTTCGGTTATGAATATTTTATCGTTGACATGTTATGTAAAATAAAGTATTCGAAAGTTTATGATGGAGACAGTTATCATAAAAGATTGATCGTTTCACGTAGGATTATTATAATTTTTTGTTTTAAAAATGTTTTCAAGTAGACGTTTTGTAAATATAGATTTATTAGTATTTTTCCATAGCTATTTTAAATAAAATATTTTCAAAACAATTCTTTCTTTGTAATAATCTTAATTTCTCTAATTTATTAGGTTAACCGTGAAAGATATAAGAAACTTAACTTATATATGAAAGTAGGTTAGATAATTTGCCTTGTTAGATTAACAAATCCATCAAGCAAGCATCGTAAATTTAACGGAGACATAAATTTAACATCATTTTAACGTCGCACTTGCTTCTAATGACTTGGATGTAATTATGACCTGGTGTCAAATTTCGTGAACGTAGAAGGTTGACTAGTGTAGAAATTAATGGTGATATCGTATATTCCTGAGAAACTAATGAGCGAAACGAAATATACAAATCATAGGGGATTATTCAAAATTATATATTCTTTGACTTTATTATTTTAATCGGATCTCTTATTGAGAACATTGTCGTTGACGTGTTACGTAAGATATAAAGTATTCAAAAGGTTATAGTCGCGCGCGCGACTATGGTCTCTTCGAAAGCTTTTTAAACTACTTAATTATGTCTGAAGTGAAATTGAATGCTATAGGTATTTTCAGGTAAGTTAAATGTATTTAACATCGTGTCAGTGGAAGTAGGAGACAATCTTTAAATACTCTTTGCAGGTGACGTTTAATATAAACTCTTGAAGCAACCATCCCAAGTATTGAGGTAAGACTGAAGCAATTTGCCAATAATTTTTATCACGACCTTGTTTTGACACAAAGTGTTACAAATTTCTCACGTTCTTGTTCTGTAGGGATTATATATATATATATATATATATATATATATATATATATATATGGCGTCCTGAAGTGATATATATAAATATGTGTGTGAATGTGTTATCAGTCCTGTAGATATGCTCTAGATTAATTAATGTTAAATCTATTTATTTCTTCTGAAAGTTTTGAACAAAAACGTCATTTATTCGAAATTCTATTTTTAAGTACTTGTCTAACTATACGATACGAAATGATATCGTAATTTTCGTAGATGGTTATTCGTTCAAATTTTGACGCTAAGGTAAAAGACGTAGGGTAGAAAATAATAGTGTGTGTATAATTTCATGAAAAAGATCATTAACCGCAGGAGAGATGTTGAAGGAACGTGCGACTAATAACGCGCCATTTTTTCTTCGACTTTTCCTGTTAATTTTACCCGGCACTCGTGAGTTTCGTAATGATAGTTCTTAGTGACTTTAAAAGAAATTTTAAGTTCACGAAAGACAGAGAATAGTTGACTTTGGTCCGACTATACGTAACTGCGCTAACGTTTAATATGAAATTGCACATTGTATGTAACTTTCAAAGGATATTCTTTGCCCGTTGCACCTCCCTCATCAATCTCTCAAATGGTTTAATATGTTCTTCGAAATACATTTTATTTCAAATCTGAAATTCTTCTAGTCAGATAGCTTATCGTGAAACAATTAGTACGAAACAATTAGTGCAATTACAATCAGTGCGATTATAATTAGCAAATTGGAAGATCGAGGGGAAACGCATAATTACCGATTAACGTAGGATCTTCGAAAATGTTTTTACGTTAATACGATCGTTATCGATTTATCATTACTTCACTCGTTCAATAATTATTTCATTCTCCGAGTATTTCCAACTCGAGCTAACCAACTTAATTCTATCAGTGACTAGTAGCGGCTAATATTGCCTGTTACTAAATTGCCCGTTGTTGAAGAGAAGAACATATGTATCGCTAATATTTAAGAGCATTTAAATTAAATGAATCGAATAATATGATTAGGAATGTAAAAAAATTAGGATTATATCAGTTACAATATTTTTAGAGAAAAGTATCAATATTGCAAGAAATGATTTCTTCTGATCATTTTCTTTCTGTACGTTGATCAATTCTTAACAAATGATATTTTCTTGGTAATACGATTTTGCAAATAGAATCATGTTAGAAGAAAATAGAACACAATATTGGAAGGACGATAGAGGAAGGAACAGATAGTAGTATCAAAAAGATAGGGGTAAAGGAAAATCAGCGCATGACGGCGTTAAGAGGAATGGAAGATGATGTCCTCCCGCATAGGAGCCTCTCTGTTGACTGAAGCGACTTGAGTCAACGTCGCACTCACCTACGGTCTGCCGGCACACGTTTTGCTCTGCGCGCTGAGATGAAAGGGTGGCGGAGAAGAGGAAGCTGACAGGGGGAGATAGGATGTGAGAGAAAGAGAGAGAGAGAGAGAGAGAGAGAGAGAGAGAGAGAGAGAGAGAGAGAGAGAGAGAGAGAGAGAAAGAGAGAGAGAGAGAGCACGCGAGAGCGAGAGCGAGAGAGAGAAAGAGAGAGACAGAGTGAAAGAGAGACGTGGGTAGCGCGAGTAGTGGCGAAGGGTTCAAGTATAAGGATACCGAGGCATGCGCCGTCCTATCATATTGATCTCGCCATAGTAACGATTCTCTCTTCTCCGGCGATGTTGGCATGCACTATAGCAAAAGGAGGGTGGAAGAGGGTAGTAGGTAGGCGAAGGGAGAGAACGAGGGAGTCGTACGGCATGGATATACCGTCACCCCGTCGTACCGATGTGCTACGACGAGATGTGGGGTGAACGAGAGAGGGAGCGCTTGAAGAACAGAGAGGGGGTGCTAGGTGGAAGAGAGAAAGGGGTTAACGAGAGTGTAAGGGAGAGAGAGAGGGAAAGAAAGTGATGAACGAAGGAGAGGAAGTGTTTGGTGGTGGTGGAGTCCCGTTGCTGTACAGAGCGCTAGCGCCAAAGAGAACTGTGGTGGCGATACCGCGCGGCGCTGCAGCCAAATGAAAATCAGTCCAGCGTTGGCCGCCGGCGAGGACGTATCTGGCATTGGTGTCAGTATTTTGAAGATAGAGAAAGAGATAAAGAGAAAGACTCGACGACATTCGCGAGATCGAGGGGAATCGAAAGGGCTAAGAGAATTGTGGTAGGGCCGAGGAGTAGGTAAAGAGGGAGAAAGAAAGATAAGGAGAACGAGAACGTGGTGGAAAGGGTGACAAGAGGGTAACGATGAGAGGTAGCCAAGTCGAGACGACGGCGTCCGGGCGCTGCTGCCGCCGTCGCCGCTGCCACTGCTGACGATCATGAACGTTCCGGAGTTCGGTGAAAACAGGGTACATTGTATTTAGGTAGCCGGCTTTGTTTGACCGGATGATCGAAAAGTTTTATGAAAGGAAGACTCCTTGTCGAGTCCAATCGCGATACTAACGATTCTCCTTTAGCGTTCAACATTTGCTCGCGGTAAAAATTGGTTACCGTGAAAAGGCTGATAGAAGGAAGGTTGAGAATAAGAGAGGAATAGAGATATGTCCTCGATGCAGCAAGATGCAGCACGAGGGAAGCGCTTCGGTGGTTCTCCGGCTTAGTGCGTGCGCGGCGGCATACGAGAAGAAGGGACACGTTGCTTTTGCTACTGGTGCACGACGTCAGTGGTGGACACAATCACGTGCTCCCGATAGAAGAACGAGAAGAACGATGTCACTGGCGTGCTCGAGGTATCTGCGATCGTTCGGTGGACCCTGAGACTAGAGTGGAGCAGAAAGAAGATTCGGAACAGGAGGAGGAGGAAGAAGAAGAAGGAGCAGGTGGAAGGTGGATCGTTTCTTTTAAACGTCGTCGAGAGAGTCTAAGCGGTTCGCTTCTATTCGGCGCGCCTGCAGCCACGTGCGGAGACAACCGGACGAGGAGGAGGACGCGGAAGAGGAGGAGGTGGAGGAAGACGAGCCGGAGGAGAAGAGGCAGCGAGCAGCTGGTAGTGGTGCTTGTGGTGGTGCTTGTGGTCGAGAAAGAAGCGAGCTTCTCGGTTTCTATCTTTGCAAACATGAGACATTGGACACTCATGGCGGCGATAGCCCTGGCTGCATTGGGTAAGTTTTCTTTTACACTCTTATTTTTTTTTCTTCTTATTCTTTCATGTCCCCACGATAATATCGAAATGACGAACTCTCTACGACTCGTCAACTTTCGATATTCAAGCGAGGCTCTCGTCCTATCCGACATCCGACGTATTTTTTTTTCTCTTCTTTTTTACATCGTGAAACGACAGCTTCCGAGCGGCTTTCATCGTGTTTCCGACTCAAAGGCTTTTCCTAGTTTCTCAACGATCAATCGACTTCTGTTTCTCTCTACCCCGTTAAAGCTCTCCAAAGTCGCGTCGAATGCGATATGATTCTCTACAAGGGAAGTATCAACTTACGACAAATGTTTTGGCGCGTTTGGCTAGTCTCGTCGAATGTCGTACATATGTACCTACCAGGTAGTAGTACGTATCAACAATCTCACAGACGCTTTAATCTCAACACCCGTGGATACAGGCTCATGGCTTTATAGAGTATGCGCTTGGCTTTTAGTAAATGACCCGATTTTAGAATACGTTATGACATTTCTCCTTTAATACCAACCATTTTTTCGACGTTCTCTATCATATTCACCTAGCACAAAATCTCCGAATACCCTGATTTTCCTGCTCGACATCTATTTCTTTATTGTTTTTTTTCTGCTCCTTCTCTGTCATTATTAATCTATGATTTTCCCGTCATATATGTAACTACTTCATCGCAATATTATATCTGAACTCGTTTGGAATACGTGCCATTTTTATTATCAAAAATATATAATTTATCTGACATTTGACTGTAGATAGCTGTTAGATAGATCCGTTAATCATGAAAAAATTGTCGAAGATAGGCGATGTTTCAAGATTGATATGCATTATCGTATTCCGATTTAGGAGTTTTATCCGTTACGATTTCTCATCGTAAAAACGTTCTAGGGTGAGTATCGATGGTGGAATCGAAAGTACGAAGACAGCCAGTCTGTTTTGGTATTGACGTCACGCGTTGTGTTTTCGACAAAGAGAAGTATCTCGTGTCTCGTCACCACGTTGATTCCAGTCGGTGGACCAAAGTGGGATGACAGTGCGATCTGCGTAAAATCGGCGCTACGTAAATATTTCCACGGTATACAGAGGTTATTTTTGTTGAATTTAATCGTTCGTCCTTACAGAGATTGTATTTCTTCGAGCTGCTATTTCGTGTACCTTTAAAACCATCCTTGAGAGAGCGCATTAAAATTCAGGTGAAGATCCGTTAAGGAGGCCAGTCGTTATTCAATATTAATAGGTTCATAATCGGCGCCCGTGCATGTTCAAAATTTATTGGTTAAATGAGAAAGCGAAAAAAAGTGAAATTTTTGAAAATTATTCTCGTTTTTCGTTCGATAAGAAATCTATTTGACATTGACAAACACGTAGATAATAATTCTAATTTAATTTTAAAATGCTACTTTCTTCACGACGTATAACAACGTAGCCTCGCTAAGCCTCGTTTTTTCATCGTTCAAAGACTCATTGTTAGCTTTGTTTAACCCTACAGCAACGAGTTTTCCGATAAATCGAAGGTAAAAAGTGTTATCGCTAGGATCTTACAGAGTAAAAGAACGTTGTTTCGAGTAGCTCGAGTAAATTCCTTCGACAAAATCATAGTTCAAAGGTTTTTCATGTGTTTCTATCTTACGTATAGTCATGGTTAGAAATGTACTCATTTCTAAGATTTCTATTCTTTTTTATCTTTGAAAAAATAAAAAAAATACTTGGGTAAACATGTGTGCACGTGACCGCTCATCTCCTTTCGATTAACGTAATTGTACGCTATTGAGAATATTATCTGGAGTAGAAACTGTTTCGGTGCAATGAAGTTTAGAGATATGGATCGTATCGTGTGCATTAGAAAAACTGTGTCTTCTGGTTGCCGAATAAAATTTAAGTAGGATCAATGAAGCTTATAGAAATAAAAATATTAATTGTCGTATTGATAAGATTAAGAGTACGATATTAAACGTGTATTCTCGATAAACCTAACTCTTATGATCCTGTTTGGAAATTCGTTCGTTTGACCTAATTTCTTTATATTATGACAACGACGATTAAATATCGCATTAACGTTGAAAGCCATTTACGAATGTGGGCTTCTCCGTTGTACCGTAATCGGTACAAAAATGGTAATTATAGGATAAGTATTAATAGAAGTAGATAGGATGTTTATGTTAACGTGGGAACGTGTGACATAGAGCGCATCATTCGACCGGTCGTTCCATCCTCGACCTTTATTTCCTTAACGATTTACACGCTTGATACGAGCGTTTGAATTTTATACGCGGACGTTTCTAACATTTCTAATGTTACTTCGTTGTCCTGCGATCGTACTTGATGCACATTTTATCACCGTTAGAAATATTGCTATCGATTAAGAATCGACGTTCATCGTATTCCCGTCACATCGTTTTGCGTTAACGTCATCTTCGCGTCAATTCCTCGTTTACATGCAAAGCTACATACATACATACCTACAGACGTACATACATACGTAACATACGTAAATACATTTACGATCGTGATACGTGGGTGTATGCAGAAGCGACGTATCGAACTTGTGGCCGATCGACCGGATGCAAGGCAAAGGACACTGCACGAGAGCCGTTCGACGTACGAACTACGTGCACGTAAATATACAATATGTTTACATATGCACACGTGTATACGCATTATTATATAGCTACTTTACTTCCTCTTCCTTTCTTTTTTTCTTTCCTCCTTTTATGATTATTATTCTTTTTTCTTTAAACTATTTTCCCTTGTTTTCACAAAAATTTTATTCAAAGAATGGGTACGTTCTTAAATATTTCATCGAAATGTCTAATTCTACGTATCGTGATATCTTTCTAATTTAAATTGTCGATATTTTGGATAAAAAAGAGAAAAGAGAGATAAAGAGAAAGAAAGAGAGAGAGAGAGAGAGAGAGAGAGAGAGAGAGAGAGAGAGAGAGAGAGAAAGAGAGAAAGTGCCAAAGTACTATGAAAAATCGAGGATGATCATAGCAAACGACTGTGATGATGGCTTCTTTCTTACTCGTTTCATCTTTCGTTAAGGGTCGTTAAAATTTCAAACGTTGCGTCGTTGCTGTTTTGTGACCGCGTAAGGTTCGTCTTTCTTTTCACATTTTCATTCTCTTTCTCTCTTTATCTCTCTCATTCTGCTTGCTGTGTTCTCTCTCTCTCTCTCTCTCTCTCTCTCTCTTCTATCTCTATTTCCCTCTTTCTATTCTTCCCCCTGCCCCCCTCTCTCTTACTCACTCACTTACTAGTGGTTATTATCGGCGAAAATACCTAGCGGCAGCATATATCGGTTTCGGATTAACAATGTTCCAAACTATTTCCCTGAGCAGCCGACGTAACATAGCAACTTGCTATTGTGTCTTACTACGAACTGTGACCTCACCCCTTGCTACTGTGCACGAGAGTCACTAGAGCGTCGATATGAATTGATAAGGTAAAGTCGAATTTCAAGTGAACTTTGAGAGATAGCATGCACATATTTTCATTTTCTAATAGGACGCTCGACAAATTTGTCCATATTTTTCCGAAAAGGGACACACCGAAGATTTTCATCCGGTTCATAGAATTCATAAAATCGAAGCTTTTTTGTTGTCCTTGAAAGTATTCCAGCGAATGGATCAATTGAATAGCGTTCGATGGATCGATTCAACTAAGGGATAAAAATTCCTTTCGTTCGTGAATACTGAGGGGGATATGTATGGGTCGTTCGCGTGGAAGGAAAGTTCAATTTGTGGTACTGAACCAACACCATAATAAATGTCATTCACCCAATTGCTTACTCATCGTAGCTAGGCAAGCGGTTGTAAAGTGCTATGCCAATATATGAAATTAACCGACGCTAAGTGAAGATTGAATAATTTGCAGTGTGTTTTAGTCGACTATTATTAATGAGAATCTGTGTAAACTAAAATCTTATTATCTATTGCGGCAGTACGCTTATCGATCGATTGATCTAAATGTTTTCTTTATTTTTTATTTAAATAGCAGATATAATTTTGTAATAAATTTCTTCGATAACTCTTACAAAGAGCTTCTTTTATAATTATTCAAGATACATTTCAATAGTTTCTAGAGGGAACATTTTAGTCCTTCTTGTTCCTTTTTTTTACGGTTCACCAATATTATATTAATTAACGGATATTTTTAAATAAATGTAAATAACTGATCAGAGCAAGTCATAAGTTGGTTGTTGGTGTCGAGATAAAAAAAATTTCCAAGAGTAAAGAGAGGGTCAACTTGGCCGGTTTGTTGACTAATAGAAGCCTTTCACTTGAAACTGGTTGACTGGAGAGGACGTCTGACTTGTGGGCGTCGGAAAGGCGCCGCCGCATCTGCATCTACGGACCCTTTTCTTCAGATGTTATTGTTGCTCTTATCCAATATTTCTTGTCTACGTTCTTTTTGATACTTTTTTTTATATCCTAAAATAATTATATAAACCTATATATTATATCTATTGATATTTAAAACTTCGATTTGTATTAGGATCTAATGTATTAGGTTGTCCCAAAAGTTTCTTTTGTTTTTAAACACTCTCAGATAAAGCAGTTCCGTGCAGATAGCGAAAGAAACTTTGGAGAAAACTTACATAATTTATATATAGTTTATAGATAGGTTTATTTGTATCAAAATAAAGCTAAGACCATTCAATTTATGGTCTCCTAAAATTCATTTCTTCGTATTTAGTAAAATTCATTGGATATTCGAAGATCAACGAATTTTTTTTTAAATCCACCGAGGATCAAGAGTGTTAATATAATTCCCTTAGGAAATACGGAGTATTGTTATAGGATTAGAACGAATAATACGGTGGAATTCCCCATGTAAATCACAAATGGGTTTACTAACGACTAATCTTTTTGTTAGTACTGCTTACAATACGGTTTCATCTTTATGTCGAAAACGAGTGTAAATCATATAATACCATTTGGAAATTCCTTAATTTGTATTCTTATAAACTTAATGTAACTAAAGCATGTCGAAGAGACCGATCCTGTGATAATGGACACCAGAATAAATGTCAGACAGTTCGATCCGTCTAGGATGTTCGAGCTAATAATAAAGGTTGTCCCCCTGTGACTTAAATTTCGCTGACCCGACTAAATTTAGATGTTTGCTTTCGCGACACATTGAAAAAACGTCATATTTACTTGACGAAAAAAAAGTATATTGATAATATCCCCCTCGTTGGGATATTACGTATACAAAGAAGTTATGTAAACTTACTCGTAATGCTGTATATTTTATTTTTTTCGTAACAACTCTGCCCATGTATTTCGTTTGTAAGTTAACTTAAAGGGACAGTTTTACTTATAATTCGTTTTAAAGAAAATATTTATTACAATTACGTTTATTTATATAATATACATCTATGAAATTCCATATTAGATTGTAATGAGAGTGACGTTCGTGGTGCCAATTTTTTTTCTTCATAAAAGAGAAAAATTGTTGGTATAACGAAAGATATGAAACAAAGGCAAACAATAATAATTGTTTTCAGAACTAGGAGAAGCAATTAATTGCAAACTGTGGACGCGCATTTGAGAGCGCCAACCTGAACGATTGTAAAAGGGTGAAATATTTGGAGATCGAAATTCACAAAGGTATTCGTAAAATACGGGAAAAAGAAAGACGAGTTCGCTTTTTCCTTTTATCCAAAATGTGTTCCCTTTCTCCGTTTGCTTTTGTCTATTTCGGCAACGCTTTGTAATCAACAAAGCATATCATTTATATAACTTCCCATTCAAACTTTTCAATGCGAATGCGCGGACATGTTCTCGCGCATTTCAATCGTTAGGAATAAAATTGGAACGTAGTAGTGACGGTTACGTTCTGATTATATACGGTGGCATATAAAAAAAAAAAAAAGAGAATACTACGTAAGTTCTCCTTAGTCTAACATATTGCATAGATATATAAGGTGGGAACCGTTGATCGTTCTCTGTAATTTCAAGAAGTTTGCAAAAGGCATTGGTCTTCGTGACATAAACAAATAGTGGACCGAGGAATTCCGCATATCTCCGTTCTAGGAAAAACGGCTGGCAATCTAATGTCGCTCGAGGATAGAACAAAAAGAGTGGTAGCGTCGCGTGATAAAGGTCCGAATACATACACGAATTTCCGTAAAAAAAATTCACCGGGGCTACTTGTATTCGCATATATAATTCTCCGTTGTCACGCGTCACTCTGTTTTATCCCTACTGTTTCAAACCCTTTTTATCAGAGCTAACGGCATTTTTAATCCTTTGTCTCGAACAATTGTTATTGGTAAAGCGACGGTACGAGACACGCGGCTCGAGATGCGTCAGGTTGAGACTTTGTGAGCCGGAATATACGAGTAGGTAACCATCGTTCATCCATCCACTGTAGCTCTCGTAGGAGAATTTAATTATCAGTCAATGTTAAAGGGGTGGGCTTATCGATCGAACGTCAATTTCTCTTGACGGGGAATGCCAACCTTCCGTATCATCATCGTGCACTTGCTTCTTTCTTGGTTATATGCCTTATTCTTTTACCGATTCTCGAGTCAAGATAGAATCTTATACATATAATAAACTTTGAATCCTGTATAAACTCGTCGAATAACTATCGATTATTCTTTCGTCTTCTATAAACACCTAACGTGTAATCATAAAGGTATAATGTGCTTTTACTGATTTGCTATTCGTGATATGCATCCGACTATCATCGACTATGCTACCACCTTCGCAATCTAGGATCTATCGATTCGAGCGGAAGAAGGTAAATGGAAGATTACACGATATCTGAGACTCGATGCCAAAGAGGTACCGTCGTCGTCGACTGCATTGAATAAGCTGTATCGATTATTAGGATCTCTTGAAAGGGATTATAGCATTCTTGTAATTGAGAGACTGAAAGGCAAATTAATACATCTCGTGCATGTATGCATATGTAAAAGTAATATATTTTGTGACGATCGTCCTAAGACAAGATAACTTTACATTGCGTGAAATAGGAATAGGTGTGGCTAAGGTATATTGTCTTTGCGGAATATTCTCTACTTATTCTTTACTATTAGCTTGTTGATAGATAGTTGTTATCGTTAAAAGATTTGTGAAAAACTTTTATCGACGTTAAACATTTTATCACTCGTTTCGGAAGAAAGACACAGTAGTTTAGTATGAATCATCGATGATAGTTTGTCATTCTATTAGACACAGTTTTTTTCAGCTAGTAAGTGGATTTGTTTACATAAACCGGCTTTCTCACTGTTGCCACAGGTTGTTTGAATAAGCGGATCAATATTTTTTGGAGTTCAATAGAGGAATCAATTTTTAAGCTATTCGATATTCTTTTCGACAATGTTTTTACTAGGAAGGCATGGAATACTGCGAAATCGATGGTTTTTAAAGCATCAATAATCGAAAGAATATTTTCTTGTTGATTGTACACAGAACGCAATAATAAAAATACGAAATGGCTTATTCCGTTTTGTTTATAAGAACTTTGAACCGTGATCGAGCGATTTCCATAATGTTTTATGTTTTTCTTTGTTCATTTTTATCGTCTCTACTAAGTATTATTAAAAATGAAAAATATCTAAAATGATAGAATGTTCGTCAGGTAACGGACAGACAATCATTGATTTTCTTCGTGAAATTTTTATCAAAACTTTAATCGAATAAGATACTCATTTCAAAACTTTTATGCTCGAGTAGACAAACAAAACATCGAAATTTTCTTCAGCGTTTTGAACGCTCGTAGCTGATGTGATTATGTATTCTCCAAGGAATTTTGATGAGCGCACTGTTAATTTAAAGACATAATATCCGACAAGATTTTGTTTATCAAGTATTAACAATTACAATTAACGCTGTTATCTCATGAAAGATATCCCACGTGTATAACACATGAGTACGCATATAATTATTTAAAACTTACGAACACGTCTATGAATCGGGTTTAAAAAGGTGAAAGTTACTTGCATCGTGGGTTAAAAAGTTTCAGTTAAGAGCGGACGGTTGAACGAGCGGTTTCTTTCGAGCGAGCTTTAGAATCGACAAAAAAGGATCCGTCGTGATGTTTAACCCGATGAATGGCTAGTATATAGTAACAGGAGCAGCGTCGGTACAAGTACTACTACTACTACTACTAGTAGTAGCAATCATAGTAGCAGTAGCAGTAGTAGTAAAGTAGTAGTAGTAGTATCGAGTCTCGGTCGGGTGTCGATATGTCGACGAAGTTCCAAGGGAAATTAAAATTAACTCGTCAACGCCAGAAGTAAGCTTTCCCTGCGGGCGTTTGGAAGGTCGATAACGTACGGCCTTCGGAGTAGTGCGGACCATACGATGCGGGCTGATGAAAAGGAAAAGGCGGTGGGCGCATGAAACTTGCAGCGACTCCTGTCTCCAGGAACGTCGAGGGTCACTGACTCCCACTGGTACTCGTTTCTTTTCGACTCTCCCTCTCGGAAAACTGCTCTTGCTTTCTCTCTCTCTTTCTCTCTCTCTCTTTCTCTCTCTCTCTCTCTCTCTCTCTCTCTCTCTCTCTCTCTTTCTCCCTCTTTCTCCTATCCACCCTCTTTACCTTTCTTTCCTTTTCCATCTATAGATATCTCGCGCTCCCTCTTTCGTTCTCTCTCTCTCTCTCTCTCTCTCTCTCTCTCTCTCTCTTTCTCTCTTTCTCTCTCTCTCTCTCTATTTCATGTCATGCGGATCGATTCGGTTGCGTACTATGAACACCGAGAAGTGAATGCGTAGATGAAAAAGTGTAGATATTTTAAGCACGAGACGAATATATTGCAACTCGAGAGAGATCCAGTTTTGATTTTCCTGAAATCCTTTCTTTGGGAATTAGTTGGAGTTTGTTTTTATTGATTATGAGATAAGTACATTGCAAATGATTCTAAAATTAACTAAATTTGTAAGGTGAAGCTTTGTGAGATATTCATTAGGCTGTGCTAATGTATATATTAGAACTTTGAGTTATTATATATTTCGGTTTATGTAACGACTTTGTATATTTTGACTTCAATTCCCAAGATAATAGGTATATATATACATATGTATTATACGGTGTTCCATATATAAAAAGGTGTTTTAGGATTTCCATAAGATTATGACACGATGTTGATTTGGACGTCGACGTCGCATATAGGAAATGGCAGAGATCAGTCCGTCGAAATTTTCTTCTCTATTGCACACTATAAAGAGGTTCCAGGATATTTTTACGATTTATCTTCAATCTTTTCGGAGAAAAATCTCACGTTTTATCGTGTATTTTTCTTTTCGGGAAGAGACGAGGATACGAACTGACGGACATCAGACTCAAAGAGGTAAATATTCCGGCACAAGTAACTTCGATGTCGTGTAGTAATATCCCGAAAGAGTCATGTGTTCTTACTGCACCCGGAATTCCTGCTATTTTGTCTCACGAATTCCCTCCGTGCAGTCGACGTTAGGATAGTCTTCTTTGTGGTTTTCCCTCGTTGTTGGTGTTCGTTGAAAAACTATACGTATTATACATACGTATATATATGCACACATAGATAAATACATTCGTATATATACATTCTCGAAAGGAATATATAGGAAAAAAGTAGATAGAGGTGGGGATACGGGAAGGTACGTCGTTCCCAAGTGCATCGTTTCGCTGCCAAACTTTTCTCGGTGCAGCTGTACCCTTTATGGCCGCTCGCCATTACGGAATCTCATAGTAAAGGGATACCACCACATAGAAGGTATCCAACATCATCGACTTCAACGACGTCGTCGTCGTCGACGAAGGCATGCACGAGTACGACGACGCCGACGAGGAGAACGAAGAGATCGACGACTAGGGAAAAAGAAAGATGCTTTGATCTGCGGAATTTATTGCTATCCAGTAGAAGTCGGCCGAGCGGAACCGACAAAAAGAGTCTCAGTCTCTGCACCATGCTCGATTTCTTTTTAAGGGCGCAAAGAGAGAGCTCTTGTGTTCTCCGTCTCACTGTGCTCGGGGAATGAACTGGATCACGTGTGACAGTGAAGATTGAAAGAAACTCAAACATTATCGTTAGATTTAATCGATCGTAAGAATGGGGAACTTACAAAGGGTACAAAGATTCTCGTTCTCTTTTTTTACATACCTATGTATATAAGTCGCTATAATACTTCAGCTTGTTGTTTTTTACGATATAAAAATGTCATATTGATAATGTGCCATTATAATTGAAACACAATTCAAATAATGTATATTAATAGATACGAAACTAATCATTGTTTATTATTTGTTTCTATTTAATAAATTTCCACTTCATTCGCTGTGGGAATCCCAGTAGTATCTTGTGGATTCAATATGGACATAGTAATTATGATATGTAGTAATTAAAATAATGAATTTGTGTGTGAGTTAAGAGAGATTTTAGTAGAATAATTAGTCGCGTAATATTAACGTTATGATGACATTCATAAGCTCGTAAAATCGTTGTTGTTTTTTTTTTCTTTTACAGCTGCCGTTATATTTACTATAAAATTAAAAAAGTTGTTTGGTTCTTCAGGTTTACTTAACGACAAGATAATTCTTTACAAATCAAAAGCTCTTAAACTTTTCTGTCGCTCTTATTGTTTGTAAACTTCCTAAATTGTTTGTAACGTTAAAGTTGGTATATGATGAAGACGAGATCGGAACTTTAAAGAGTTTTTTGAGAATTAAAATAAACCTGTTAAGAGAGAACAATTAAAGTTTCGAAATTCGATTTTATCTAGTCATTTAAACTTCAGTTTGTATACGATTGTAGCGGTCAGAAAGGGTACCCTTACTAGTTTAATGACGCTTAAATTTAGGTGTAACAAGTTTATGAACTCAAAGTCGAAACTAGTTTTTCCTTGTTGCGTGCTCTTATATCGCTGATTTAAATCTAGTGGAGACAAAAGCAACTGCTTGATTTTATTTGCTCAAAAGACAGTGCAAATTTTCGTGATTTGTCATTCTTATCGATATCGAACAATTATTTATATTTAGTTATTATATTTAGTTTCTTTCGTAAAAAAATTGTATCGAAAATCATTGCGTTACTTTGTAGTAGATTTAAAAATTTATCAACTCCTACAACGAAAAATCGATATCTCAAGCAACAGGTTAACTTTGATGATCGTTAGGCCATTATAGTACGTAGTTGTATAGTAAATTGCTATAACTAGGGTATCTTTATGCATTGTATCGCCAAAATCGATATTTCCATCCTTTTTTTTTTTTTTTTTTTTTACATATAATGTCAGAGTAAATTCATTCGAGCCGATAACCATTATCCATTATAATCAAAGTCGAAGGTCGCTAACCTTAGAAAAGTGTTCACCACATGCGTTTGGCTTTTTTAAAAGTATATAAAATCATACAGATCGAAGTGGACATATTGTGGCGCATTATAAACCAAGAATGCGTACCGGACTCGGAAACGAGCGAGCGTGTAAAGATAAAAGGCGAAACGTAGTTTTCTTTGTTGTATCGTACCGACGAGATCCACCATATTGTAAGTACATATAAACATTATCACCTAATGGAATAGCGTGACATTATGCTGAGAATTGCGTCGCGATAAAATTTTTCAACGAGGGACTACTTTATGAAAATGTAACTTTTTCGCTATTGTGTAATGCTCAATATATAAAGATATAAATACATAGGAATTTATGTGTGTGTGTGTGTATACTTATAAAAATTCAGACATTTAAATCATTAGTCTTTTCAGAGCACAAGAAAATAACGATAAAATGTATGTTCATTTTGCAACGTCAGTTTGAATTCTTAGTGAAAACTTTTTTAGATCGATTACGTCGTCGAACCGATAATATTTTATCCAAGGAAGTTCATCGTAGGATAGATGATGGAGCAACCGAGGTCTAGTAGAGACTTCTTCGGTGCTTTTTAGATTCTATTCTTCACGATAGTTCACCATTGATAGGACGCAGACGAAAAGGGTATGACGATATGATCGACGTGTTTGGGAAGTTTGGAGGAAGGTTAAAGACGTAGAAAGAAGTACGGTCCGATCCATGCAACTTATGGTTATCCGATAAAAGGCAGGCAAGCGCACGGCCGCACGCGAAAAAGGTTTGGTCTTCGCGTCACGCTCGATCGGTTCCCTTTAAGGGTGAAAGGTTCCTTTGTCCTCGACTATCTACCGGACCAGACTAAGTTTACGAGTAGAACGAACGTTTGCGTCGTTCACTTCGAAAATCGACATTGATCAACTTTCGCGAAGACGTTCGATGAATTCTTAGCAGGAAATTTTGTCTCTTTCTTTCTGACATCGAAGAACATATCAAGGAGTTATTTGATTTAAGGGGTTACGCCACCTTGGTGCTCGGAAAAGTAGGTATAAAAATGAATTTTATTTTTGGCGCTGCTATTAAGTATATAACATAATATTTATTTCAAATATATGTATTGTAGTTTCAAGAAAAATTTCCAATATTAACGATTAAAAAAAACAAAAAATGGCGGAGATATAAGCCGATAAGTAGGGCCATGTTTTGAAAATCGTTGCTCATGGTGTACATGATTTTTCTATGAGGCATCGCCTGTAACATAAATAATACATTTTGTATTATTTAGAAGGGTTATAGCTACAATATGACGTAGGGAAAAATTTTTAAAAATTTTTTGTAGAAATGGCAGTCGTTTGAAAAAAATCGATTTTTCATCGAGATTTTCAACTTAAAAGATTCATAACTTTCGAACAAGGCACCCAATCAGAACAATCCTAAGTCACATTGTATAGAATTTCATAGAAAATAAGTGTTGTAAATTTGAACCAAATCGGTTAAGTAGATCTTGAGATATCGTGTACACCAGTTTGAAAAATGTAGTTTCGAGAAAAACACAAAAGAAAATTTAGTATGATGTCAGTGTCTTAAAATCAAATATAACCTTCAATCTGCATTTCCTGGACAATACATGAGATCTTCTACAGTAGTTGTGATGTCTTCCGCTTCTTTTTGTGCAGCTATTTTCAATTTTTTGGCCTCTTTTGCCTTCTGTTGCGCTCTTACGTTGACTATGGATACTCAATGCGAATCCAAATGTTCGGTAAATTGTAGCGCGCTTAGGCCAATTTGAAGATTTAGTAATTGCATCTTTTTTAATACACTAGTATATCCATAATTGTATATTCGAGCTGCAATATAAGATGCAATTTTAACAATTTTTCAACAGTTTTCATAAACAATTCATAAATAGTTTTTGTAGCAATGTGAATGTCATTCACAACTTTATCCGTAGAACGAGTGGAAAGTTGGTTTAGGTAAATCCATGATTCCACAGAATTTCTCTATTCCTGCTAAACCGATTCCAAGAAGTCTGAACGTAAAAACTATTCTTCTATTCACATCATATGCTTTACCACCGATAAAAGGACATGAGTTTATTAAAACTGGTTCACATTTAGCACAATTCACCTTTAGTTTAAAACCAAGACCACGAACAGAAGTATCGGTAAAGTTTATATCACCGCCGCACTCTTTACACTTTACCACTCCACTTATAGCAAAAAAAAAAAAAACAGATACAAAATTAATTAATCGGTATCTGAAAGATTCATTTACATCAAAATCAACGGTTTCACTGCTTTCTACAGTATAATATGGACATATACTATATAAAGAGGGTCCGATATTTATGACAATGAATATACTTGAATTATTTTTACCTTCCGAAGCCCAAAGGAATAATGTAAAATCCTTTGTCAAGGCTTTGGATTGTCGTAACGGTCCGAGCGCTTTCGGATCGATTCTGCTGCGCTCACTGAAAATTGCTATAACTTTGGTAATAGTTTGAATTTTTAAATGATTTAAAGCTTAAAATATTCTTAAAAGTATAAAAAATTGATCTAACTGAAAAAGAAAAAATCGATTTTTTTCTCAAGGTGGCGTAACTCCTTAAACTAAAATCTAAATTTGTGGGAACATTTTTTTTCTATTTCAATATCTATCGGAGCATAGCTTTTAATTAATTTTTTTAAAGAAAGAAAAATAAAAGAGAGAAAGAGAGAGAGAGAGAGAGAGAGAGAGAGAGAGAGTGAGAGAGAGAGAGCAGAAGGGGGCGAATAAACGTAAGATGGAAAAAAGGGAAAAATCTAAGCGGATCGTATTTCTATCGCACATCGAAGGTTTGTTCAGTCCATTTGATTTCTACGGGTATAAATTGCCGTACCGCCTTCGACGTGTGGCTAGGAGGTATACGGATCAATGGTGGTGGTATTGTGGTTGTGAGCTTACTTTAAGAACAAAGGTCGATCTGGGAAAGACGTTCTACCGTAAGAAGGGGAATTAATACGGAAGTGTTGGCACAATCACGGCTATTAATTCAATGATTTAGCTGTGACGTCGAAAATTTGAAGGCTGCCGTGGAAACACGAATCTCCAAGCTTGTGAAATCAATTCTATAGAATAATTAATAATTAGTACACTCATTATTTTCTTTAGTGTATTGAAAATATGCTCCAAGGTTATGATTACCTTACCAAATTCGTCTTTGCGAATAGGTTATGTTAAAAAGTTTTTTCTTTTTGTTTTCCTTTGCAATTTTTTTCATCGCGTCGAGTCATTTGAATCGCATGAGGTCACTGACTCGGAAGGAGCAGTTTTTCCACGAGCATTTCGAATATATCGATCCGATTATGTGGCGGTGTATTACCGAGCCAAGGACGGCCACTCAATTGCCGAATTCTTTCCTGTCAAAACTTTTCTCTGCAGCTTTGTTCTCACGGTAGCCCTGTATTAACTTGTTGCGGAATTTTATCCTTATTAGAAGTCTTATTGAGTTACTATTAGAAATTAGAAATTTAGTTTAAAATAATATCAAAATGTATCGTATTAATGTAAGATTGAAATATGGGACACATTTGATAGCACACACACACATACAACGTTATAAAATTTTCCTTTTCATACATATGCGTCATTGTGAGCATTAATTTTTTATTTGGTACGAAAGAATCCATTTCCCTCGCCTTTTATTAATGCGTGCGCAATAAAACAGTAATAGAAAGCATTTTACCGGTGAATTTTTATATTTCTTCCAATGATTAATAGAATTTAACGCGATATGAGTATGAAGGTATTTTAATTCATCGATGGTTTTTTTTCTACGGCCTTAATGAGCTTGGTACTCGTTAATAGATTTATTTAAATGTTCCTTTTCTTCCTCGTTCGAGAGTTTTTTCTTTAGCATATAACTAAGGACGTTATCGATGGTCTTGGAAAAATAACTCACTGTCTACTTTTGAGTCTAACGAACCGTAAACGTTTACTCGATTTAGATAAACGGTAAGATCTCAAAGGATTAATCTTAAGTGGAAACGGTTGAGAGAATCAACAAATCAATTGCCTTTTATTGGACATTCATTAGCGTGGATCTCTTGAATTTAATCGTGACTAGACTATTTATCCAATAGATCTCTCTCTCTCTCTCTCTCTCTCTCTCTCTCTCTCTCTCTTTCTCTCTCTCTCTCTCTCTTTCTCTCTCTCTCTCGTATTTTTTTTTATAAAGTCTTGCGATCACACTCGACTAACCTTCCGACATGAACTAGAAAATTGTTTTGGGCTTGCTGCTGTCGTCGTTGCCATTGGTGCACCGATTATTGAACCATTTTTCATGTAAACACATACGACCAGATAAAGTCTCGATGGT
Source organism: Dolichovespula saxonica (assembly GCA_911387935.1). Taxonomy (NCBI): domain Eukaryota; kingdom Metazoa; phylum Arthropoda; class Insecta; order Hymenoptera; family Vespidae; genus Dolichovespula; species Dolichovespula saxonica. The sequence goes on along the minus strand of OU427003.1, from coordinate 2,480,450 downwards.
AGTAGGGTCGCACCGCAAAGTATTGGCTTCAAAGAGGATCCTTCCGATGATGGAGAGAAGGATCCATATCCTTCCGAATCCTTTTTTCTTTTAGTCGCTTCACATAACGTTCGAGAGCTTTTATTGGACATCTCATAAACTGAATCTTGACAAATAGTCGAACAATTTTTTCTTCTGCGTTCTAACTTTTCAAATTATTTCTTGTCGATGATTAATGTATGTTATCGAGGAATCTTTATGTTTAAATGACGACGACGATGAAAGATTCTTACCATCTCACACATTCATCAAACAAAAACGTATAATAGTATACTCATACGAGTTAATGATTAAGAAACGTATGGTATAGATATTTCTCGCAACATTTATCGTTGCGCTTTTCGTGTCGGGGTTTTGAATCTCCCGCGAGCCAAACAATGCGACGACCGCAAATAATCGCCCGTAAATCGAGGCCGAACGAGAAGTATCTCTCTTTCTCTTTCTTTTTCTCTTTCTCTTTCTTTTTCTCTTTTTCTTTCTTTTTCTCTCTTTTCTTCCATGCAATCTGTTTGGTATCGCTCGGTCCAAACGAAAGCAGCGATTTTCGAGGTATCGTGAGAGACCTGACTCATCGATAACAAACGTCTTGTCATCGATACCTTTTTTTTCTTTTCTTTTATTTGATCGCACTGTGGATTGGCACATAGTACTCTGATTGTTTTTCCTTTTTTCTCTCTCATACCATGGATGAGAAGGAAGCTTTTTTGTAGTTGATCACCTGTAACTGAAGCTTGTGACGATCGTTCTTGTTCATTTTGCGGTCACCGTTCGATCCTTTGACGACTCGTTCAGAGGTCGAATGTCCCGCATGTTTTTGGCACCCCTAGTTGAAATGGCGACAAAGGGTGTACTGTAAAAGGAAGGAGTACGTTCATGTAACGATGCTCTCGTGCCAGTGTGACGATGACGATGGATGAAGGACGGAAGCGAAAAAATGAGAGAGTAAGAGAGTGACAGAGAGAAGGTGAGAATAGGTGGAAGAGAGAGAGAAAGAAAGAGAAAGAGAAAGAGGATGTTAGTGACCGACCAAGGGTGGACGCGTACGGGAGAAAAACAAAAACGATAAAAGGAAGAGAGAGAGAGAGAAACAAAGAGAGAGAGAGAGAGAGAGAGAGAGAGAGAGAGAGATAGAGAGAGAGAGAGAGATAGATAAAGAGAGAGAGAGAGAGAGAGAGAGAGAGAGAGAGAGAGAGAGAGAGAGAGAGAGAGAGAGAGAGAGAGAGAGAGAGAGATAGTCGTGCCAGTGGCTCGACAGAAAAGACAGACTTTGGCACAGTTTTCCATATCAACGTGACCTACTGGACTATCGATTCATTGTCGAGGTTTTGGCAACTGGAAGCGGCTCTTGATTTTGAAACCAAATGTTCTTTCTCCATTTCTTTTTCTGTTTTTTCCCTCTCTCTCTCTCTCTCTCTCTCTCGATACATCTCTCTTTCGCGTCAAGAATTTCTTATTGAATCGAAGCAGCACGAGACGACTTGGACCGTCGGAGTTTTTCCACTAGCTAGTATGACTCGAACGATACCTTTCTTCTCTCTCTTTTTCTTTTCTTTTCCTCTCTGTCACTCTACTTCTCTATATCTCTGTTACCTTCTTTCAACCACGCTGTCCTGCTTCTTCGTCCTTCTGTTTTCTTCTCTCTTTCTCCCTTTCCTTCTTTTTTTTTTTACTTTCCTTCCTCTCTATTCGACTTCGTTCCCCTCTCCTCGCCTCGTTTTGCTCGAGGCTGCTGCATTGTTTTGTGATATCCGCGTATTTCGCGTCCTCTTGCTGTACGAAACAAAGGATCAACAATAGGCTCAGACGAGATCTCCGTCCTGTCTCTTTCTTTCTTTTTCAGTCCTACCACCACTCTTTACTTTCCCTTCCTCTTACTATCTATTTCTCCCTCTCTCTCTTTCTCTCTCTTTCTCTTTCTGTTTCTCTTTTGCATTTCTTTGCAGCTTCGGCTTTTCTTCTTGTTTGGAATAGATCATCGTGTGCTCGTATCAGTGAAGTTTCTGCCGCCATCTCTCTTGGTGTTGAAGAAACTTTTTTGAGTATCGTTAGACGTTGGAAGAGAAATGTCGTTGGCCGAATTCCACAGACGTTTTAAATCGTTCACGGTCATCTCGATATAATGACAAAAATGTTATCATTGTCGAGTTAAAAAAATGGTTTGTTTTTTTGGAATGTTGTAGATCGTGATAAAGATAATGAAATATAGAATCCAGCAATGACTTTAGACTCATTTGGCGAAGTAAATTATGATCACGAAAATTTTGAAAAAGATGACTGAAAGCAATAAGACATATGATATTTTTTTCCTCTTAAGAGAGAGAATTCGATCTTCGACGGTAAAGGGTTGACGTTATTTTCAGGGAGGTTTCTTGTTCCTTATCATTGTTTTCGTCAAGTTTCTTCGGAAATCAGCCTTTTTTTGGTTTTCTGATATCGTTGTATTAAAGTTCAATTATCTGTTAGATTTTTCTCTATCGTTCCAGTTCCTTGATTAAAGACAAAGACTGGATAGTCCTTACAAATGACAATATTTTTAGGATACGCACGTTTACATACGTTGAATCGCGAATGTCCGTATAAATATCGATATATAATGTCAGAGTCTGTATAAAAGAACGCTTCGATATAAAGCAATGAGAACAAAAGTTCTATCTCATATGTTTTAAGCAAACGCTCATATAAATCCCGCTATTTCATCGACAAAAATATCGACGTATTTTCGTTCTATCCGTTAAAGAGAGAGAGAAAGAAAGAGAGAGAGAGAGAGAGAGAGAGAGAGAGAGAGAGAGAGAGAGAGAGAGAGAGAGAGAGAGAGAGAGATTCTTTAATCAGACTTACTGGAAATTGTCATAGAAATAATAACTTTTCCATCGTTCGTCGTCATTTGAATAAAGGAATGATATTTATTCGAATGGCACGTTTGACTTTATCAACTGGAATGATAAATCTATAAAAGCCGTTAATTGACGAAGCGATCCAACGATAGTTTCCTAGAAGAAGAGATCTGATACTATTGTTGCTGTTTTCTCATTCGTTCTTATGCGGTAGAACAGATCTGGATCCTAGTTTTTTATACTCGCGAGAATCCGAAAAATCCGTAGAGGATGACCGATGCGAGCCAAGGAAAACCGCAGCAGGATTTCATGTATGATTTCTCATGGTCAGCAAATGGGGTCGCGAACGAGCGAACGAGAAAGACGCCACGAGGAAAATTGATTTTACCAAGCGCAACGACACGAAAGGAGTTCTTTCGTTTCTTTTTTCTTTTTCTATCTTTCCATTGCCATCCTCGAATTCGTATCTTCCCTTTCTCTTCCCTTCTTCTCTCTTTCTTTCTCTCTCTCTCTCTCTCTCTCTCTCTATATATATATATATATATATATATATAGATAGATATATATATGATATATATATATATAGATATATATATGATAGATATATATATATATAAATATATATATATATATATTTTTTTTTTATCTCTTTTAACTTTATGCTTCCCTTTTCTTTCTAATGCTCTACATAGTAGAACACAGATCACGATGTCGTCGTAGAAATACGTAGCAATGCGATTACGGGGTCTGCTTTATGGATCGATAGAACTTCCTAGATTTTCCAGATGCAGAATTATTACTCGAAATGAGTTTCTCCTCCCGGACGTAGCGAAAATTTACTCATTCCAGACCAGACGAATCGGATGCAATTCCTGAAATTGTTATTTCCCTACTTATATCAATTATGTGAATTATATTGACGAAATTTTCAATGGACGTAAGTTAAAGACGCGCGTTTGTCCCTTGTTATGTATATCATGGAGTAAAGATTGAAAAGCATTCTAAATTCAATAATGCTTTTGATGATCCATCGTATTACTCACACAATGTTGCTTTTATAATTTTATAAAATAAATATTTTATTATTTACGCTGTAACGTCAAAGGAAAACACAAATTTACGTTGTAGAAGTTAAAAGAATCGTAGAGCTTACCTAGCTTCTCGTCTTGGTGTGACAGGCGAACGGCATACTTAGACGTTAATAAATCAGAAGGACAAGGAAATATAGTAGAGTAGTTCGTTTCTCAGATAGAAACGTGTAGTGCTTGCCAAAGATTTACAAGTCCGTCCGACGGAGTAACGAAAGTCGACCTTTTTTTCTTTTCTCCTTTCTTTTTGGTCTTCCTGCCACTTTTTTCCTGGCAAATCTGAAGGAATACCTCAAGCGGGTGTTTATTGGCCTGCTTGATCTGCGGTATCACTGATTCACCTACTTTCCTTCCCCTTCGTAGATATCGGCACACCCGTCGATCTTTTCATGCCGAGTAAGAATTGATCTTTCTATAAAAAAATAGGGGAAAAATCATAAAAAAGAGGGTAAAACACCAAGCGTTTCTTTTTTGTGTATTTGGACCCTTCCCATTATATTTAATAATTTAGAAGCTTGGCAAATATTGTAGTGGACATTTTGGTTCTTAACATACTAACACATTTATGATTTTCGTCCAAGGTTCACTTTCATTCTTTTTTCTTTCGTTCTCTTCGATAAATCGAACGTAACGTTTGAACGTTCCTGCATCTAGTGTATCGTCGTGCTATTTTCATTATTCACATATTCGTAGACATTTATTCGAGATCGTATGCTTAGTATACAAATACAGTATAGTACAGTATTCACTTTCATGTATATACGTATATACGTACATGCTTATAGGTATAAATTAATCCCTAATAATAAAAATATTTCAATTTTTTATTTTACTAAAAAAATCCTTACCCGTGCAATTTTTTTACAAGGGAAAAATTAATATTACATTTTTTCGCTTAACTTTTAGATAAAACTTCTTGTGTTATTAATTCAATCATGAAACGTTTAACTTGGAGTTACCTTATCACATAGGGCAAGAAGAAACGAACGTTATCTTGGTAATTGTAGGTCTTCCGTTTCGCTGATAGAAGAGTAGATGCCAGAACGAACGAACGTGCAAGATGTCGGATGAAAGACATGAAATACGTTTTTTTGATCTCAATTGGCTTTTACATATGTAGCTACGTGATGTGATAAAAGCGACGTAAGAAAGAGATTAAAGTATTATTTCAATATTATATCAAGCCATTTATCAGTGATGTTCTTACGTGTCTCAAATGTAGTCTCAAATAATCGACACATCGGCAACGTCTTCTTTACTTTCAATTTCCTTTCTCTCTTTTTCGTTTTTCGCAAAAATGAGATTAACGAATTAGAGTGATAAAATTGATTCGAGAGTCGTTGCGTAACACACACACAGATTGGATTATAATATTAACGTTTCTCTTGCTTCAATAAAGATGGAAACTGTGTAAGTTAATTATATGATATAGCAGATGGGATAAAATGATGTTACGAAACGTTCATGTTCGAACGTACAGTTTACATGCGGTATTCGGTCAGATAAGTAATAAATCGAGCTTCCTAATTGTTGTATTCGAACGTTAATATTGTTATACTCGAGGAATTATTTTTATTTTGTTGAGGACGTTTTTAGTTTGCTTTTACGATAATGATTTATATTCCTTCTCTTGTACTTTTACCCTCTACCTATTGAAAGACGTTTGGAGGTGGCAGTTGCCGTTATCGATATCCATTAACGAAAGATCACATATTTCTTTTGATTTGTAATGTATCCAATTTGTCTCGAATTGAAGTAGATTTAGGACAGATCACGATCGGTGAACTTTCCATGTTCCTTTTTGCTCGAATAGCATAGTCGTTGTTAGAGAAAAACGGTTAGTGTCGCAAATTAGCAGCCGGGATCCGACTACGAGCGTTCTGTAACGGCACACGGAGGGTTACTGTTTTTGTTTTGCTTTTACGATAATGGGTTTCGTCCAGTACAACGTTGTATAAAGTACACAAGGGAGAGAAGAAGAAAAAGAACGTAATACAGCGCATACTAGAACTACAAATTCTATAGATTCTCTCTCTCTCTCTCTCTCTCTCTCTCTTTCTTTCTTTCTCTTTCTCTTTCTCTTTCTCTCCCTTTCCCCTCTCTCTTGCTCTTTCTTTTTTTCGTCGACCTAGAAAATCCGTTCAGTTTCGAAAGCTTTTATCTTAGCGGATATCTTATTTTTTCGTTTTTCTAAGTATTAACTTATCCTAGATAAAATCCTTTCTGATCAAAGATGATCTCTTTTTTGAAAATTCCATCAATTGTTTTTTCCTTGTATACGCGACGGCTGTCATTACAATGCTAATTGTGAATGCATTTGCTGCGATTCGCAAGGCTAAAGTAAGCTTTGCGAATAGTTAGTGGCTTTTTGCGCTTTCACTACGAGGATGTCCATCGAGTGTTGTTATGCCAAATGGTTGAGAGCTTACTGCCACGGTTTTTTTTTCCGTCTACGTAGATCTCTCGTAGGTTTCTGAAAGGTTCATCTTACGGAGATATCAACCGACCTAGAATCGTCCACGGCTAGTGCTGACATTTACTTCTCTTTGTAAATTTCTAGTTCAATTCAGGAAACATTTTCATTCGACCGAATGTACCGATTCGTTCATACGTGTTCATCGACTCTCATTCTTGAAAATTTTCTGGTCGCTGTATTGTGAGTTTCATCGAACGTATCGATGTAGGCTGGATTAAGCAGTTCATTCTTTTAAATCCAGAAAGAGAGAGTGAAAAACGGCATACGAAAATAATTAACTACAAATCGAAATAAAACTTTCTCTCGTATTTTTATCGAAGCGATCTTGTTCGTTATTAGAATCTTTCGATAATTTGATTAATAAGAATTCATTAATAAAAGAATATGTTATTTCGACGTAATTTTTTGTGCAGATCTTCAATCGCAAGACTCGCAGTTTGAACAAAAATCAAGATATTTATTCGATCGTAGAATAAACAATGTTAACGAAGCCGACCGATGAAATGTTCTGATAGTAAACGAAATAACGTAACGATAGAACTAGTGCTGACAAATGCAAATGGCAGCATGCGCCAAATGTCGAAGTAATAAACTAAGCTCGTATTTATTTTATTTCGAAAAATAACGCGAAAATTTGTGGATGCGATAGAAAGAGGCGTAACGATTTTCAAACATTACGTGGACACGTCGTGTTCGGTGAACCGAGGACGTGTTTGTATGAGCAATAAATATTCCTTGTATTAAACTGAAAAATAACGTTAAAGTTTATTCGACGTGGTTAATATATCGAGAAAGAGAAAGAGAAAAATTTAATACGGTGACCATCGGTACAAGTTATGTAGCTTCGTCGAACACACATGGTTTTCCCTGCGTATTCTCGTTTTTGTTGGTATAATGGAATACGAACTATGCAATAGACGTAATTAAAATTTGATGTAAACGAAGGTTACATCATCCATTTATATAACATTTTCTTTTTTCGTAATGTCGTAATGTCCATGTTGCTTCGAATAACTCTGTTTCTCTATCTGTTTTTCTAATTACGTCCTCCTATACCGTTCTTAGTTCGTGTTCGATCGAAACGATAAGTAATTATTTAAATATCTGTCGATACCATGACAAAATGTTCTGCCGATAGTGTATAAATGAAGTCTCGCGTCGTTGCCGATCGATCATTCTCTATACCGTAATTTATTATCATCGGTTATGTTTTCACTTCTTTATTAGAAAACATTATCTCACGTCTTTCGTGATATTCCTTCGCTAGTTATAGTTTAATCTCTTTCGATATGTTCTTTTTTAATTGTAATTTTTATTTTTTAGTTTTATTCATTTTTAGTTGATATTTTGAACATAAAAATATTATCTGAGATTTGTTTAATTTTCGACAATGAGATACTTTCAATTCCGCGTACAGATATTATCGAAATAGTTTGTTGTCTCGGATCGATAGATTTCTCAGCGCATCTCATTTGTAACGTAGTAGATAGCGTACCTATGCTCCATGTTACCACACACTCTGTCCAACATGCTCGGAGTGACACTGGCAATGGCATCCTTGATTTGATGCATAACATAGCAATATCTAGGACATCGTTGGCATTGATTATGTCCTTTGCGTAACTTTACTACTATAGCAGTTTATGGAGTCCAGTTTCGAATTGTCACGGCGTTATAGTAACCTGTGATCCCTTAATTTCTCTCTCTCTCTCTCTCTCTCTCTCTCTCTCTCTCACTCTAGATATATTAGATTTGTTTATCAGAACATATTTCATATGATCTATTTATAAAACTGAAAAAAAATGGAAATAACGAACGAATAGTTCGGTAAGATCGGAAATATTAGGAAAGAGAAAGGGAAGGAGAAGAAATAGAGGGGGAGAGAGAGAGAGAGAGAGAGAGAGAGAGAGAGAGAGAGAGAGAGAGAGAAAGGGAGAGAGAAAGGGAGAGGGAGAAAGAGAGAAAGAGAGAGAGAGAGAGAGAGAGAGAGAGAAAAAGGGAGAGAGAAAGGGAGAGGGAGAAAGAGAGAAAGAGAGAGAGAGAGAGAGAGAGAAAGAGGGAGATTGTGTGGGTTGGGACAAAGAAAAGAACATTGGACACGAAGCAAAGTCGCGAAATCGATCCGTCTCGGTAGTCGGTCTTTTCCGTCGCCTCCTGGTGAGACTGTTTCCGAGCGCTGTGAAATATGGCATTAACGTCTCGAACTAGCCGACGAGGAATAGTTTTTCGCAGCCGTTTCTCCGTGACGTCGTACGCGATGTCCGGAGATCAATTTTTCTGTAAGTTGTGACCGCGGTACTGCACCGGATACCCGGACTTTATTGGAAAAAGAAATCTACGAGTGACTACTCAAGCTGGAATTGTCGCGTACTGGTCGAGTGCAACGCGTGTAAGCCGTTTTATATCGCTTCGAAATCTTCTCGATAACACCCGCCGGATTTGACCTTTCGTGCCTTTCGGGATAAGTAGCGGAGATGAGAGAGACTTTTTATTGCCTTCTGGTACCTTCCTCGTGTCTAAAACCCTCGAAAATAGCTCCCATTTCGTATATATCCTTTTTGATATAGTACCAAGGTATACCTACTCTTATCATTGACGGAGAAAGGATGAGGGATCTATTCAGAAACGACATAGGGGATCCTTTTTAAGTGATAACTTCGCAAGAAGGAAATTTTCGATGAGTGATAGTAAAATATATATACTTGACCATTAGGTTAACAGCCATCCATGAAAGTTACTCATAGTAAGTTCTCTCGTCTGTTGGCAACACTTTTCGAGTGCATGTATCTCTGTTTGCGAAGGTCGCTCAAAGTTCACTTCGCGATACTTAGTACGATTCTCTGCGAGTGTCTTTGCTATATTTACTCACCGTGATATTACCCATTGTCTCTTACTCTAATTTATGGAGAAGCTGTCTTCTAGGTTTACCATAACCATATTCCGAGCTTAGATGTACTATACTTCTATTTAAGTACGTGCACAATGCTTTTCTCGGTCTAAGAATGTCTGTCAAAAGTTTTCGAGTAACAATTTTGTAGTTGTTCTTTGTAGTAAAGCATTGCGTATTAAATGTAGATTGAAATAAATTTTAATATTTAAAAGGATATGTTCGAGGAGTACTTTGATCTTTTTCAAAGTTTTTGTCTTATTTCTCGAGTGCGTTTGTATATAGTCGGTTATTGAAATACATAGCGAAGATATTAGAAATAAATCAATGCAAAAGTCTCTTTCATTCTCTCCCTCTCTCTTGAGAATATCGAAGAGATTTCTCGATTTGTGACGAAAGTTCGATTCTTGCCAAGAATTTAAGAAAGAAGTCACCCTTAGAATATCGATAGAATCGAGTTACAAGGTCTACCATTCACGCGAGTTCTATCGAAAGTGACAAGGGTAAAAGGAAACGTCGACTTACCGGAAAACCCATTTTAATCGTGACTGGTATACGGAAAAGGTTTTCTTCGTCATACCGTGACTATACGAGTATGTTTAGAGTAATCAAAGGATTTTCGTTTTTAATTCGTCTAAAATAGTTTAATCATTTATAGTAGAGATAATCGTAGGTTGGAACTCTAAGAAGTAAGACGATAAAGGGAATTAGTAACAAGCTCATTCTGGTGACTTTCTACAGTTTGGTGTTAGACATAGCAAATTAAGATCGCACGTTTCTCGTTAGTGTTATAAGTTTGTAACATTACAATACTACAATACATATAAGTTCTAAAGATCTAATTCTTGTTCTACTTTGAGTATATTGGTACGTTTAAGATAAAGTCCACTAGTCTACCTTACTAATGAGTCCTTAAGATTACAGTCGGTTTCTAAGTATGTTATCTTGTTGTAGAAGCAATTTCAGAAGGTAAAGTTCTCTACAGATTTTGGAGAACGTTTCTCGCAATTTTGGTGGTATAGCTATTAATAACAATGATTTATAAAGTTCGATCAGAAAGGAGAATTTCCGTACGATTTTCACTTCACGTTTGATTCTCTTTTGCATTGATGCTCTCTGCGAATAGAATTTGTTATACGTAGGTAATCGAGCCAAGCAGCCCAATCAATTATACACATTCTGAAAAGTTAATGTAGTATTTGGAATGTGTCCATTTTCGTTCGTACTTATAGTTTATTTTTTTTGCCAGAGTGTGAGATGAATTTGGAGAATAAAACGACCGCATTAGGGTTGGTTGATTCGCTAGGAATGAATACGTTCGGTAAATAAATTGGAAAGCGTGGTTTTTGATTCGGCGTACAGTTGAAAATCTGAGGCTAATTATTAGGGAAAACTTTTCATCTCTAGCTTTTATATCTATTTGCTTCTTTTCCGTTTTTTGTTTGCTCTCTCTCTCTCTCTTTCTCTCTCTTTTCGTTTCCCATTGACACGATCGAAAACAATTGCGTCAGGAGAATTTAATTTACAAAAACTCGAGAAGAGTAGAGCAGCGTTGTACGCTTTTCTAATTTCACTCGATAAATCGTTCTAACCGCGTGCACACAAATCGATTAGAGAGATCGCCGATATACGTGGCATTTAGCTTCAGTTCCGCTGGGGAGTCCATAGTTCGAATAAATTAATAGGAAACTCATTTGTCCTCTATAACGTCGTATACAATTATTGTTGTGATGTTAATTTCCTAATAACAGTCTCGTTTTACAAACCACGTCATTTAATCGTACTCAAATACATTTAAAACCACAATCAATCGTGAGTATGCATTGTGTATGTCGAAACGGTCAATGGGATTTTTGTTAAGTGTTCTATCGTCCAAATTGATATATTTTTTTTAATGACTCACGTATGTGGCAAAATTTTGTATTCTTAAACGAACAAACGTTCTTTAAAAATATTCCTGTTAATTATTTTCTCATAAATATCAGATTAATTTTAATGTCCTTTGATATAGGTATAGAATTATGCTTATTTGTAACGGTACGATATTCTTTTCCGAAGAGTAAACTCGTTTCTAAATCGTCCGTTGTTTGTGGAATATCAATGTAATGCTTGCATTATTTATATAGCTTTATATGCGATTCTTTTTTTTTCCGCCAATTGCATGGAAATAAGAAGAACACAAAAAGGACATCGTAAAGCAATTACAAGAAATTCGCTTTCTTTTTCATATTATACGAACTTATTCATACTCGAAGCATAAAACCAATGAAATCAAGTTCGTTTTTGAATCAACGGTAATCGATATTACGTAATTTATGAATTTTTCATGGCAAATGCGATCAGTAATATTATATTTATAATGCGTAACTGCGATTCTATGGAAAATTTTAATATGCGAATCGTTAGTTGGATGCGCTATTTATTTTATAATTTTCTTTCGAAAGAAACATTGTGGAAAAGAGATTTTTTTTCGGCACTTAAACGATTCGTCTTTTTGGTTATTCCCATAAGGTTCAATGTTCTTTATGATGCTTTTTTTTCAACATAATGGAATTATATACAGAATCGCAAGCTTTCCTATCGTATCCAAAGTTGATGTTACAAAAAAACAGAGCGAGAGAGAGAGAGAGAGAGAGAGAGAGAGAGAGAGAGAGGGAGAGAGAGAGAGAGAGAGAGAGAGAGAGAGAGAGAGAGAGAGAGAGAAGGATAGAGAGAAACTCGAACGACGAAGCTTTTCACGTTTCATGCAAGTTTGATAGGTGGTCGAAAATGCGGCCAGAAAAGCTTATCGAAGCTTCGGCCATCGACGCGTCATAATCGAATCGATACGTTTATCGCCTGTAGTAACGGCCATAGAAAATAAAAAGAGTAGAAAGCGGACGTTGAAATTTCACGTTGACTTCCGGCATCCATCGATCTCTCTCTCTCTCTCCCTCTCTCTCAAATTCCTTTTCTCGTAAATAACGAATCGATCCCCGAGGAAAATGGTTTCTCCTTCGAAGGATGTTGCCGTCGAAAGGGATAATAATATCCTTCGCCCCGGGGCTAACAAGTTTCTTCGTGATGCGTGACGGTCGTGCGCACAAAATGGCTTTATGGACGTTTAACTCGGTAGAATCCGTTGGGATTTTGATGCTAAATAAACTAACGCGCGAGGTATAGTGCGTAAGCCCTATCTTGGTAGTAAGATCAGCCTCACTCCTCTGCCCTTTTCTTTGGTTCGTATACTCTCCGCTTTTTAGTCTACGTGTACTAGTCTAAGTGCGGTTAATCATTGTCCTGGATATCGTTGCTCTTTACTTGAAGAAATTACTTAGCCATAGCGGAAGTAATTAAAAGGCAATGAAGTTCGACCTGTCTCCTATTGCAAGGGCATAACGTGGAACGGATGGTGTAGATTGCTGATGCTAATCGGCCGAAGAGAAATCGAATATGCGAGGGGGAAATTGAAGAGGAAATGCGATCGATACGAGTCTTTTTGTTTCTTGCATTTCGATGCCCTTCTTCCCTTACCCCAGGGCTTTTCGGCTGGATTCGAAATAAACTTGCGCTTCGTTTCCTCTCGCTTTCAAAGGGTTCATTCGCGGTAGAACCCTTTACCCATTGGCTTAATTAAAGCTCGATAATCCGTTTCACGAGTTTCCTCTTAATTTTGCGAACGAACGCCGGCCGTTCTTTTTTCCTCTTCTTCCTCTTAATGTAATTCTTTGCGTTAACTTTTTCTTTTTTTTTTGCTTCTTTTCTTTTTTTTTCCTTCTCCTTCTATATTTTTTTCTTCCCATACTTTTCCCAAATTGAAATCACATTTATCGACAGGCCTTTGCTTTACTCTGAATTACGTTTGTCAATTAATGCGAATCAAATGTATTCCCTCATAAAGAAACAGAGTATCGTGAGAAGGAGAAAGAATGCAGCGTTCTTATCACGATCGCGTGGGATCTACATTTTATGGGTCGTTTCGGGATGTTTACGTTTATGTACAAGATTCATAAACTACCGATATAGGGATCGTAAATTGCACTGAAATGCACTTAAGATAAATTTCACTCTGCGAATGATCGTCATCGTCGAATAGAAGGCTTCTTTTTTCTTACCAATCTTTTTTACGTTTTTATCTTTCTCATTTTAGACTCTCATTTAGACTCATTTCAACGCGTTTTAATGTTTTCGTTGTTTGAATCAATCAGTGGTTGGCGTGTAGTTGTGACGTTTAGAATCTTTATTTAAAATATCGATTCAACGATACTAAGGTAGTAATATATAAATTAAGTTAATGATGTTAAATTTAATGTCTATTCTCCTTCCCTCGGTTGTCATATTACCATACGGTAATATATACATTATTCATTAATTATTTGGATAATTGTAAAATAATTCTAATAACTTCATTCCAAATCATGTCGTGTAAAAACATGAAATGAAAGCTCGAAAGGACGTTGTTTATTTATTTAAATCAAAGAGGAGATTCCAATTAACCGTTTCGAACAAATTACTTTTCGTTTAATGGATCATCATAATCAAGAAAATTAATTTCGATCTAATATAAAATATTTATATTAAATCAAATTAATTAAAACAGATATATGCGTATTGTTTGTTTCGTGTATCGACTGCGAACAGTATATTATGTTTCTTACTCTCTTTCTTTCTCTCGTTTTCTCTCTCTCTTTCTTTCTTTCTCTTTCTCTGTCTCCGTCTTTGTCTCTGTTTCTCTCTTTCTCTCTGAGCGGATTTTGCGCTTTGGAAAAAAGGAAAAAGAGTCGAAACGAGGCGCGGCCCGAGCGAGACTTTGAGTGCACTGTAAAGAGAAACCGATGATAAATTCAAAACGCATCTCATATTGCGATGAGAACTATGAAGAATAGAATGAATACAGAGACAAAGGCCGTAATTTTCACATGCAATAATTTTTATTCCTTTTTGTCAGTTCATCAAGGGAAAATTAAGTCCTCTCTATATCGGTATAAAGTTTTCATCTAATTTCTAACGAGTAAATATTTAGATCATATGTGACGTAACATAATTCATATTTCGAAGTAGCCTCCAACGTAATCATTCTTTAACTCAAAGTATATCTGTTGATATCTATTTTGATTGCTTTCTTTCGATAAGTATGTTTCTTAATAGAATTAATAATATTAAAAACAAGAAAGCGACTTATCATAAATTTCATCTAGAAATTTGTTCCTTTCTTTCTTCGAATTATATTCATTAACAAATGTATCAATTCAATGTTTTTATACGTTGCAGGGAAGTTTGGGAAATAGAAAAAAAATCTGCTTCTCCCTTTGTTTTCTTCTCAAGTCTCATTTCTTCTTCCCACCCCCTTCAGAATCCGTTCTTTGAATAAAAATCGTAATGAAAACGACTGAAAAAATTCAAGCTGATATTGTCTTTAGAAATTGTTTTTTGTTTTGTGATTGTTAATATTTGAAATCGGAAATGAAATATATTTTAATGTTATTCCCATGTTATATTTGGCTTTAGAGGATGGAAAAAATAACGTGCTTAGTAGTAGGAGTTTTTCAAGCAATCATTCTTGACATATGTCGTCGCTACGAGCCAATTTAAATTGGATAGATAAACTTTGTGTACGTACATAATATATCTATGTGTACACGTACTTAGTATATATTTCTACGGTCGTGTGTGAGCGTTATAAACGTCGTAAATTCTCTGGAAGCACATCCAATTTCTATGGCAAATTTGCGCGTTAATCGACCTCGAATGTTCAAAGTCACGGCCGTGTATGTAGAGACAAGATGTGATCAAAGCCATGGATTATAATATTAGAAATGATAGAAGTGCATAGGAAATTTTGTTAAGTGATCCAAGAAAATAATCGAAAGAATAGAGGGAAGGTATCGAATGGTGTCACGAATTTTATTTCACCTCTATTATTTGCAAGTTATAATGGAACGTTTAAGTTTGGTAAATGCATTCGATTTCTATGTTGAGTTTCAAATGAGATCGAGTAATAAATTTGCGGATGTATTTAAATAAATTTTTTATTGCCTCCGGGACTTCGTTCCTTTGTCTTAGTTTCTTGCGTATGCATCTTTTACATCAATTTGTAAATTATCTACTCGTTCGTATTCCAAAGAAGCGACTTCTCTCTCTCTCTCTCTCTCTATTTCTCTTTCTTTCATTTTATCATTCTCTCATTCTCTTTCTCTTGGGATACATACTTATCTTCATACATTTGCACACATACACCGACGGTTTCGAGAATGCAACGAGAGATCAATGTCTTATGAACTCCGTATTCGTCGGACTCGTTCGTTCATTAACTACTGCGACATCTGTCCTAAGCTTTCAGTACTTTAAGGCGTATATCGTAATTCTGCCACTTCTGCTAACAAGATAATCACAATCTCCACCTGTCGTCTGCTTATTATGCTGTGTATCTTTGACAATATTACCGTTGTTTGTCTGCTAGCTTCTTATTCTTAAAAATTAACGTTCCTCTATCCAAAATAAAAGATTAAATTATCATCCCGTATTAATGTCGACTCATTTTCTAATGATATCCAAAATTTTCTCACTTTCCTATCGATATGGAAAATAATTTTGAGAAAATATAAATACATTTTTGCGATGTATCATTCGGTTATTCGTTCCATTAAATTTTCTTTTCATAAAAGTCGCGTCGACCTTTTTCCAACGTTGAAGTCTCCTACCTTCGTTTATTGTAATATTTTTAACGTCGTATAAAAATATCAGTTATAAGGGAGAAGCAAGAGGTTATTGATTTCTGCATAGCAACTTCTTCTTTTTTTTGTTTCTTTTTTCCAACGAAATTCTATTTCATAGCAATCAAGTACAGTATTCCATCGCTAGTAAAACATATTTACGAAGTGAAATGTACATCGAGATATGAAATATTGTTATCGATTGCGGTCATATACACAAATGTCGGCCACTAACTCGTGTATGCAAAAGAGATTAAAAAAGAAAAAGAAAAAAAATGGCAAAAACGAAACAAAACAAAAGTATCATTCGTCTTTAACTCGAGGCACATTTTTTTATTGTATGTTCCTTCTCATTTTTTTTTCTTACAAGCAAAGAAGTTGCTCGTTGGATCACGCAAGAAGGTACCTATCTACCTATACGTAGCAATCAATTTTCGTAAGGATAATTTATAACGGAATTTGCATTACGAAATCCCAGATAGGGAAGTGTAAACTATCATGAATCATGTTTGTTCGAAGAGGACACGTCATAGAATCCATTTCTCACATTCCAATACAACATAGCTCATGAAACTTTTATTCCGTGATCTTTATTTCCGTGGATATAAAGAATACGGAGTGAAAAGTAAGTTTTTAAGAACGCCACATCGTTATTCAAATCTACGTCTAGTTTATTTGGAAAAGTTCAGATTTATAACCGCGAATAAACGTTAGATACGATACTTCAAAGTGTTAATACAAGTTAACGGATAAACGAGCCCGATCAGGAAGCGATTTCATCGTCGTGCCCGTCGGATGTTCCACTTTCGATCTGGATTTCATAAAATAAGGGCGCTCATAAATTTTTATCGGTAACGAACTCGGTACTTTAGTTGCTCTCAATTTTTAAATAGTCGAGTTAAGACCGGTCCTCGAGACTAATTCATTCCGTTTGGTTTAAGAGTCAAACGCGCACTAACTATTATTCACCCAATCCGAATGTAAGCGGCACGTTAATTAAACTGAATTAAATTATTAAACTAAGGGGAACCCTCCCGATCGATTTCATTATCACGAACCGAAGGTTTAAAGTTTAATTAACTAAGAAATTTACTAATCAAAACTTTAAAATTGATAAATTCACAAACTACTCGGGATTTATACGATTTATCATCGAAGAAAGATATAAGTTTTAACTTTGATAGGGAATACGTGTATATATATGTTAAACATGAGATAGTATAGAGAAAGAGACAGAAAGATAGAATGACGATTAATTAATTAGCAACAATATCGAACGATATAAAAATCTATAATAATACAAGGTTTTTTATTTCTAATTCTCATCGTGCTGTTGAACATCATTTTGCGTTTAATAATAATCATTTCTTTCTACTGGAATAACTATTCCTCATGCTCATGTACATTTCACGGTCACGTTTTCCTCTCTCTACTTTCATATTTCATTTTTGCTCTCTCGTCTGTATTCTCAGAGCAGACTGTACGAAAGAATTCTCCGCATACCTTCCAATTTCGGGATACGATCAATTTGTAGATATTAGATAAGATATTTTCCTTCATCGTTCTCAAGAGTAGTAAAAATACGATGGAGAGATGGAGAGAGGAAAAGAGAGAGAGAGAGAGAGAGAGAGAGAGAGAGAGAGAGAGAGAGAGAGAGAGAGAGAGAGAGAGAGAGGGAGAGAGATGGAAAGATAAAGACAGGTAGAAATGGAGGAAAAGAGAAGAAAGAATAGAAGGCGATGACGAAGTTACACTTGCGAAAAGACGAGGAAATTCGAAAGGTAGAAAGTAGTGCTTAAGATAAGTCTGTTTTCGAAAGGATTTTCAAAGATTGTAAGATAAAAGTAAATCTTTCTGTGTTCTATGCTCGATGTAGCACATGATGCGCAAAGATTTAACAATTTCTTCTTTGAGAATTTGTACATTTATCCTTTCGTCTTCTAGTATTTAACTAATGAAAATATTCACCTTTCATTTCTTTATTCCAAGCTATTGTTAGTAGAATATATATATATGTGTTTTGTGTATCTTGAAGGTGCATATAATGAAGAACTTTTACGACATGGTTCAACTTCTTGCCGAGTACGATAGATATAGCTTTTACGATCACAATAGTAGTTTCCACTTATAGTTAAATATATTTTCTCTCGCCTTTGAATGCCTGATATATCGATCGTTTTTTCAATGAACAAATTTAATCAAATAAGAAGTGCCCGCTCGGAAGGATATATATATATATTATTTAATTAATATATAATTAATATATAATAATCATATTATTATATAATTTATATATATATATATATATATGTATATATATATATAAATTAATTTATATAAAAAAGGTTTCGTTCCAACATCCATACACGTCATTCATTAGTTTTTATTTTTGTTTTTATTAATTTATTTATTTTTTTCATTATCCTCATCTCGACGATGATTAACATCGAGATGCGCGATTACGAAAATTCGGATTTCGTCGGATTGGACGAAAAGGGCCAGGAGTTACGGAGTCGATCAAAGTTCTCACTGTGAATGTAAATTGGGCAGGGCTGGTAAGCGGCGGTAGTCACGAGAAGCGGCTGCTGAGCAATCTGCTGGATGCGTATAACGTCCTGGAGCGGCCGGTGGGAAACGAGTCCGACCCCCTCGTCTTGAGCTTCGGCCTTACGCTTATGCAAATAATCGACGTCGTAAGTTCAACAAACCTTTCAAACTTACTATCCTACAAGCTTAAACGAGTCTTTTTCTTGTTTATACAACACTATTATAAACGCGCGTTATCGTGCTTGCGTATTTACCTAATAATAAGGAAAAAAAGAAAGGGAAAAGAAAAAAAAATTACGATATAAATAAAGAAAATAAAATAAAATAAAAAAGAGGAAAAAAAAGAAAATCGAAAGGATCGATTTTACAATATCTTTCAATGATGCTAATATTTGAGAAAAATATATCTACGTCTTTTCGTACGTGTTTCCCTTCGGGAATTTTGTCAAGTATATTTTCGTGACCGACTTTTCCTGTCATTTCTTATTCTCTCTCTTTCTCTCTCTCTTTTTTTCTTTTCTCTCTCCTTTTTTTTGCTATTTTTCCCACCAATGTAACTCGTAGCATAATCGTGAGACATACTTTGCATGCATTATACGACTCCGTGAGGATTCAGTCATGGAGAGTCATATAGCCGACAAACTTTGCCGTTTAATATTAAATCGAGAGGCTAGATAAAATGGACACGTTAATGCTGCAACGGTCTCTCACAGTCTCCTTGTTTGACGTAATTTTCAACGAGGAAAGGGTTCAAAGAGCGCGTGTATCCGTTTATGAAGAAGAATCTTTCCTTTCTTTTTAACCTTCACGAGTATTTCTATAGGTCGTTTCTAGATACATACATGCATACATATATATATGTATGTATGTATATACATACATATATATATATATATATATATATATATATATATATATATATACACATACATATATGCTACGTTCTATAAGAGTAATACTTATTCTTTAATAAGATTTTGCTTCGTGTGCTTCAAAAAAATCTTTCGTAAAATTACTAAAATATTCTGAGAGCTTTGAGCACCTTTGTGTGTGTGTGTGTGTTTGTATAAACACGTGCAAGCTTGAGACACACAGAGTACAAATAAGTTCAATGCACTCTTGATCTGCTTGTTAACCATGCATGTTTTTAAATTGAAACAACAGTTGAAAATGAACGAAAATTTTATTGTTTTTGTGTCTTTAAATAAATCGTCAAAGACTGATGAATTACTTATGCCATATGCCATCAGAGGTCGATGCTTTAAATCTTAGCAACGATATTAGATTGTATCGAGTAACAGTAGACGCAAGTGAATATGCTCGTTATGTGTCGTTTAGTGATTAGAAAAAGTGTTAAATTCACATAAGTCTTGTAAAAAAATTCGTAATTTTAATTGTAAGATCAAACGTATCTACTCGACAAGATTATGTCGATTTAAAATTTTAATTTGTAAATTCAAAACATATTTCTAAAAATTCAATATCGCGATAACGAATTATTTAATATTTACCGTGGAAAGATTAAAAGGCTTCCCCGTAACTTTGTAATATGCGGTTTCTTTTTTTTTTATTTAATCCAAGTAGAAATCAATAAAATTCATTTATGAAATTGCATTCTTTCTGGTACGACGTTTTAACCTTTTTATTTTTCAAACATCATAGTTTCAATGCGATAATTGCAAAAACGACAAAAGCAAAAATTTGAAATGACATATTATAATATTTATTCCATGATGACAGGGAAGAGTAGGTATTCTCTTTTTTTCTGGATGAAACGACCACGCAGCTCTAACGAAAGCTGTAAATAGCTTTGTTACCGTATTTAACGTATCTTTGTTAGACTGTAATTATACCTCGATTATAACAATTATTCTAATAATGTGTCCATAGTTGGCGTGTGTTCAACGATTTAAAATTTTCCGCGATCTAATTATGTAGTATACAATATGTACGAAGGTAAAAATTAGAAAGGGAAAATTTAATCCTCGTCGATGTTGCGAAATGTGTTATTATAAAAGTTTAGATAGAGGATAGGTGTGAATCAAGGATCGAAAGACGAGCTTGCACCGAGGTTGGAGTGGAACTGCTTTATGTGTTCAAAATAGTGGGTGACAAGAGCATCGTTAGAAGGGTAATTAAGAACAGAAAGGACACGCGCTACTTCGATAATTGGCCGTGTTAACTTTATGTTGAACTAAAACTTGATCTAATATAATTAATCCGTGGTAAAGCGAACGAGATCAAGGCGTTTGACATTTCGGAAATGAACATCTTGAGACTTCATCGTCTATTCATTTGTTCTTGAGAACACTTACGAATCTTAAATTTTTTCTCTATCTTTCTTTCTTTTCTCTCTCTCTCTCTCTCTCTCTCTCTCTCTCTCTCTCTCTCTCTCGCTTTATCTCTCTCTTTATCTTTGGTAAAAGACTTTCTAGAAACATTAAAAAGTATAGTCCACTTTTTTCCACGTCTTCTCGACGCGACGTGTTTCCGTTTTTCTCGTTCCAGTCGTTGTCTGCGAGCGACGATTTCTAGATGGGTTATGTTTTTGTCCGTACACAAGCTCGGAGCTTTCTTAATATCTCTCCGTGGAATTAGCCGAGCATCATGAAAGCGGAAGTAATCGGAACTGCATCGATGCTACCCATTCGAGAACTTTTGAAGGTAATCACATTAAAGTAAAAGGTATTATTCGAATAATTTTTCTTTCTTTTTTTTTACTAGTAGGATTTATTTCGAAAAGGATAAATTTGCATTTTCCTTCTATGGTATCCTCTTTCAATCGAATGCGAAGATGGAAAGGTCGCATAAAGTAGTCACATTTGTCAACATTGCGTCATTTAGTCCCATTTCATATGTACGTACTTATATATATTATATATTATATATATATATATATATATATATATATATATATATATATATATATATATACGTATAAACGATGTCGCTTTCCTGAACGAGGGTGCTGAATGCGAAACATATTTTCGAGAGTAATTTAGGCACTCCTCCCAAGCAGTTAACGTTAACGTCATTTAGAAAGGTTTTGCAGTACAAGGGACCACCAGTCGTTTTATTTGACTGTATCTTGTGTGAAGAGAGTTAAAAGTAATTTAGGTTTCGCAACGAAAAAAAAGACAAAATATGAGCGACTACGTCGACATTTATTTAATTAACAAATAATTTTTTATTCGTCGACCATGATCGATACTTTTATTCGAGTTTCGATAAAATTCATTCATTTGCTTTAATAATAATAATAATTAATAATATAAGGGAACGGTGTTTTCGCAATGAATCCGTAAGCGTTTAATATCTGAAGTATCGGTGAGAAAAGCTACGGCAATTGGTTGGTGATAAGCGCGATCTCTTTATAAATTTGTATTGACCCACGGAGCAAAAACAGACACAGAAAAAGAGAGAGAGAGAGAGAGAGAGAGAGAGAGAGGGGGAGAGAGAGAGAAAGAGAGCAATATTGCAACATTCGGTACCTATATAGGTGAAACGTGCTTTCGAATACGGAATAGCAGATACATACGAATACGAACAGCTACCTACGCATATACTGCGTCAGAATATAATGTATCACAGTTCTGCGTGAAGTGTGCGATGCAAGCCTTGCAATAATTAATATTCCATTAGATACACGTTGTTTCTTGCGTGTTCGTCTTGTCCTGTTAATTCTAAGCAAATTTAATAAATCGCTTTTTTCGTTAAAATTCAAATTTCTGTCAGAAATATTCGAGTGGACATCTTTACATTTTTATTTAACAATTTTTTTGTTTATTGTTCTATTCTAGGTATATCAATGTATTTATTATAATTCATTTGTAATCAATTTTATTTATATTGTTAATTTAAATAACAATTAAATTTTCATTGCTATTTGATTGATCAAATCGTCAATAGCACCGATTGAATTAATGTAAATTCGATCAATCGATTATTCGTTTGTTCGGTACCATAGTTTTGTTTAAAGTTAATCGAATGTTTCTGATCGTCCATCGATTTATTCGTAAGAACAAAGATCGAAGCGTCAAGAAATTTAGAAGTTTTATGCTCTCGGTATTTCGAAATTCACGCCAAGTAACGTCGCGACTTAATTGAAATGGGCTTAGTATTCGGTTAGGTAGGACTTAGTCTTGAAATTAGCCAAGTTGGAAAGTCTCATAGCCGGTAGGTACGAGTAAGAAGGGAAGGAGCCATTTTACTTCCTCCGAAGAAGAAACAAATGGAGAAGTGGAAGAAAGACAAAGAGAGTCAGAGACAGAGGGAGAAAGAGAGAGAGAGAGAGAGGGGGGGGGAGGGAAAGAGAAAGAGAGAGAGAAAGGTCGTGCATGCGCGAACAACACCACTATACATGAGTAATTCTAGCAAGTAAGAGAAACTCGGAAGCGTTATCGTCGATGAGCGTAATATACATATTTCAGAATAGGGAATCTTAGTTTAGGTCTTCCTTATCTCACGACGAGTTTGTCTCGCGGCTAAATGAAACATCTCGAAACCAATTGTCCTCCTTGTTTCTCTTTGGTCGTGTATACCATAAAGACTTAGTCACGGTTTGTTGATAGAATAGTAAAGATAGAAACGTCTAGATAATGCCTTTGTAAAAGAGTTCTTAACTTATATGTATCCAAATATATCATGGATAAACGGATCTCTCGAAAAATTCTACAATTCGAATTGGACTCCGATAAATGGAGTTCCATTGTAGTCCAATCCAGTAGTAGTAGTGTGCTCATAACGACGAAATAAAATAGTCGTAAGCTCGCGTTTTGCATCGCTTTTCGTTTCTTATCTCGCTCGAGGCACTCTTTAGATCGTCGGATTTCTTGCTGCCCTAAACAGCTAACCAAAAAGTCTTGAATTAAGGAAATTGCTAGAGGGGAAATGCTTATTTTCTTAAAAGACTTACCATCCAAAGGCTTTCCAAATGGACTCGGAAATTTCGGCTATGTAACCCTCGAAATCCCGTGGTTTTTAAAATTTCAAAAGATCCGTTGGTATTTGCACCGAGAACGAGCAAGGAATTCTGCTGGTATTAATCGCCGGCCGAGAAAATATAATACACGGACGGGCAGTAACCTAGAATTTCAAATGTTTATTGGACGATTGATCAAAATAAATGTATAAAAAAATTAATAATCGCGACGGTATTATCAATGCACTTTCGTAATCCATGCGCTCATTGTTCCCTTCTTTTACACAATCTATAGGCAAGTGTAATTGATCAGGGAGAAAACTCGGCACTGCGGAATCATAGGTGATTCCAGTTGTTGGAGGAAAAAAAAAAAATCCAATGGAATTTCTTTCAACGTTCAAATTCGACTAGTTTGTATGTGATATCGTCGTACAAAATGACGCATAGCATCAAAGATGCGCCAGCACGAAAAGGAGCTTGCAAAGTGGGTTTGTTCTGTTAGGAAATGCAGAACGCGCTTCTACACCAATACCAATGCTATTCTAGGATCATTGCGATCAACAACGACTGTGAAAGTAGAAGAGATAGAGGATACAGAGAGAGAGAGAGAGAGAGAGAGAGAGAGAGAGAGAGGGAGAGAGAGAGAGAGAGAGAGAGAGAGAGAGAGAGAGAGAGAGAGACAGAAAGAGACAGAAAGAGGGAGATAGACAGACAGAGAGACAGAATTTTAAGTGTGTGTGTGTGTGAGAGAGAGAGAGAGAGACAGAAAGAGACAGAAAGAGGGAGATAGACAGACAGAGAGACAGAATTTTAAGTGTGTGTGTGTGTGAGAGAGAGAGAGAGAGAGAGTGAGATGAGGAGCAGAAAAGGATGCTAGTATTAGATAGATGTAGTGAGAGCCAATGCGCATTCGTACTCTCTCGTTTAGTATGCTACCTCACGTACCGTAAAAAGTTTCAGCAGTGCCATACGTCGAATTAACTGTCTACCCACGATGGTATCCAATCTTCCACGAGCAATACACGACACGACACCGTTGCATAGAGACAGACGATATACCACGATCCCTCTGTTCTAAGTATTTTTTCTTTTTTGCTTTTTGAAACATGTGAGATCTTTATCCATTTTTCCAACGTTACCGCGATTTTTTTTCGTAATCGTTTTTTTCCTCTTTCTCTTCCTCCGTCTGTTTCTCTTTCTTTCTTTTTGTTTATTATTATTTTTCTCGTGTTTACCGTTTCTTTGGTAAATAAAAGCAGAGAAAAAATAAATCTAAAAAAGAAGTCGATTCAAATTACAAATATGTCATAACGAAATAAGATATTTTTGCGAAATCTTATTTCATGTCACGATATTCATTTATTGGGTTACTTTAATCTACTATATCCATACTTTCTAAATTCAACGTTGAAACTTTAAAGACACGAATATCATACGTAATATCAATGTCAGTAATATTTCATGCGTGTATCTACATGCATATTAAAAGAGCGATTAAAAAGTGTTGAAAGAAATGAATTTCCGATAACATTTATTCAATTTATAGGATTAAATTTGATGTATGTATTGATAAAACAAGTGCTTGGTTAAAAAAAAGAAAAGGATATATATATATATACACGTACGTAATGATACTATAATTATGTTACCAACAATATTATATCTCTTTTGGAACGTCAGTGGTAGAAGAGAGTAAATTTTTAATATGGTCACCGTAGTTCTCTCTTACTACTCGAAGGTATTCACCCATCTCCGTCACCTTACCGACTATACGTGATCCGTGTTTCCTCGGTTTTCCACTGCGGGGATAGCTTATCCTACTTTCGAAGGCCGCAAACGTGTGACCCGAAGGGCCGCAGCAGAGCTTGTCGTCTTCTTCTCTCTGTGAGTTCGTCGTTAACGGATATGTGAGAGACCTCTTTTCCTCGATTCGATTTCATAGATTCAGCTCACACGTATTTGAAGCAGAATGTGCGACGTTTCTAGCGCTTGTTTGGAAAAACTTTCGCGAGAAATAGTGCGAAGACAACGTACTTACATTCTCGTCCATTTATATACGTACACTGTTATGAGTTGTTAAAGTTAGACAACATTTTTCTTGGCATTCTATCGTTCTTCGATGGTTGTAACATTTCTTTATTTTTTTTGTTTTTACTTTTCTCTCATAACAACGAATTAACTTTGTAAATGGTTCTCTCCTAAACAGAGTTACTTTTAAGAGTTTAATTGGTGTTATAAAATGATGATACAAATTTTCATTTACGAGTGCAATCTTAAAAAGTTGGATTGTTATTACACGATTATATATATATATATATATATATATATATATATATATATATATATATATACACGCTCCCTTTATCATAACGACTCATTTCAATAGCTACCTATACATACTCGTTTCGACAAAGATAGATAGCGTCAACGTCTAATTCCTAATTGGATCCCTCATTGCTCATGCACATCGGCCGAACTTCT
Organism: Dolichovespula saxonica; assembly: GCA_911387935.1. Lineage (NCBI taxonomy): Eukaryota > Metazoa > Arthropoda > Insecta > Hymenoptera > Vespidae > Dolichovespula > Dolichovespula saxonica. The sequence continues at coordinate 2,454,485 of OU427003.1, read as the reverse complement.
ATCGAGGGCAATCACGTGTGATCCATAATCAATGTGCAATGGTTGAACATCATCCAAGTGGTAGGTCAAAGGAGGGTGGTACTGTTAGGAAGGTTTGCACTCTGTATCAAATTCTGTGGCCCGGTTTCCTTCATTCGGATATGTTAGCTCACGTAATATCGTCAGCAATAATTCTGGACACACTTTTGAAATTCTCTGTGTACACGGATTTTTCCGGCACGTATCCGCATTGCAGGAAGTGTCTCGAAAGCTTTTACCCCGCAAAAAATGAAAGCTTATATAGGTATCCACCAATATTTGTCTTTAAATTATATTAACGAGATTTGTTAATTTCTTCTGATCGTAATTACAAGTTAGTTTGATTTCTTTGATCACGGTTCATGGTAACGACAATTTCCTCGGTTGTTTCTATTAAAATTTGTGATATTATTTTAAATATAGGTGCAATATAAAACATCGCGAGGTATTCGTATTTTTATTATTATTATTATTATTATTATTATTATTATATTAAAATATTCTTTATGAAACTGATGTTCTCGTTTTAATATCGCTTGTCTTTGATGAAAAACTGATAATAAATAATAAGCATGGTAACAACTTATGATCCTTAACCCTTTGATCTCGCGAATATGGATGTTCTCGATAATAAAAGGTATGATGAAATTGCTTTTGACGGGCGTGTCATTTTTTTTATAGATTTTTCTATCAGTTCAGCTAGGCGATCGACGGAATAAACGATGATTCGAAAAGGAAAGGATAGGCAGAGGGTGAAAGCAAAAGGGAATTTGTCAGTTAGTTCCTTTTTCATTTCTGAAAAACGTTATGCCGTTTTTTTCTATCATGGATATTAAAATCTATCTTCTTTGACACCAACGTAGAATCTTTCTTTCATCTTTCTTTTTCTCTTCTTTTTTATTTTAATAAAACTAGAACTCGTGCTAATTCGTAGATATCTTCTAATCAAGCGAAAACAATTTGGGACGCATTTTCTGTTCGTTGTCGCACATAAAACGAACTATTCCTTTCAACTAATGTCTATCTAATCTTACACTAGAGTTTGGATTTACGATTTTTACGATATCCGATACTATTTTTCTCGGTGATCTAATCTATTGACGATTCGCCTTGAAAAATCGATGTAGGTAAAAGTCAAAGAGAGAGGGGGGAAGGGAGAGGAAGGGGGTGGGGAGAAAGGGGTAAAGAGAGAAGTTTCAAGTGGATGGACAAGTTAGTTTAAATGACAGTTGGCATTAAAAAATTTATCAGATCGTTGTAGAAAATAAAAGTTCTTTTTATGAGAGTTTCATAAGTTTTGTAATTATGTCATTGCTTGCTCCTTAACAGGACGGATCGTAAATAAAATGATTAACGTGTGTGTTCGTAGAGTTTTCGATAAGCTAATCTAGAATTCAGTGCACGAATTGAGAACAACGAGGAGTACGTTTGTTTGTTTTTTTAACCTTCGATAGAAGGAGTATGAAATGAAACGTTAGAGCAAAGAAAGAAAAAGAAAGAAATAGAAAAATGAAAGAAATTAAAAATTTTCAATAAACTATATATCTACAATGAGGAAACGTTTGAGATATTTAAGATAAGATTTATGTCGAGAACGAAGCATTTCGTTTGAAAATGATGAAGGATTATAAAAGTACGGATAACTGGCGTTTTCACCTAAAATCATGTTCTTGCTTCTATGCTTTTGAAAAGTTCGCTGAGCTTTGTAATTTCGAACACCCACTCTCACTCCGTGAGAGTTCTACAATTTTCTAAATTCTTTGAAAACTCTGGGCAACTCGGAACATAAACAAAAGTTTGAAGGTTCTCGAGATTGTAAATATTCGATTAATATGCGAAGTGTGCGCTTTGAGACTCGTCGGGGAAAAGGGGAAAACTTGGTTGGTAACCAAAAAAGAAAATTTGTCGGTGTTGGCGTCTTTCAAATTTGGCTTTGAAGTAATGGAGTACGTAACGTTGAACAATGATATTGTTGTTGATCGTTGAACGAGAAAAGGATAAAAAAGGGGTAAGAGAAATAAAGAGAGGGAGGAAGAAAGAAAGAAAGAAAGAGAGAGAGAGAGAGAGAGAGAGAGAGAGAGAGAGAGAGAGAAATACGTATAACTGCGAAGCGTTAATGGAGTGGTAGCGTTTCCAGCGATACTTACGCGTTCCAGACTACGATAAAAGTCTTTCAGGATTCTCCCGTCATTCGTTAATATCGACTGGTCGTAAACGCAACATTTTCCGTATTGACCCAGATTTCACTTGGTGTGTTACTGTTGCGGAGCTGTGGTTACAACACTTAGAATGCTCACGGAATTTTCCATTTTTACTGACAGAAACGTATGTCAGAGTGGATTGTCGAATATCTCGCTCGCATTTATGCCCATTTCGACGGTAGATAGAAACAGATAGAAACCGGTGAAAGGTCCTTCGACTATTTTGGACGTAGCGGAAATATTGAGACGTTTCTTTCCTTTTTCCCATTACATTCTAACGTTCGTGGCATTTCAATGTTTTACTTTTCGCTCGAGGAGGCAGAATTTTCTTCGGAAGTTTTATAACGCTTAGCTATTTTAAAATGGAAATATATTCGGTGAAACGGCGAACAGCTTTTTCGATGATTTAGAAATGTTTCGCAACAAAAATCTACGAGTGGCGTCCGAATTCAAACAGTTTTCTCGGTATTTGCCTTTACATTGCGATTGAAGTAAAAATGAAATACAATAAAGTACTATTCGACAATATCGAAGATTTCAAAATTCTGATAAAACTATCTTTTTAGTTATAGTTCTCCGTTGATATATGTCCTGCAGTTTATATTCTAAATTAAAATCTCCACATCGTATGAAGTTTTATCGACAGCCTGCTACACGTGATATGTAGCCACCTGTTGCTCCTGATGAACCGTCTTGTATGATCCGCTATCTCGTGTCTTAGCTATTTCGATAAATCGTTAAGCGATGTATATATTTTAAAGAACGATGAAAGGTCGAAGCATGAAAGTATAATAAGAAATCGGACTGTCTCAAGAATCTATTGAAATCTTTCATTATTCTTATAAACTCTTAAAGTTGTTTTGTCATATTTTTTTTGGTCATAAATGAAGATCATTGAGATTATTTTGATCTTGTTCTCATTTTGTTTTTCCTTTTTTTTTCTTTTTTTTTTAACTATACTAACCATAAGATAATAATACTGATTTAATTTTGTAAAAGGTATTCCCTCGGTAATTATCGCCATGTAAATTTTTCAGTTATTAAAGGATTATATCTCCCCCTTCACAGCATTCTCATTTCGCTTTCGTATTTACGGTCGACTAACGAGGGGAAAAAATGTCCGTAATATTTCTGTGAAAACGTCATACAACCAAGACATATACTGAATTTCAAAATAATAGTCGCTATGCTCTTAATAAACGCGTGGGCTTTTATGAATTCAATTAATTCGTTTATCTTCCATTAAAGTTGTTGACAATTTTTCGAGATTGTTTGACCGTCATTAAAAAAATATGCAACTTTCTAAGGAGTCACGTAATCGAGCTTTTATGTTTTCTGTGATATTATGAAAAAAAAAGAAAAGATTTATTCCAAAAGAGATTAACATATTTTTCTTATTTCAATTTGAGTCTAAGAAATATATTTTCAGCGACAAAGCTAGGTCAGATAACATCTATGAATATTCATATTATCTTACCGAATATACCGTCCCAGCTATCGTCTATGAATACTAACTCTTCCGTGATTTTTCTTTTATTTTCTTCTATATATTCAAATTTTTCGTATTCCCCTTACATCTCGTATAATAAAGCGTACGGGTGTACAGGCGTTTTACTCTTGTACGTTCACTCTTTTGGAAACGTACGTGAACGTTTCATTAGACGTTCCATTTATCTTAACTCTTTGAATGAAGAGCTTTTTTCTTTTTTTTTTTTTTTTTCAAAGTAGACGTCTGCTGCCGTCCCTATCGCATACATAGAAGAGGTGCCCGATATTAAGGTAAAAAATGAAGAGCATCTTCATTTTTGTCGTCCGGTACCTTTTAAATCATCGATCTCTATCCCTGCACTTCAATTATTATTCTTTCGCCGTGAAAATTCGCAGAAACGGTGCAGATAATTCGAGCGTATTTATCTCGATGAGCAATGACAAGCTTTTATCTCAAATAGCCGATTTTTTTTTTATCAATTAAAACAAAGCCGGCGGATTGAGTTATAATAGTTATTAGCAGATATAATAGTTATTGCCAGTTGTAATAGTTATTATAGTTATAAAGGTATGGAATTTAGAAATAATAATACGCGATGCGACTCCGACGGACATCATTGTTTTCATTATCGCATTCTTTCTATTTCACTTCGTTTCAAAAGATTTCAGATAGAAAATATAATATACGCATTGTTCAACGAAGGCAAAGGAAGAGAGAGAGAGAGAGAGAGAGAGAGAGAGAGAGAGAGAGAGAGAGAGAGAGAGAGAGAGAGAGAGAGAGAGAGAGAGAGAGAGAGAGAGAGAGAGAGAGAGAGAGAGAGAGAGAGAGAGAGAGCACAGTCTTCATAATAACCAGCATGCAAATCTCTCGTTGGTGATGGTAACGAATCGCAGACTTGGCTTATCTTACATTTTTTTTCAGATCATAACGAATCGGCATCGTAAATTTTCGAATTCACAAATGGATGATTTTCGATATCGTCTTCCGCCATTGATATTCGACAGGTGGTAAAGGATGCGCTTCATAAATCTGCAAAAGAAAGTACTTCAAGAATGATTTATATTTATTACGAATATCAAACCGTTTTTCTGCAGTTCGATGATCGATTAATATTTCATTTTTCTTGTTATTTTTTCGATAGCCCTTAAATTCTCGTAGTAACATCACGTAGCGTTGCTTTAAGTTTTATTTTAATTTTCTTTGTCCTTTTTTTTATACCAAAGAATTCATATATCCGAAGGGGTTGATGTCTTGCTAAGTACAAGTTTTACACATCATGTTAGAAAAAAAATTGAATTACGGAGGGTCAAATAGTTTTCTTCGCTATTGCGATTTTTAAGCAGCCGTTGTTAATTAGACGAAGAATTAAGTTTGACATTTCAATGGCATATTTAGAAAAGCTAAATCTTTTCGAAAGTCCGAATAATTTGAATAATCGTGAACAACGTACCGTCAAATTAGGGTTGTCGAAGTGACGCGTGCTTAAGTTGGATCGCCCTCGATGTCGACAATACGACTGTAAAACGTTATAGCTTCGCTCGATGGCACTTGCCTTTGACGACGGTATATTGTCTTTATCGATCCGCGCCTGACTCCCGGCCCCCGCAATCGGGTTAATAACCAGAGTCATTACCTGGAAATAATTACGAGTTTGCTCCCAAACCGGTACTCGTATTGGCCGTTAGATAAATATTTTACGAGCGTCCCACATGAGACGACTCTACGTCCCTCGTCACAATTTTTTTTTTGATAATTCTTTTATTAAAAGACTTAAAATTAAAATCATAGAATTAGAAAACAAAACGAAAAAATAAATGTGAAGATGAATGGCGACGTTGGATTTTCTCTTTTTTGTTGTTTTTTTTTTCTTTTTTTTTTACGGCAATTTATGAGACAAACGTATACGCGTAGAGATGAAATTATGTGATTGAACGAAGAAGAAGAGTCGGTTAATTGCCACGATTTCTTTGCTGCTCAATTTGTTTCATTAGGCTTTTCAATCTTTAGTTACTGTATCGTTTGTCTGATCTAATACTCTTGTGTAATGAGCGTGATGCAACGGAGAAGACATGGGTTCTTCGTTATTTCCTTTACGATCGTGTCTTAAGTTAGATTTATCTGTCTGACGTGATGCTTTATGGAAGAAATTAAATTCTATCCTTGACAGTTTCTATATTGCCGTAGCCACTATTTCCTAAATAATTGAGACAGAGTACCGTCGGTCTATTCGCCGACTTACTACGTTACTGTTTTTATCTTTTTTTTTTTTTTCTGTTGCACATCCGTGGTAATAAAAGAGTCTAAAGAAAAATAATCTTTCTGTTCCAAAACAATTTTTTCGATGTCAGTTTATTATCTCTTAACAAGAACAAGATAATGTTTTTAAAAAATGTTATGCTCGCGTATTCGTTTCTTCAAAAATATGTGTACTTACTAACATCGATTTACTTTTTTACTTATCTTCTAATCAATAATTTGATAAATTGCTAAGTTTGCGAATATCGATATACATTTTGTTTTAACATTTTTAATATTTACAAACTAACTATTTTATTCGATAATTATATCTTTATACTTTTAATTTCGTAGAAATAAGATTAACAATTTATTGTCAGACGGTGACGATGGTAAACGGTAAAGATAATAAAAAAAAAAAAAAAATCCGATGAAAATTAATAATAAATCCTTTCCTCTTATCGATACTGTTATAGCACGTATAACCACTTTGTCAAATACATACTTGGTGTACGTATTGAAGACGTGACTGGCTGTGTGGTTCTGATTATACCCATTGAAAGTCATTTTAGATACAAAAGGTTAAGGCGATAAGCGAAACGCGTATTCGTACAATAATATCAAAGCGATCAAATCTCGAGCTCGTATCGAATTTTGCGGACTCAAGCGTATTACACTTGTCGAACATATGGGAAAACAAACGGAAACCTGTAAATGTATATTCTTCGTTGAACAGTACAATCGAACAATACCACTCTCTTTATAAATTGATACACATTTTTATCGATATTTCCATTCTAAGATTATCGATAAAAAAATCACTCGCATACTGGTCTTTTTCCATGGAAATTCTTGTATTTCTTTCTCTCAAAAACATTCTCGTTAAATATTACATTGAAAGCCGAGTCAATCTCGAATAATGAAAGTCTCTCTTGTATGTTCTCTAATCAACGGAAAACGTTTGTTCGTGAACGATTGGACGTTGGGATTTTCCTCGTATGTTATCGGTGATTCTGTGTCAACGAAACAAGTACAAAACGAGTGTAAAGGAAAGTAGAAAGGAGTAAAAACAGTGTAGAATTTTCGTGCGTGAAAAAGCACCTACGGTCCAATCCCGATCGATAGAAACAACGGAGTTAGTTACGAGCCGATTAAACATCGGACATATATACAAGAAAGGAAAGTTTATCATTTTTGTTTCATTATTTTCTGTCTATTTTATTTATTTCTTTACTTTTATTTCTTATCGACGCTATTCAGTTTTCTATTGACGATGTGTTTTGACTTTTGAAAGTCACGAATGAAATCGCGTATGTATGTGTATACGCGTGCCTTTGAAATTGATTTATCGTTGGTTTATGGGTATGAAAGGTTCGTGTTATATAAAGTGCCAGCTAGACGGGAAGGTTTATCAAAGATCGTTTAGTTGAATTTCGGTCACGCAACAAAGAACATCTTATTTTCGAGAAAGACGATAGAAAAGTGTGAGGTTAGGTATATTAACTCGTTCGGAGCTAATTGATATATCGACTAATCGTAAAAGGAAATGAGAGTGACTATCATAGTAGTTATTAATCAAATAAGTAAACATACCTAGAGTATTCGTATTTTGATAATTAATCAAAAATCGTTATCGCGTCGTTGAGTATGAATTATTCCTTCTAATCTATAATGTAATATCGTTCATTTTCAACCGGTTCATGTAAGCGTAGATCAGTCGAAATTGATCGTAATTACGTTTTCAAGCAACCGTGTCAATCATATAGTTGGACATTCATCTGAAATAATGATTATCGAAACTCTTACTAATTAACCAACTTGATTTAATTGTACGATTGTTTTTTGAAAAGTTATACGAACAGTTATAGTGTAGTAATGAATGATTGCGAGAGATTGTTTATCAGGGAAGAAAAAACGACGGAAAGAATGGATCGACCAGACAAAGGAACATTGAACGCTTTTGTTTGATCGGCTCGTTTGTTGAAACGAAAAACAGTTTTGGTGTTAAATCCCCCGAGTCCGAACGGTTGGTACTATTTATTTGGAAAAATAGAACATCCACCTTTACGCCGTAAGTGAAAATGAAGTTCGATTGTCTGAAAATGAAGAGCGACGATTAAATTTACATTCGAGGTGAAATAGCCGTTCATAGTACCTATCGTGACGAAAATTATACTTCAGCAGAGTACAGTAGAAAGGGATTCTACTTTGGAACGTTCCGCTATACGCATCATGCGGGTGATGAATGAAAGTAAGGTGGAAAAATTTTTGCGAAGCGTTTGTTCGTTTAGAGTGGCTTTCACATTGCCGGCAGATGTCATTGAATTATCGTGGAAAAAGCTCGACGTACGTTAGTTTGATGTATCGCAATATTCATTGATCGAAATGAAGTTATAACAGGTTATTAGATTTAAACGATTAAAAAGCATCAATTTATTTGTGAAATAAACTGAAAGGTTTTTACATTGGATCAAGTTCGTTAATCTTCGAAAAGAAAAAAAAAAACTTTAGACTTTACGAAGAATATTACAGATCTTTCGTCTGTGAATTTTTCCTTAATCCGTTTACGCGTATACGTAGAATACAATATCAAAATCTATAGAAAATCAATTTTGCGATTAATCGGTGAATTTAATAAGAAATTGACACGTACGTATAGTATCGTACGTGTTTGTACAATTGCAAGTAGCGCGTTAGCACAATGCAGTATCTAGTAATGGCAATGAAATCGACATACATAAATGCCAGGGATGATTTGCGGTGATAGAAATTGCTTTGATCCCGCAGAAACACACATATGTACTTATGTATATACGTATATACGCGTAGGTGCATGTTTATAATTACCGTATATATGTATCTTTACTAAAGGTTACATTTCAAACGAGATTTCTAGATTCGAAAAAATATTTAATAATTATTCGTTCTACGAGTAAGACAATCCCATTGCTAAACTCTCTGTTCAAAAGGCATTCTCTATCGACTTTGCTCGAAGGAAGTTTGTGAAGATAAGGTGCAATCACAGTTGGTTATTATTACTATCACGACAAAGCGAATGCCTCTTAGGTATCGTAAAGGCACACACGTTGCTTATAGTTGGAGTAATACGTGGCATATACATATGTGTGTGTGTATACCTATCCATTGCTATTCGTAGAATCAAGGTTGAATATAGAGAATGAGGAGGAAGAGAGAGAGAGAGAGAGAGAGAGAGAGAGGGAGAGAGAGAGAGAGAGAGAGAGAGAGAGAGAGAGAGAGAGAGAGAGAGAGAGAGAGCGATCCTTCGAGATCTGGACCAAGACATTGGCGTACGATAACGGGATGTTGGAGTAATTAGTCAGTGGCCCGTTATCGCGCGCCCATACATGCACGTTCGTACGTTTGCATATATATACGTAGGTGAATCTCGCGCACAAAGGTGTTAGGTCCTTTCAATCTGGGCTCTGTCTTCTTGTTCTATCTCGTGGCTATCTCCGAAAATGCGTTCAGCATGTATTATGCAGCTATACCAAATCCTCCGCACCATGGGTCGCATTCATGCCCTCGAAAGCGGCAAATCATTATTCGGTCAGACATTTGTGTCATGAATACCTTGAATCTCTCTCTCACTCTCTCTCTATTTCCCTCTCTCTCTCTCTCTCTCTCTCTCTCTCTCTCTCTCTCTCTCTCTCTCTCTCTCTCTCTCTCTCTCTCTCTCTCTCTCTCTCTCTGCGTTCTTTCCTAGTGTTTCAATCTCGATTATCAGGTCAGTAATGTGTTTGAGAATATCGTATTTTCTCTCTCTCTCTCTGTCTGTCTGTCTGTCTGTCTGTCTCTCTCTCTCTCTCTCTCTCTCTCTCTCTCTCTCATTATCACTCTCTCTTTTCATCGTGTACTCTCTCTATTTTAATTGTGATTAGCGATGTGTAAATATTAATCAATGATTAGTGGTAGTTCGATATCAATGAGCTTTAAGTTAGAACGAACGGGTAGTAATAATTCGAAGATCGCAACCAAATTAGATATTCACGCAAATTTGTCCCATGTTTGGCTATGAATTTTGGTAAATCTTGTATTGTTTGACATTTCGATCGAGCCAAATTTGGTGATCGCTTTAATGCACTTTATTGAACGCAAGCATTTGTAGCGGACATGATGTTAGATGGTAATAATAGGACTTGATTTTCGAGTGGGCAAAATGAATGCGTCACAATGAAAGTTATATGTACATATTATATGTACGATACTACTTATGTAATGATAACGTAATACACATAGATACTAATAGTCCATGACCGTATCTCGTATTCTCATGTGCTCATTTGAATTTTCATTTGTTTTTATCATCCTCAACACGTCGCTTTATGACACGACGAAAGTTATTTTTTACAATGTTTTTCTTGTTTTTTTTTTTTTTTTTTTTTTTTTGACTAACCGTCGACGAGAAATATTTTCACTGAATAAAATGTTTGAATTGATAGCTGTATTTTACGTTATCGTTATAAATTACAATATCGTTAAAAGATAAAACTACGCTTGCTTAAATTTAAAACATTCTATTAAAACGAGTAAGATTCGCGATTATGGAATTTTATCGTGAACCCTTTATCCTTTTATAAGTTTTATACTAACTCAAACAATTTTTATAATAATTTCGTCATTACGTTGTTATAACAGTATGGAATCCCTCTTATATTTTACACATGCCAATATTATTGTATCTACGAAGCTTTTAAACTCTCGATGATTTTATTTTTCATCTGTTGCAATCAGTTTTCATGTTTGCTCTACGTTCTTTTTATTTAACGAATATTAATTCGTATTTAACGAACTGTAGTAATCGATCGATTGGAAAAATATTACACTTAGATATATAAAACGTTTTATTGAATAGTTATGTCAATAAAAATACAATAGATATATTAAAGAACGATTGTTTTTTTTTATATACTTATAGTTGTTACATGTTTTAATGTGATTTAATCTAGTTTAGTCTAGTTATTAAATACGAATATTTGTCGATATTTTTACGCAATATCTAATTAATGTGACAGATAATTGCGTTATTCGTTAAAACGGGAGACTGATACATAGGAAAATAATTTGACGGTATTACAACATACAATCAAAGAGATGACATGTTTTAAGATTAATGATGCCAATAGCTCGTCGATCGGCAAACATTAATGTTTTGTGGTTCGTCCTCGTTTAATCGAACTGTCCATATAGGAGATAGAAACTTTGATTATTATCGAATAGTTTTGTTTATTATCGAACAGGTCTCACGAACAAACTCACTACCCGTATAGTTCTATTGGCCAAGATTCGTTGTACTGTAATTAAACTATTGTCAAAGGATAATTGGACTAGACGTATTAATTATACGTAATTACTTTTTACCGATCGACCGACATTCGAAAGATTATTCCACGAGAAAACATTGTACATTTCCGTTCGTATAATACTAATAATTTATATAAGGCTATGTAAATTATCAGTTTTTATGATACGTAAATGATACCTAAGCTTTGTTTTTAGAGATAAAAAAGTTGTTATCCCTTTAATCGATGGACACTTTCCTATTATCGAACATTTCGTTAGCTAATGATTTAACACTAAAATTAAACATTCTATGTTCGTTATTATTGTATACATTAGGAAATTAAGTCTTTCTGAAATTATCGATTTATCCAAGCATATATAGTTTCGTTCTTCTCGATATATACTTTTAATTATTTCGAATAATCTTTAACTATGCTCTCAGTTTATCTGATCAATGATGAATCAAACGTTTTAATGGCGTCTGACCCGTATAAGCCTCGATCACTGAGGAATCGAGATCAAGTGAAATTCTTTACACTGTTCTCATTTTTAATTAACGATCCATTGTTTACCCTTTTTTAGTTCATTTTTTGCTTATTTTAATTATCTTTTATTATGGAATTTTAATCTCTACAAGTAGGTCACGTTAACGACTTGACAACGAGATTCCATTATTCTCTAAGATTATCGGTTAATTGGAGGATAATTCATTACAAGATTTTTGTTTATGACGAAACGCCAGAATTGCAAGATTAAAAAAAAATATTTCCACACACTTCATTATTCGATGTACGCGAGCGTGTTATAAAGGATCGAAGTTAAGAAGTAAAGTTTCGTCTGAGTGTGTTCCTTCGGAGTTCACAGAATGAAATTCGCATTTTACTTTGGCCGACTTTTCGGCCAGATGTGTGTACCGTATCCGTCGTTCTTCCCTTTAAATCATTACTTATCAAACTGATGAGCATTTTAAAAAAATCATTGCTTTCTGTCTGCAATCACGTTCGATGAATTTATAATTAAGGTAGGTATTCTTAGTCTTTTATTTCAAATTGTTATTATAGATAGGAGCCATGCACGTGGTCTTAACAGAAATTATTTTTCGATATCAAATGAAATTGGTGAAATCTTGATATTTAAGTTTTACGAATTTATTTATTCTTTTCTCAATATATATACTTGTTACAAAAACTCATTAAACTTTACATAGTTTGCTACTGCAACTTTGTCGCGTTACCTCTTTTATAGATATATTGTAATTTATAGCAGATTTGTCGCGATACAATCTATGCAGGTCCGAAGTAAAAAGCTGCTTTCGTGTATAGCCGGTCATTCGGTTAACAATAGACGTCGCATGTACCTGCTTTCGATGGAACGGTTACCGTCGATTTTTCCGACGTTTCACGGATGAAAATCGATCAGTTGTCAGAATTTCTACATCGAGAATAATGACTACGATTGAAATACACTTGACTATGATTTTTCTTCGTTTTTTTTCCTTTTTTATTCGGAAATAGTTCCATTCGAGTAATTTTTGGTCCGAAAGAGATTGTCAGAGATCTTTTTAAAGTCGTTATAATCGATGAAAATAGTCAAACTTGAATCAAATTCAAATTGGTAAGATGTTTTTTTTTACAAAAAAAAAAAAAAGAAAAAAAAATACAATATTCGACATGAATGTCTGCAAAATTTGAAACTTCTATCAAAATCGTCGTGAATTGGTTTAAAGTAATGCACTTGACGTAATAAAATTGAAAGATAAATATACATGGTTTTTTCCACGACGACATAGCCTTCTGTGCGTGTTCAAGCTGTGAGCTTCAGAGATGGTATCATTAATACGGTGTCACGAACGCACGACTTTTTCTTTCCCCCTTTGAAAGGCAGTTGAATAAAATTACGACGGATAATGAAGTCTGGTCGAGTCGAGTTGGAAACTGTAATTACACGTTACAATGAACCGTGCAAAATTTCCTTATAAACATTCCTTAAGGTAGAAAGCGTCGTCATTTTCAATTTATCGTCGAAGCGTGACGAAGTATTCTTTAGCGTAATAACAAAATAAAAAGGAAAGGCAAAAAGTAGAAAAGGAAGAAAAGCGTAACTCTATTCCCTTTGAAATGCAAATGAGTATGGTCAAAGTTGCATATTTAATACGACTTTGACAAGTAGAAAGCGGAGTCTCAGGGGGGAAAACGTGTATGTTCATTTCGTAACGTTCTCGAGAGCTTTATGCTATCTCTCTATTGTGAGTACGTTTGATCAAAATGGCACTTGCATCACTGAAATCGATGCAGAGACCGTGATATGGCTAATAATCGTAATTGACAATCGGGCGTTAACGGGACATCAACTATGTTTCCCGCGCATATAGCTTCCAATCATGGTGATAATTCGCATGAATTCTTTCACGTAGTCATTATGTAGATTTTCGTTAAAAATATTTTTCATTGTTTCAATTCGATAGAATGCATGTGGGTATATTTCGATGGTGTTTATTTGTGCAAAAATCGTATGCGTATAAACAAGCAGTTTTTCATTTCATCGCGTGTTCGGATTCGATTCGACCAACATCGTGCTTTAAAAATAATGAACGTATTTTTTTAAGAAGTACATGAGGTAGAATCTTTTCGCATTCACGGATTATGGATTGATGAGTCTTGCAAGGAAAGTAGCATTAAACAAAGCCGAATAAATCTTTCTCGGTGTCTAAGCGTCGGCTGAGCGAGTATCGGATGTTGCACGCTTCCAAGCAGTCGCCAAATTTAAACCAGTCTACTGTGCTAATGTTCTCTCATTTTCATGAGCATCCATGTGTGATTAAAACGTGAAGTTTACTCTTACTCGAGATAAGAGTCGTTTAACGTGCAAGAACTCGTGCAGGAATAGGAAGGACTATGAAGTCCTGCGTCTCTCCTTTCGTTATTCATATCGTTAAATTTGTTATTTCATTAAGAATATTTATGTGAAATTTTATTAACATTTCCTTAGGGTATATTTAAAGTTAAAAACATGATTTTATCGTATTTATTAAAATAATTTACATATTCGTTCGTTCGTTCATTTGTTTTCCAATTGCACCACGAATTAAATATCCGTGTATAGTGGAAGAAGACATCTTTTCATCGTCGATCGTGGATCTTTTAGAAAAGACGAGGAAAGATTCGATGAGAAATTAAAAACGTGCGCTCGGGTACCTATGCTTTCTTGTACGAGGAAAGGAAGAAAGGAGGACGCGTCGAGTGACGGATTATCTTCTTCTCTTCCTCATTTGCATGCACAGCTATTTCAGCAATACGCTTGCTCAACTTCCATTTGCTTCAAGGACGTTCCCAAAAGCCCACGCGGATTACGAAGACCAAGCAAATGATGTGTCTGTGTGTATCACCAATAACGGTTTCCGTCTAACGGGATATCTCATGGGATATATCCCGAATGGACGGTATCTACATCGTATGCGGTTAATTAGTCGTGACGATTAAAAGCTATGGGTTACTCTACCCGGGGTAGAAAATCATGTTCTATGCGGCATTACGCGTTCTGCGAGAGATGTGGGAGATTTCCTCGTAAATGGAGATTCATTTCGAATCTTGTTATATTAACGATTTTGCTAAGCTCTCGATAAAATCCAAGCGATTAGATACCTTGATGTTATACTTTCGAAAGATCGTTTGTTTCCTGAAAGGGACAAGGGTAAATTCTTACGTAGTTAACTAAGTATGTGTGAAAAAAGATGAAGATACTATTCCTGGAAGTTTCCGCTCTTGGTCGCTTTCTTTTCAAAACGCTTCGGTGGCAGTCTTTGAACGATCGTCCACGAGAGACTACGAGTTCTTCGATCGAGGGAAATCAAGTAGCGCTAAGGGTTAGTGTGGGTTCGTACTGTAAGAATGGTTTCTTCAATACGATCTTTCCCAGTGGTTTGGGGTTTTGAAAATATGTTGTAGGTAGAAAAGAATTCACGTAGGCGTGGATAGGACATTCTTTACCGTGCATAGTTTTCTTGTTTCTTAGAGTGCTGTACGGGCACCTACTCGTTAATCCCTCAGGAGACTGGAAAAACATTACAAAGATAGAACGGATGAGAGTCACGCTGGAAAAGTCTCTGATGTGTAATTACTCCCTGAATTCTTATTACTCGACGGACGCGACCTCTTCTTCTACACTTCTTCATCTCTCTTTCTCCATCCCTCTCTTTCTTATTGTACCTTTTACCCTCTTTCTCTCTCTCTCTCTCTCTCTCTCTCTCTTGCTATATATGTGTATATATATATATATATATATATATATATATATATATATATATATATGTATATATATTACTATTCTTCCTCACCTCTTTCATACATCCCTTCCTCTCATCGTACAACCGACGCAGGCGCCTGTTTAGGTTGCGACACTGCCTCTTCGACTTACTATGGTTCGAATATGAATACTTTGACGAGCACTCGCGCGAAAATCACAATTTTGGCCAGCTGGTATTTACGGGAGGAGTTTCTTTTTTCTTTCTCACTTTTCTTTTTTCTTCTCATTAGGTATGTTTCCTTTATAAAAAAAATTTTTTTTTTCTTCTCTTCAGGAATTATCACCAACGTCACGCGGGGTGGTGTTACATTGGCAATCACTGTTGTGGAAAATCCACGCTCGTTATAACTTTTCGAAAGAGAAGTAGTCCCTTTTGTTTTCCCCCTATGTATCTACGTGTATATGCACGAAGATATTATAAATTTTTATCCAACGTGGCAAATAATTAACTTTAAGAAAATTTTCCGGTCAGTACATACGTACCAAGCGAAGATAAATATTTCGTTTCGAATTTTAATCAAACGAAAAATTGGAAAATTTTTAATTATCGTAGCGACGACTTGTAGAGCCAACGAGTCAAAGTTCATTTAAATCGGGATTTAAAATGTACTTAAATATTTTAAAACCTAAAATTCGAATGTTTTTTTCATGCCGTTTGGAAATCTGCAGAACAAGATCTTTTGAGACAAGACACGATTGTTTCGTTCAACTTCAAGCGAACAGATGTTCGCTATACTCTAGCTAGAGCATTATGGTATGCAGAGCGTGATATTAAGTTCCAACGCTTTCAAATCTCTTTAGCATGCTAAAGAAATTAAATCTTCTTGCTGCTTCCTCCCTTTTTTTCTTTCTCTCTTCCCCCTCGCTCTCTCTCTTCCCCCTCGCTCTCTCTCTCTCTCTCTCTCTCTCTCACTCTCTCTCTCTCTCCCTATTTCTCTTTTTAAGAATAATTAAAAAGTTTCCTCGACGATCAATGGGAACATCGAGGAGGAGTAGCTTAGCGGGATCGTCAAGCAGTTATAACGCTATGTAAGTGCTTAAATCGAGGACAGCGAACAACGACAGAGAAGCGTTGGGGATAAATCTTCGGTGTGTAATTATGTCTTGAATTCTTATTATTTGCCAGAAAAAGAGAGAATATATAAAGTGATGAAAAGAGCAAGAGAGAAAAGAGATGAATTTTACCTATAAATTGATTGAAGCTTTCTCTCTCCCTCTAGTTTATTCTTTCTCTAACCCTCTCCGTTTCTCTCTCTCTCTCTCTCTCTCTCTCTCTCTCACTCTATCGTCTATTTTTTCTCTAACCCTCCCTGTTTTTCTTTTTTTACCTCACTCTTTTCTCTTTTTCGTATGAGCAAGGACGATGTGCCACCGTAATCACTGCTGTAGGGTGATTAAGCGTGAGAAAAATCTGATGATGAATGGCGGAGTTTCGGTTATAACTCAGAATTTATTCTACTGTTAAATCGTTCTTGTTATTAGAACTTTTAATAACGAGTCCGTTTTAGTCCTGACAATTTAAACACATCATTTTATCGCTCCTTCTATATAATTACCTTCGACTTCTTCCTTCGTTTTCTTACTCGACGTAATTTAACGAAACTTTTTCCTTACGGTTATTGTTTCGCCACTTATTTCAAGTCCTTTCTTTCTTTCCTTCTTTTCTTTCTTTTTGTTTAGATTATTCATAATTCCACAAGTCGTGTTTTAATCGATAGAAAGGTCATCGGTTTCATTAACGATCGATCATTTATCCAGTATAAATAAACGATATTACTGGAGTAATTCGAATTACTCGTTGTCAGAGAAAGTTTGACGCTTGTACCAGAACTAAACACGGTCATGTAATCATGTTATTATAGTAATTTTTTAGTTATTGCAATTTTACGTAGAAAATAATTCGTGAAATGAATTTGATTTTTCATGGTTCGTAGTGGATGAAACAGGGAGACAGAGAGAAGATAGGAATTATATTAAAAATGAACAAAAGAGTGTATATATAGTTCGTGAAAAAAAGATTTATAAATCTTTTATTAGTGAAAAGAGAGGAGAATGTTTGAAAGGAAATATTAATTTTGAACAATGATTATGACTTCAAAATGCGACATCATCGGCATTTTACAAATTCCTTTGATGACATTTGTCGACTTGAAAAACAATAAAATAATCGATGTCACTTTCTCTACCTATTTTGTCTCTCTACAAACTATACACTTTTTAGTGTCGACCTATTGAAAACTTGAAGCTTGAGTCAACCAGCGCAGCGTGAGAAATTTCATTTTACGATCGTTCGCGTCAACAGCATGGAAGGATTGCTACGATTGATCGTTCATCGTCGTTCGGGTTTGTACAACTTTTGTTCGGACGTCGCGAATAAAATTTTCACTTTTCCCTGGCCGGTTGTTCTGGTGTCGATCACCACTTATCGTTCTTTCGTTGTATCATTTTTCTCGTTCACGAGTGAAGCGTTATTCAATCAAAATTTTGCTTGGATCAATCTCCTACTTCTAACGACAGTTTTAATTAAAATCTCGTTTACGAAACGATATCAGGATTGAGGCTATACGTGAAATCGTTTTTTCTCTTTTTCCTTTCTTTTTTTTTTTTTTTTTTTTTTTTTTTTTTTTTTTTTTTTTTTTTTGAAGAAACACGTATCATTTTTGTAATATGTTCGTCCAATGTGATTTTCGTGTTCCCCTAACGTTGAATTTTTTCTTCTTTCTTTCTTTTTTTGTTTTTTTTTCAACTATTCCAAAGAAACATTCTTTCTGGAATATGAAGATGGAAAGCTTCATCTATTTATCTACCTATTATATCACTAAGATTTAGAGTTCTTCGCTTATGGACTTGTGCAGTGTGTACACTCGTTAGTTTCTGGGAAATAGTGGAAAGTGTCGCTGGTATAATATATACGTGCTCGTAAAAGGGCTCACCTTTCTGTACGTTCGTTCGGTGAAATATGGAGACGTCGTCGTCGTCGTCGTCGTCGTCGTCGTCGTCGTTGTCGTCGTTGTCGTTGTCGTCGACGGTGGCTGTGGTGGTGACACCGTTGCTGATATCTGCTGTGGTACATAGACTCTGTATTTTGATAGGAGCAAATGCAACGTAAATCTTTGTCACGCGTAAATATTATATATAGGTAACGTTTTCCGCGTAGATAATCTCATATTTTGTTATACTTTTACGTTGAAACATTTATTATAATTTTCCATTTGTAACTTATTTGTTTTTACTTTCAATGATTGAAAGTTTCGTCTTAACGAACCATACTCTTGTTCTTTGATCTTCCTCAAGTGCGTAAGAGCGGAAAAAGGAGTCGTGTCGGCGTTAAGAAAGAAATAGAGTGCGGATAACAAGAGAACGCTGAATATCGAGGTAGGAACTTTTGTTTTTGCGTTTTGTCATTTCCTTTTCTATTTTTCTTTCACTACGATACTCTTCCATTTTAGCCAGAGAAATTTCTTCCTCTTTGATTGCTCATGCATATATCTTTCCTTTATGCCCTTCTGCTTACTCGATACGTCGTTGTCCGTATCGTTCGTTCCGCGCCAATCCGCCAGAGAAAATGTCAAAAGGGCGAACATCGAAGAAAGAAAGACATTGAAGTTGATGCACGTTTGAAGTCAGAGGTTTTGTTGCGCCTGCGCGAAAGAGGGCAATACTCTTCCTCCCTTAGAAATAGTGCCACCTACACGAACTCCCTATCTTTCTCATTTTTCTCTCGTCGAATTGCCTCCCACGCGAAATGACGTAAAAACTTCGAACGATACGACCGTAGCGCTTCAAGAGGATACGTTTTTATTTTCTCCCACCATCTCCGTCAGCCACGTTCACCCTCTCACGCTAGTCAAAACGAAACAAGTTGAATGAAAAACCGTCGTGGGATGCCAGCTGTTCTCTATGTCTGATTTCGTCATTTTTGTATAGCGACGTGATAACGAGACCGAGTCATATTTTTGGTTTATGATTTTTATCTTTCGATATATTTAATATATAGAGTTTATATAATGTATCCTGTATATAACTAAGCTTTATCAACGTTTTTATATTCCATTAGCGTAAATGTCCAATATTTTCATTCAATTTACGCAGACGTGCTACCGAAGAAGTTCTTAGGATAGAAAAATCTTAGAGGACATCATTTATTAGAAAATGGTTGAGCAGCTTTTGGAAAGCTTCGTGGATTTTATAAAGAGTGATAGTTTCGTTTTTATAGAATTTCGTTCTCCAATTCGTTAAAAGAAATCATTTTATGGTCTATTGTTTATATATATATATATATATATATATATATAGCTTTTAGATAAAGAGAAAAATTAGTATAATGTGGTTGGGATAGAAAGGAAAAGATAGGTAGATCGAAATAAAATGAAATAAAAAAAGAAATCGTATCGACTTAGGTTGGTCATTCTACGATTTCATTTTAGTTTGTTCATTATTGGAACAAAGTCGAGATATCTTAAAAGATAAAACAAAAACCAGGTGTGAAAAATTGTCGCAGAAACGTATAAGAAAGAAAATGAAATTTTGCCGCAAAAGACATAGACAGCTGTGCTTTAGTTGCTCTAGAACGTGACGACGTAATCAATCTTGTAACAGATGGAAGTTTACACGATTTTCTCTTCGAATCCGGAATTGCTGTGGTTTCATCTTGTATTCTCGTTTCTTATGAATTGACAGTCCCACAAGGGGATATGGTATGTACGATAACGAATATGTTTACATCCTTCGAGTGCATTGCTCGTAATTAATTAACAAGATATCATGACCTTCTCATTACTTTTATTTGAGCAGGAAGCGATGCATAAATTCTCTCTAGATAGAACGTTGCTTTAAAAGCAAAGGTAATTCCTGAGGGATTTACTGAATCCATCGTTTTATTTTTTTACGTTATACCCGCGATTACATTTCATAATGTTTGTGTCCATGTTATTATAGAAGCAGAGAAGCCTATTAAGAGGCTCTTAACTTATGCTTTCGTTAAAAGCCTTAGAAATAATGCCGCGATTATAACGACTCGATTTACCGTCGTTGCGAGGAAAAAATTAAAGAAAAAGGGATAACCATGGGTATTATGTTATAATAGGGAAATGTCATTAGACGAAGTTTTTTTTTATATTATTTATTTAATTATATAAATAATAGGATGAAAAGTTTCTAATGTATTTGCCGAATTACGTGAAAAGCGTTAAAGAAAATTAACGAAAGGGAGAATTCGTTCGTAAAAGCGAAATTTTGCGGTCTTGTTTTACAAATGCAACCGGTAGGAAGAACTCAAGCGTGGAGTTTAAATTCGCTCGTCTCGGTAGGAATTACATAACCATTCAAGGCCGCTTAAGTCGTCGTAGTCATTAATTTTATAGCGTACAAAGACGACACTAGAGTGCGTTTGCGCCTTGTTTCCGAGCTCGACATAAACATTTGCATTTTCTTAATGCCACCATGTTGGCATTAAGAAAACTTTCATCTCATAACGATCCTTTTCTTCTATCAATTTCGATCGAGTCGATGAGTTAAATAAGTAAAACTGAAAAAGAATACAGCGTCTGGTGAAGTTCAAGGAAAATTATAAATTGTAGTAGCTTATTTAAAAAATATAATGATACACATGTTTGTCATTAATCTAATGGCGTTTCTTTTGCATTTTTTTTTTGTAGATTACATCAACTTTCCTCGTCATCTTCATCTAATTTCTTCCTTGGAAATCATTTATTCGTGAGAGCATTTTCAAACGTGTATTAGATATAAATATTAAATATATGTATTATATATGTTCATAAACGTGGCATTAAACGCGCATCATAGTGACATTAATTATAATTCCTTTCATACGAAAGTGCTGATATAAACGCTGTAATAAGCGCATTCGTTCATTAGATTAGGACCAAAAGCTGTATGACATTACTTTTTGCAATAACGATATAAATCAAAGAAGTTCTAATTGATCCAATTTTAATCTTTTTTTGAAGAAGTAAAAAAGGAAAGGTGGGCTGGGTGGGAGCGTATGTGTGAAAAAAGTCCACTATTTATTCTAGATAAATTGCAATCTATGTAATTTAAATAATATACGTCGGTACGGTCGAAAGAAAGAGAAATTTTAAGTGAATTTAATGAATGAGTTTTTCTTATAGACTTTTAATTACATCATTTTGTCCTCCTGCTTATTTATTCATCTCGTTAACATTTGTTCGTTAAAAGGGGATATGAGGTTTGGCAAGTTCGTCAAATCTTTAACAAGATTACAATTACCTTGGGATATATTTTATTCATATTCGAAGGTGTCGCAATTTTCGGGCGTGTTTATTGAACTTGAAGGGCAGAAGAATAAGCGAACACGTAAACAGCGTTCACCGATGATAGGCAACGTTGAGAACGGCTTTCCTCGAGCTTTTATCAGAAACAGACGGTATGTATCACGGGCAGCGTCTCTCGAGGAGTCAAGGATATTCTCCGGAGAATAGTCTCGTAGAGAGAGATTGAGAATTTATCGGGAATATTCCACGAAAAATAAATTCCCTCGAGTGCATGGACAATTTATTCTTCTGGCTTTCGGCCATATCTTCTCTAATATTCTACCCTGTTCCTGAGAGTGTCCGCGTATTCTCGCGCACGCTCACCGTTCTTCTGGAATAGTAAATAATTTTAGAAGCCTGGCCATTCCAGAGAACCAACCTCTTCCTTCTTCTCCTCCCCCTCCCCTTCCACAGTTCTCTCTCGTCCACCTACGAAGATGGAAGATACAGCGGCATAGAGTGCACGTTCGATTTCGCGCACGAACGATCGTTACCTACGTTGAGGTAAAATACGAAGACTTTCCTATCGTTTTGTATCCTTCTCCCTTTCGACCTGTAATTCTTTCTCTTTTTTTTCTCCTCTCTTCTTATTTCGTTCACTCCCGAAACGCGATTGATCGAGATGAGGAAAAAACATTGAGTCCTAGATACGAATAAACTAATAAAATAATATTTTTTAGTAGATTCTCACGTTGAAATTTTGAAAGATGAATCCTTTAGGAAAAATGTTTCAAATGTTTTCGATAAATTTTCTCAATATTTTTGATCTCGATATGGAACAACGCTTTCGGTGACATCGTATGCACATAGATCAACGTTAGTAGCGAAATAAATCTCAAGTGCAACGCGGCAATCTCATGTTCCGCATACCACAGCGGCTCCACATACTCGTTCCTGGATCTGGACGATCTCGCGAATACTTTGCGCCCACTTTGCAAAGACTTCACCAAATTCCAAACTTGGTTCCTCTCTAAGGGTTGCCAAACGAAATGTGTTGCCGCCCAACCAGGTTGAAATACTTTATCACATACCGTACGATACTTGCAGGCAACGTATGTACAAAGATATACGAATAATAGTATAAGATATACGCAAAAGAAAGTCCTATTTCTTCCTATTTTTTTTAAAGATAATATTTGAGAGAAAATTGAATGATTTGATCATACATTGATTGATCATACGACTCCGGTAATTGTATTCGTCTTATTTTAACTTATTGTTCTTTCTCTCTTTTTCTCCTTCTCTTCCTTTCGAATATATAAAAGCTTTTCGAGAATCCAAAGGACAATGGAATTGGCCTGAAGAAATGAAGAAGATTGAATCTCGGTAATCGACATAGAGCTCTCACAGTTACGTAAAAGTAACTGGAAAACCGGTGAAAGCACGTATACATACATACGTGTATCTTTATATCTACGTAAAAGCGCGTAAGAAAGAACGGATACAATGAAAGATTCAATAAGCTTCTCGAATCCCATAAGAACGGTGGTACATGCTCGATGTTTCTGACCACGATCCAGGTAATTTTTCTTCCGCGACGGACAACGTTGTTTTCTCCAATTTAATTTTGAGTCTGTTGAAGTCGTTGCTCGTGTAGGATGCAGCAGCCGATGAAAGTACGTATCGAACGTTACTGTTTTTCGTCATTAACGCTTACAGCGTTCATTTCCGAGCCATGACATTTTTTACCGTAAATATAGCGACGTTCTGTCGCAAAATTTGACTCTTAAAATGTTCATAAGCTTGAAAGCATTACGCGTGGATAAAGGGTCTGTTTTTTTCTGAAATTAAAACGAGTATTATGATACCTTGTTATCATTTTCGTGTCGTAAAATATACATATACATACATACATACATACATACATATATATATATATATATATATATATATATATATATATATATATATATACATATATATATTATTTTTGTATATTTTTGTCTATGATTATACGTAGATTTTACGTAATTTTCTTTATATCGTGAGGAATCGAGAACTATATCGTAAAACTTTATATTTATAGCGGATACGTAATGAAATATAAAACGTGATCTCGATTTCGAGGTCACGCAACGAAATTCATATAATTTACGTTAACCTTACGCTATACAAATACGATCGACCTACAATTCGCAGCTTCAACGATTCCTTTTTATCTCGTGTATCGTGAACAGAGAAAGGTCTTAGAAGGATTCTGAATCGACGAATCAATCAGGGCGTTCTCCCTTTCAACGTGAAATAAATAGAAAGACCATAATTATTTCAAAGAAAATCTCTTTCACCGGTATAGAGCTAATTCAAGTTGCTATAGTTTAAAAAGAAGTGAGAAAAGTGTTAATATATCCTTCAGGAATTTATATCTTCTGATTTTAATTAATTTTCAGAGATTTTCAAAGCACTCTCTAACGTATTGTTAACGTTAAGCCCACATGCATAATATAAAAATCTGTATTTCTTGTAGTCGGTTTTACTCATTTTAGTATAGGCATTTCCCCAAAGAATTAATAGTGGTTAAAAATCAAGGTCAGTCTTTGCCAAATGAATTTCCGCAGTTTTCCAACGAAATTGCATGGATTTACGCTATGAATTTTAATCACGACAACGATTACATACCCATCTTATGGACGAGTTGGACAGAATTTTTTAATATCCAAAATTAAATATGTGGCCTAATTACATGTGAGAAAAAAGGTAGGTAATAAGATGGCAGGATAAAGTCAAAGTTACGCTTGGATGCCTCTTTAAAATGATTTTCTCGGTAAAGCTGTTAATTATATTTACTTTACAAGTGATAACAGTTTGATAATGTAAATAGTCTATAATTAAGTCAAGTATCTGTAATCTTTAGAGATATGAGTGAAAACTAGATTCAGAGAGATATAGAGAGATCATGAAGTTTGTTATATACGCGGACGTTGTTGAAACGTTGAACGTTCTAACAAAAATTCTATTAGACCTACTTACATCTTACATACGTTTAAGAAAAACTATCTTCGCTCATAGATTTCGTCGTGCCTATCTTTCTCTTTCTTTTCTTCCTTTTTTCCTTTCTTCTTATCTCGTTATCTTTCTATCTTTTCCTTTTCATCCTTATTTCCTTCCTTCCTTTCTTTCACAGATTATGCTGTAAGAATCGTGAGAGCTATGTCGCGAAGAAAACTTGACAAAATTTTTGATTTATCGTCCCATTGTCTTTCCGCTTACGCCCACGAACCTTTATTTCCACTATCTCGAGGAACTTGGGAATTGAGAAGGTAGTTAGCTTACGTACCATCACATTTTACGCGGGTTATACTTCACTTCGGTATTAATTTTTTATCACGATTTAATTCTTATATGGAAATTGAATTTGCTTTTTAACAATGACGATGATAATGGCGATGACAATGACGATGACGTTGACAATACAAAGCAATGGTACGCAAATTATTTATATTTTTCAATTCTTTTCTCAGAAAAAAAATCTACATTTGATGTTCTTATCTTAATACATATATAATAATAATAATAATAATATTTTATTGTCATTTTAAAAGTAAGACATGTGGTATATTAACAATTTTTAATTGAAAAATCGACAAAAATATTTTTATTTATAATTTTACTTTTTTAATTTTTATTTATAATTCACTGAAATAAGATATAACAATTGTAAGTAAGTAATAATGAGTAAAATATATAATAATGTGTAAGAGATATAACAATTGTGATTAAATGTTATTAGACTCGAATTGGTTAGGTAGGAAAATGTTAAATTTCCTTCGCAGGAAGAATGAGCTCATTTTTCTTTTCTTTCTTTCTTCTCAATCCTCGGAACTTTCTTCCGCATTTAGTTAGAAAAGTTCATCGTAAACTCACGGGGCCGATGCGTTATCGTCGAAACCAAGTGCTCGCTCCTGCACGCGTGCGCGCAACTTTCTCGTTACGGGATATTACGTCGCTGACGATACGACCTTTTGTTTTCGGCTCGTTCTCGAGGACCACGCAAACCAAGTTTCAGCATCTCGACGGCCTCATTTCTCTCTCTTTCTGTTCATCAGTGTAATCAGCCCGAGTTTGGCATATATGGGCGTCGTTTCATACACTAACACCATCATAATCGCTATTCACGAAGAATTCAGAAAGAAAAAAAAGCAAAGAAAAGTAAATTGAGCTAACGTACGATCGGTTAGAATCACGAATTTTTAATTCACGTGCATATAAGAATTTCTTTATGTGTTTGTTTATATTCTTGTAGGAACTGGGAAGGAGAAGATAGTGGATTTAGAGAGAGGGTGAGAGAGAGATAGAGAGAGGGGGGAGGGAGAGAAAGAGAGAGAGAGAGAGAGAGAGAGTGTAAGAGAGGCGGAAAGAGTGAGAAAGGAAAAGGAGAGAGGCGTGAGCGAAGCGAAATAAATAAAAGATAAGGGTTAGAGGTACGACGACTTTGACAAAGTGAAAGAGAGGGCAACAGTCGAAAGTAGGCATGCGAGTGTGACGGTTTTCCCTCTCTTTTAAACGACTTCATTTTATTGGCTATATTTGTACATTTATATTTTTTTCTTATTTATTCCTTTGAACTTGATTCTCTTTTCAACGTTGTTGCGTCCAAGTTTGTTAGTAAAACGAAAAAATAATTATTTATGTGATTGTTTTATAAACACGTAACGATATTAAATTAATAAATAAAAATAATCGATTGAGAAATATCCAAGAACAGAAAATGATTATTATTGTAGTCTTAAAGATGACGTAAAAGTTATATAGCAAATTTGTATTGTTATGATTAGTTTGATATACCAGTTGAAAGGGTTAATTAATTATTTAAGTTTTAAGTTCGAATTTCTGCTTGACAGGACCCATTTTGTACACACACACACACACGCGCGCGCGCGTATATACACTTACATATGTGTTTTAGAGAAAACCCTATCGAGACTCTATTTAGACAGAAATCAAACGAGTCGTCCTTCTACTTCGAGAAATTTGTTATCCAGCAGGCAGGTACACCTCTAGCCACTTTTCAACCTCGTTGATCACAACGGACGACCTTGCAGCTGTCGCACGTTCTGCTTTTCGACACTTTCGGATTTATGCGCTGACTCTTTCGTTGTCTCTCCTTTCTTGCGAAAACTTTAAAAGGGTGGAACTGGATCCAGTCGAATTTAATACGTACTTGTTTTATATTCAACTGTTTTTATAATTAAGTATTTACTTACTTTGGTTCGGTGAAAGGATTAAAAAATATCGAATATTTTGTTATTCCAATACGAAATATTTATAAAATGTAAAACACACACAAGCGACATAATTGTTTTTCCTAGTTAAAACGATTCGAAAAATGTTCAATTAATTCGTATCTATTTTGAATAATTTTAATGTCATGTAGGTTTTTCTTTTGATTTATTACTATCTATTCTTACTTAAATATTTCAATACGCACAGAAAAGAGTTTGGAATATCCTAAGTTGATAAATCAGCATATCTTAAAATTTTTGGAGATGATATTTGTCAGGAGACCGGATAAAGTTTTAGATAATCGGATTTAAAAAATCAATTTCTATTTAAGAAAAGTTTATTGACGTGAGTTAATGCGTTTGAAGTTAGATTAACCAAGAGTGAAGAAGAACTTACGATAGAAGTTAATGTTCGATCGTAGAAGTTGGAAGACTTCGAAAAGTTTTCTAGTATCTAAATCTGCCGGTTAAAGATCTTATCTAAGCGATAGTAACTACTTCTGACGATGTGCTTTACTATGCGTATATACTGCACATGCGCCTGCATATATGCGCATTAACAAGTCTACATACATACATCATATATGTTTCAAATTCGTATATCCGAGAAGAAGACAGAATTTTTTATGTAAGGAATAAAGGAAAATCGTTCGAATTTAGACATAATTAGAAGATTTACATCACGAACGTAATTTTTCAGATTAACGTAACTCGAATGTTCGAGTCATTGTCTCCGTTGGCTTTTGTACTAACGATCGTGATCCATCTTGTGTTAAAAGGTACAATTCATGGAAAATTCGTCTATTCGTACATTGTCGAGGGATCTCTTTTCGGTCGTGGAAAATAATATAGTAGTCCTTTCGAGGATACACTACGTTCTTTTCTCAGTAATTCGGTAATTAACATTTCGTCAGAAAAGAAAAATTCAAGGTACATAAAAATTTGTCGAGTTGATCAAAGTACAGATATGTAGGACATACGCGTCCCCAATGCAAAACGTAACGTGCAAGCTCGTTGATCAATAAATGTGCGAACGCCTCGAGTTCTCTCTCTCTCTCTCTCTCTCTCTCTCTCTCTCTCTCTCTCTCTCTCTCTCACTTTTTCTGGTTTTGCCTCCGTTCCTTTTTTTCAATCGTGAGAGCCCTTCCTCTCGGGTTTAATTAAGGATGACAGAGAATCGATCATAAATATTTTTGTCCTTTTAAAGGACGAAATAACGTTGTGAACGTCATTCTTTAATATCGCGACGTCTACTATTTATATAGAATGTTCTCGAAAAAAGATAAGATGAGATAGACATCGAATAAAAATGATTTAAAATTATAATCGTGTCTTTCGATGAATACGTATACGTTTAAAAAGTTAAGAAATTATCGTTGTCACGATAAATTGAAAATATCAATTTCACGTTTCGATAGATCTTCATTGATTTTCCGTAGAAAGTACTTTTACGTGAGCAGCTAAATTTAAAATTTTTCATTCTTTTTTTTTCTCTCGAATATTTTCTGAAGTCATCATTTGAAGCACACCTTACAAGTCGATGATACTTCCATGATGGCTCGTTCAGTAGAAATGTGCTTCCTTCTGCGAGTTTCTCCAAAGTTATGGAAATGGTAGTTAAATCGTGTAACCAAGAGAAGGAAAAAGGGGTAAAGAAGAAAGAACGATAGGCTCCACGTGCCGTCGACACTCGAGTATATTTCATAGCTGATTTTCAAGGAGATACCGTGCAAACGATAAGGGCACTTTTCACTTAACTCTTCAGTCCTCGCACTTCGGTAAAAGTTATTCGACCGCGTATCTTCGTGACTTTTCCTGTCGCCAAAAAGAAGAAGAAAAAGAAGAAAAATAGGAAGAAGAATTGAAGACCTGATGATTGATATTGTTGAAATTTCATTTTAACCTTCGGTACCACGCGAATGTTCAATGATTTTATAAATATTTAAATATACGTATGATACGGATTCGATGATAAAAAATTCACATGAAATGTGAAACTAAGAAAATGTTAATATTTTGACAAAACTTTACAGTGGTTTAGATTATGTGTACATTGAACATATATACTTCGAAGGAATTTTAAACTAGTGTAGTAAAGCGATAAATGTTTGCTTATAAATTTTAATAATCCACAGTAGGTGGATACTTTCGGGTTCTCATGGTAAACGTACAAAACTTTTTTCTACTCTCTTCACTTGTCTTGTTTTTATGCAAAATAAGTTTTGGTAGCGGTTAACATACATAACAAGAAAAGAAAAAAAAATCGAAAAGAAAGGAAAAAGAAAAAAATAAAAAGAACGGGGACTCGCTAACGATTATTGTCGGGCTTCTAAATATTTTTTTTTATACGCGTGCGTTAAACTCATTGGAAAAAAAGCTCAGAGATGATGCTTTATCGAATACACTTCAAAAATCGATCGATTGTTTTTGCAAAGGAACGGATAAATAAAGAAAAATGACAAGTAAGATGCTTGTTCTCGTCTGCGTTTAGTTACTCCTATGTCAGCCACGTTTGTGTCGAGAATAGTGTTTACGGAACGTGTTTAAAGCTATCTCTGACGATTTAAGCATGAAGTTAATCTTCCGGAATACCCAAAAGTGTTATCTCCGTAAAATATTACGTATTCGTAGTAAAAAGGAAATTCGATATCTCGAACGTACTCTCGAGATTAGATATTTTACATTTTAGGTAAATCACATGGGGTTCGTGGTATAACATTGAAAAGAAATAAAAGAAAAAAGAAATTGAAAACAATATCTTCGGTAAAAAAAAACGAATTCACTTTTGATTGATCGAATTAATCGGATTGTCATCTTCGTTTTCGCTGAAAATAATTATTTAAAAGCGGCTATGTTACAGGGCGATATTACTACTTGTTTGACTTGTTGCACATTTAAACTATTTCACGTAGCATAATTTTTTTCAAACATCGGTGCGAAGGATAAAAGGCGATGACCTCGAAACGAACAATACCGTTACGCCAATTTTACGACGCCCTAGGGAAATAGGGTCCTAGTTATACCAGACGTAAGTTAGACGTCCTAGTAATACCACCTACGTCCTCTTGGTAAACACTCGCAAACAAAAGCTAAAGATCTTCCTGTTTATTGAATACATATAATGTCGGTCGTGTTTATGCATATATCAAAATATTAAAACAGACACGAAGCTTCGAATGATCGATCGCTGTATTTCGAGTAAGATATCCTTGGATTTTTTTTAATGCATTTTAATTCTTTTAACATTTATAAAGAATAAAGAAAATATTTCCTACGAAATTAAATGAGGAATGAAATAATATTATGCGAGTTAAATAGGAAGGAGAAAAAACACAAACACGAAAAAGAGAAGATTTGAGAAAATACGACGAGAAATATACGATTGTTTTCACAAAAGCGTGAACGTAAGCTTTAATTAGATACGAAAAGCAGGACGGTAATTCGTAACAAGAAATTACGATCTTTCGCTAGAAAAACTTGTACTTAACGATCGAACTCTTATCGTAGGAACATACGAGCATATTTTAAGAAGGATTTAAATCCAAAGTCGAGCTTTGTTTTGTTTCTCGTTGAGAACAGTGCAAATTTTAACACGGTACAATCGACAGAGAGAGAAAGAGAGAGAGAGAGGAAAAGAGAGAGGGAGAGAGAGAGAGAGAGAGAGAGAGAGAGAGAGAGAGGGATGGAGAGAGAAAGAGTAGAAGTAGAGTGTAGAAGAACATCACAATGTTTCTTTTACAATAATTATATTGAATCGAACTTTTAGAGTGAGAGAGAACATTCTGCGTTAATTAACATTTACTTTCATCTTTTATTATTTATTAGGTGAAAAGGGAAGATAAACAATTAGAATAAGCCGACAACGATGATTTGTTAGACTGTATGACGTTTCCTTGAAATGTTCAGGTTGTCAGTGCAAGCTTGTTTTTGTTTAGTTGTAGCACACCTGATGCGAGATTTAATAGGTCGTCGATCTCGTAATTCAAGTAGCCTGAATCCCCTGTCCCGAACTAACTTTGGCAAACGTAATTGCCAACTTGGCTGAACTAACAAAACCCAGAGTATATCAATCAACGTCGCGCTCTCTTCGATAACCACAATTTAAGATGCTATCGTTATTCCTAAAAGCAATTCAACTATCGAACCGAAAACCGAACGATATTAGAACCAAATTATTTTCGTGGGAAATAACAGTCATTTAGAAATTGTACGATTTATGATCATTCATAATGATGAAGCATTATTCTTGTCTTGATCAGGATCACATTTCCGTTCTTTGTTTTTCGATAAAGGAAAATTTTAATGTTATAGTTAAACCGATTGATCTATGAAAATGCGATCTCGATTTTTGATTTTTACGAAAGATTCCTGTCGAGAATAAACCGAAGCTTCGAGTAGTTGTCTTGGTAAAGATTCTCTCAAAATTTTGTGTTGAAGTGCCTCTTGATGAATTTCAATGGTTGTCGAATTTAATCGAAACCATCATATCTACGTGTGCGATAACAATTTTTTTTTTCTATATTCTCATATACCACGTCTTTCGTTTTTCTTTCTTTATACATGCAATTTTAAACTTTTGCATACCTACAATTTTATTTGTTTTCATTATCAAATAATAGCAATTAAGTACTTAAGGGGTTACGTCACCTTGACGCTCGGAAAAGGAGGTATAAAAATGAATTATTTTCTGACGCTGCTATTAAGTATATAACATAATCTTCATTTCACACATATGTACTGTAGTTTCAAGAACAATTTCCAATATTAAAGATTAAAAACAATAAAAAATGGCGGAGATACAAGCCGATAAGTAGGACCATGTTTTGAAAATCATTGCTCATCGTATACATGATTTCTCTATGAGGCATCATCTGAAACATGAATAATACATTTTGTCTTATTTAGAAGGGTTATAGCTACAATGTGACGTAGAGAAAAAATTAAAAAAAATTGTTTGTAGAAATGGCAGCCGTTAAAAAAAATCGATTTTTCATCGATATTTTCAGAACTTACTCATAATCATAACTTTCGAACAAGGTACCCAATCAAAACAATCCTACGTCACATTGTAGAGAATCTCATAGAAAATAAGTGTTGTAAATTTGAACCAAATTGGTTAAGTAGATTTTGAGATATCGTGTAAACCAGTTTGAAAAATGTAGTTTCGAGAAAAACAAAAGAAAATTTAGTACGATGTCAGTGTCTTAAAATCAAATATAACCTTCAATCTGCATTTCCTGGACAATACATGAGATCTTCTACAGTAGTTGTGATGTCCTCCGCTTCTTTTTGTGCAGCTATTTTCAATTTTTTGGCCTCTTTTGCCTTCTGTTGCGCTCTTACGTTGACTATGGATACTCAATGCGAATCCAAATGTTCGGTAAATTGTAGCGCGCTTAGGCCAATTTGAAGATTTAGTAATTGCATCTTTTTTAATACACTAGTATATCCATAATTGTATATTCGAGCTGCAATATAAGATGCAATTTTAACAATTTTTCAACAGTTTTCATGAACAATTCATAAATAGTTTTTGTAGCAATGTGAATGTCATTCACAACTTTATCCGTAGAACGAGTGGAAAGTTGGTTTAGGTAAATCCATGATTCCACAGAATTTCTCTATTCCTGCTAAACCGATTCCAAGAAGTCTGAACGTAAAAACTATTCTTCTATTCACATCATATGCTTTACCAACGATAAAAGGCCATGAGTTTATTAAAACTGGTTCACATTTAGCACAATTCACCTTTAGTTTAAAACCAAGACCACGAACAGAAGTATCGGTAAAGTTTATATCACCGCCGCACTCTTTACACTTTACCACTCCACTTATAGCAAAAAAAAAAAACAGATACAAAATTAATTAATCGGTACCCGAAATATGCATTTACATCAAAATCAACGGTTTCACTGCTTTCTATAGTATAATATAATATACTATATAAGGAGGGTCCGATATTTATGACAATGAATATACTTGAATTATTTTTATCTTCCGAAATCCAAAGGAATAATGTAAAATCCTTTGTCAAGGCTTTGGATTGTCGTAACGGTCCGAGCGCTTTCGGATCGACTTTGCCGCGCTCACTGAAAGTTGCTATAACTTCGGTAATAGTTTGTATTTTTGAATGATTTAAAGGTTAAAATATTCTTAAAAGTATAAATAATTGATCTAACCGAAAAAGAAAAAATCGATTTTTTTCTCAAGATGGCGTAACCCCTTAACTTAGAAATAAATTCGTTATCACGAATAATTTAATCGAGATATAGATATTATGAAATAATCACATGAACCCTTATTCCAAGAGTCTTTTTTGTGATTTTATGTTAATACTCCTTGGCCACGTTGCCAAGGAAAGAATCTTGAAGAAGGTTCGTAGACTGATATTATAGAGAAACTAGACGGCGCCAGAATTTAATAGCATAACCTCCATTTATAGTCGTACAACTATTAACCGTTCGTGTTCCTATTTAACGTACATATATGTGTCGAACGTACGAAAAATATGGGCCGATACTTAAAAAATCTGCTAAATAGGACATTGAATTTCGAGATAAAAAGTTGTTATAAGTATGGATCTGTAAATGGTTCCTTACAAAAGTGTAGACCTTCCTTAAAATATATATATAAACAACAATAACATTAAGCAGCAGGTATACGCTTTTCGAAGCTATTAAAGGACACAATTACATCGCAGAAATGATCACGATTGTCATTCATAACTGTCATTGATATAATGTCTCAATTCATTTGAAAGGAATTAGAAACGCTATAATAATTTTTATCGATTATTTTCTTTTCTTTTTTAATGCCATCAATTATTCAAATCGAAATGATAGATGAGTACTGATTAAGAGGGGTTCGGGGGGTAAAAAGAAAAATGGTCGAGATAATATCGATATTATTTGATTAAATTGTTTGATCAGAGGTTTATACTTAACAATTTGAATTATCCCGTTTAAATAGAGAATAATGGAAGAACAAATACATTTCCCTATTAAATCGATGAAGGTAGGACAAATACTTGTGGCTAAAGCTATTGTGCTTTTCCTTTGACAGTTCATTGCTACGTACTTTTTCTCTCTCTCTTGACGATAGAACAAGCAATTTTAAGTAGCTCGGTCGACTAGTGATAAAACGCGTTCTAGAAAGTACATTGCAATAAAGAATCGAGAGTAAGGTAAAGTGGTGTCATTCGTCAGCTTATAATCCTGACGACTTTAATAGCTCTCAACTGAAGAGTTGAGAGTTACAAAGCTCAGCATTCCGTTTGATTTAGAGATGTCTGAAAACGACAATCATGGTGTTCTATCGTGCAAGTAAAGAATAGATCATTGAACTTATTGTTAGCACGTAGATAGGTGTGAAATCGTCACATCTACCACGTACGACCTTTTCTATTTATATCGCACCACCACGAATGTATATCGATTGTTAATATATTATCATGATTCGTTGTAGTAGCTGAAATCATTAGAGTTAATTTTGTTTAATGTAAAATAATGTCAATGTAAAATATTGTATTCCAGATTGAAAGACATAAAGAAATTGAATTCTATATATATATATTTGTAGAAATAAGTGAGAAATACGGAAATTTATTATTTGAAAAATTTTAATTGTAGAAGATTGAAGTTGTTATCGATAAAAGGACGTTTATTTTAAAAAGAATTTCGTTCGAGTTTGAGAAATGTTTTCGATACTTTCTAAGGATCTCCTTTCTCTATACTTTCGTCGATCTTCTCGACTTTGTTTGACGTTTCTCGATAAAATGCGAAAGTAGTTTGTTTCGTGTCATGTGTGACGACGATCAGACACGACCTGTCATATAAGAATCATTTGTTCTTTTGCTAATAAATAGGAACGGTCACGTGAAGTCAAAGTGAAACTTTTCATGGGATGCGCAAAAAGACATTGGATTAATATACAGCATTTTTTGAAAGAATTCATATAGAATATAATATCGTTGAAAGAATCTGAAACTGAAATATGTATTTTTTTTTATCTCTCTCGTACTCTTTTTTACAAAAATATTAAAGGAACAAGCTTTCCGTTAATATTATTGTATCGGTTAATGCAGTCGACATCATTAACCTAAAAAACGATGAATAGGTGATAGTATTGAATTCGTATTTAAATTCGTCTTGAGGGTACATGTCACGTTTGTTCTTCCTGCATTTATAAATGTACATATAAACGTACATAAATCACATAAGTCGGTTATCTTATTCGTACGACATTTATTAGTGCAAAGAGAATAATAATAAAAGAAGAGAAAAAAAAATAAAGTAAAATGAAATGAAATAGAAATGAATTTATTAACGTTCACCCGCTCAACGCGGCAAATACGAACTCGTGTAAATACGATACATAGATAGATAGATAGATGGACACGTTGATGATGCTTTAACGGTTTGACTTTTCGATTAGTTACATAGCCATTAACAATGCACGTAGCAATTCACCTCGTAGCTATCCATGATTCACGATATAACCGCTTGTCACGAGCATTCTCGGTAATGCGTTCGTACGCTGCTAATGACTGCATTTCGCGGAATTGCAGTTCAGCCAGTTCTGTGATAGTACAGTAGGGAAGGGTAGGAAAGGGATGAATATAGAAAAGCATAGTACCAATGGCGTCTTTCGAATACACGATGCGACGTTCCCTCTTTTATAACCAAATCTTTCATTTACGTAGATAGGAAAGAAAATCGAGAAAGTAGAAATAAGTTATAACGAGTTCTTTTCTTAGTTTGAAATTAATGGTTCCATCGTTGCCTTCGGCGTATCTGACAATCGGTGTGCGTATTTTCTTACGAAGAAACTCACGGCTATACTTCGTTTTCATAGTCCTTTAAGTTAGGATGCGTTTTGCAAGTAAAGATAATACTATCCAACTACGACGAACTTGATAACACTTCTAACGATCAAACGATTCTAGTTTTAAATCCGCACGTAAATTACGCTCTTTACAACTTTTCCTTCCTGGTTGGAAATATTCACTCGTTAGAGCGAGACTAGGGAGTAACTTTTTTAATCATAGCGTTCGGGAATTCTCATTTTGACAGTCTGCGTTGGATGGTTATAACATTTATTTGTTTTTTGTCTTGAAATCCAACAATAGTATATTTACATACCCAAAGTTTTGTTGCCACTTTCGATTCATTTTTCATTTCGTGAATTGGATTGGAATAAATTAACGTCGATGAGATTGCTTACTCGTGTCATCGTCAAATACGAAAACAAACAGAATATAACTGGCGAAACTAGTGCGAGGGTTTAAAAGCATCGCGAACTTAATGGTTTAAACTCAACGTGAAATTTTTAATACTTGACATCCCTGCTAAAGTACTTGAAATTGTCTTTGCCTCTCTTAACAACTTAAAATGCGCCTTCGAAGGACAAGGAGGCCTCCGTACTTCGCAGCTTCACCTCTATTTGGTAATTTTTATACCTAGATACCTATTAGAGGAAAAGTTGGGAAAAAAAGAAGAAGAAATTTTGAGACTTCGATCGACCCGAATTAAACGATGAACTTTCATCTTTATACGGCACTATGTACTTACGATAGAGAGAGAAACGATTATTTTTACAACTTAATGAAATTCTAAAACGTTAACGAACGATAGACCCATTACAGATACATAAATTATCGTTGTCATAACGAACATTACCACGATTTGGTTTTTGTTTTTTAACGATAATGGTATTTCAACGAGGACGATTCATTATATTAATTTGTAATCGTAAGGTATAATACAATGATATTGGATAATCCAAAGCGATAATCGTTCATATTTGTATCGACTATTGCGTTTATTACTAATTTCGATAATAGCTGTTAAGATGTCAAGTATAAAAATAATGTTTAACAAGGTAATTGATGGGTTTCGAAATTCGATCGGTTTACGAGAATTATCCATTCTAACCGCAGGATCGTGACATTTTCCATGAGTACAACGTTGATCGGTTGACCCTTCGATACTGCCAACGTCGTAACTGAACACGCAAATTGGTCACGCAACGTCACGGCATTCTCCAAATGACTATAACATGTTACGGCATTACTCAGCTGTTCGATATATGTACTCACGTATGCATACCGTACTGGTCTCTTGTATTTCCGTTCTTGTTAATGCGACAAACAGTAAATTCCGGCCTATGATCGACAAATTTAATAGGATTCATTTTTACGAAAAATACTTGTTCTAATTTTTATGCTCTTAGGATAAAAATATTATACTAGGTGAATGGGTTTTCTATACATAATCTGTTAGTATTGTATCTAACAATAACATCTCATGACCCAACATCATATATTTTTCTCTTAAACAAAATTGATAAAGAATATTAAATGGGTAAATCGATATAGGGAAAGTCGATTCAAAATAAAAAAAATGATGAACAATAAATAACCTAATGTAAAATAAACATGTATTATAAATGCAAACAAAAATACGACGATTTATGATGTAAAAAGAGTATCTTTTTAGAATAAAGTTTTCTCATAAAACGAGAGAGTTGGAAGTACTCCGTCATTGCAACCGAGATCCATGTTATATCTATGTACATACAATACAACGACACCCGACCTCCATCGTAACAAATTTTTATTCCAGTTCTATTTTTGTAGTTCCCAAGGAAAAAGGAAGTGCTTTCGAAAACTGCATGGTATGCAGTAAAGAAACGTCCTCCGAGACGACTTCCTTATAGAAGCTATACCCTTTTGAAGTGCAGTGTAAGGTAGAGAATACCTATAACTGGAATAACGGGAAGACACGTTGGTCGAAGGTGGTAGGGATTGAATCTGCGATTCATGTTCCCGTGAGACTTACAGCGGGATTCGAGTCGCAAATTCCTTGGAAAGTCGTCTTGCGGATTCACCGTGCCGAGCAGTGCCCATTGATTTGGAAATTATGAGGGATCCCTGTAGAGTCGCTTTCCATTTTTCTTCATTTTCATCTTCTCTCTCTCTCTCTCTCTCTCTCTCTCTCTCTCTCTCTCTCTCTCTCTCTCTCTCTCTCTCCTTCTCTAGATTGTTTCAATGCAGCAAACTGGACCATAGTCAGGTACGTAGGTACGTGGAGTTTTCCTTGTTTCGAAGGCATCGTGAAACTCTGAACAACATTCCCCATAATAGCATTAGGTATACGCCTGTTTGTCGTTCCGACCTAACTAAAGTAATCTTAATTAAGCGCTTTCGAAGTTAGCCGTTAGCCATTATCCGCCGAAAGGATTAGCTTTAGAAATAATAGTTTCGGTGCATTCTAAAAGCGCTATTTAATCTCGTGCTTATATGTATTCTTTGTCTCTGTTTCTCTGTCTCTGTCTCTCTCTCTCTCTCTTTCATACCTATGGGAGTTTAATTAACTTTATGTTTAAAGAGCGATGAAAACTTTCGTTGGTATATATATATATATATATATATATATATATATATATATATATATATATAAATGAGAGATAAGAGATTATTTATAAAACTTATTTTAAACAAAATTTTTAACAAAAATTATTTTAAAGAAACTGTTAACAAATGTTAAAACTAGCGATAGCGAATAGTATCTTCTGAAACAGTTTTATATCGCTGATCTATCTCTTGAACGTTATCCGATCCTTTGATTCTTGGCCAAGTGCTCAACATCGTCGGATTCTACCTTGAGTGCGGTATCGGTGTAATCTGTATTATGGAAGTACAGACACGTGTCAAGTGAAGATAGGATGGTTCACTCGCGACTATAGCCAAATCTGTGGCCAGCGATTGAAATAGGTCGGATGGTTCGTGGTGGATGTACGGTTTACCATAACACGAATAGACCGGCTACCACTTTGATTTCATAAAATCTTTGATAACGGAGTTACGGAGGACGATTTACTCCAAGATTATAGTAAATACCTTTTACAGCGTCGTATCGAAAGTTGGACATTTCGCCTGCCGGTATCAATTTTCTCTCGGATTTTCAAGGTGAGAGCAAATTCAGCGAATTGCACATTTTGTACAAAGAGATGAAGTAATCCAATTAGTCTGATAAAAGGGATGTCGTAGGTATAATATAAATTATGATTTTGTAGTCGTAAACTGTGACCTAATATCCGTTCTTATACTACCTACCAGTTTTACGAAAAAGATTATCATGACTTTGTATTATGACTGGTAAATAGGGAAAGTCGAAGGAACAGTTAGCAAGATTGCCTCCATGCCCATCGTTATTACTTTTAAACGAACAAGAAGAAGACGCGATCTGGCAACCGTGACGCATTAGTTAACTCATCCCAAAGGCGTACTAATGAAAACTTCTAATGAGATGTTGAATTATGCGAAGGCAAGATAGCATGGATAGTGAATGCTGTTGGTTTGGCTTAACCTCGACCTTTGGAACGAGTCCGACCAAGTATTCTTTGAGTCCGAGATCGGGGAAGGGAGTAAATGATAAGATTCAATTATCGAAAAACAGTTTATCTCGCTGAGAGTGAGCAAGCGAAAGAGAGAGAGAGAGAGAGAGAGAGAGAGAGAGAGAGAGAGAGAGAGAGAGAGAGAGAGAGAGAGAGAGAGAGAGAGAGAAGATTGGTCGAGATGTGAGGGATAATGAAGGATTAGAAATGGACTTATTTGTAGAAAAAAAAAAAAAAAATAAAGAGTAAAAGGACAATAACGAAATTCGGAACTACTATTTCTGAGATAACGATTATGAGGAAATAAGATCGAAATACGAACGGATAGTTTCTATAGTTGATCAGCTCTAAACTAAGTGGATACGTCCGTTTCGATACGCTTTGAAGAGCGAAGCTAAAAGCTTGAGGACGGAACAGACCAATGTTGACCAAACACTCGCGTAACCGAGTTAACTTTAAGCTCAGGTTTAAGCTTCGGCTTAAGACAAGCTTACATCGTACGCCGAAATGACACGACGGACTCTGGGTACATATTCTTGAAATCATCCAAGCGATCATTTCGTATTCTTTGGAGTATGCAATAGTTTTTGTTAATGTTAAATAAATGGAAGGAAAATGTTTTCTATAAACGATATTACGATCGTATATTAAGTATGATGTTATTAAGTTATATTTGAAATTGTTAGTACGTCTATAAATATCTGTACACATAATGATATAATAATAATCGTTCCTTGTGAATTTAACGTTCTTGTTATAACAAAATACTAAAAGATTATATAGACTATTAAATTAATTGCCTTGAGAAGATATGGTATCGCTTGAATCGTCAAAATCTATATATTGTTGAGAGTGTAAATCCACTTTTCAAGAATGACTTAATAAACGGAAACGCAGTGTGGTTTGATATTTTGTATGAAACAAAAGGCAACGACGTGTATGATAATTGAATCTGCGGCATACATACATATGTAAGTACATGCGTGGGCATGAGATATGCCGTTTGTATTTGTTTATATGAATAATTGGTTTTGGCGTATAGCAATAGAGAAGGTTAATTCAGTCGAGCGTCGTTGGGCATACTGTTCGGATGTAAATCGTGGCTACCAATTGGATTATACATATTATATTAGGTAAATCTATCTTTTAAATATTATGGATTACGTGTTTTATATCGATCAAAGTTATTTTTTTTTTATCAAATGATCGTTTTTAATTATTCGAAGGAAAAAAATTGTTCGACCATTGTGTAAAGACGGATTTAATATCGTTATCATCGATCGAGCAACTTCAAAGGATACATTAATACGCAATGAGGTTTGTCCTTAGACGGGACATTGATCGATCCCTTTCGAATTCAGTCGAAGATCATGAGATATCGACGACAACCTTCGTCACAAGTCTAGTCTTTTCAACTTTATTAATGAGCCCGGATAGATTTTCTTTCCATAATTGAGACTTATTTATTGGTCAGAAAAGGGACACCATCGTTCTCAACAATGTAAACGACAACGTCGACGACGATAACAACGACGAGCTGGCTTATTGCAATCTATTAATTGCCTCGACGTTGTTAGTAATTGCAGCCACTCCTGATGAATACAGGTAACGAGATTCAAGACGATCCACGAACGTTGTAACTTTGC
This sequence comes from Dolichovespula saxonica, assembly GCA_911387935.1. NCBI lineage: Eukaryota > Metazoa > Arthropoda > Insecta > Hymenoptera > Vespidae > Dolichovespula > Dolichovespula saxonica. Next base: position 2,413,385 of record OU427003.1, on the reverse strand, counting down.
TTGCTTCGCCATCTTTTTTTTTTCGCTTCACTTTAACTTTTCCAATCGAGAAATTAAAGAATTACGATAATTGTCTTTAAAACGATTTCAAGTAATCTTGTTTAAACTTTAAAAATAAATCTAAGCACGACACAATTCTTTATTACAACGTTGTTTTCATTTATAAAATCAGTCAAGTAATTTCAAATTTCTACGTTATTTTAAAATCAATTTTCTATTTCATTGTTTATGTTAATGCCAGAAGTTAGGACTATTAAGTGTTTACCGTAAATCGGTAAACGTGAAGTAAATTATATTATACTACGAATTACGAGTAAATTGTAACTCGTGATTTGCTTGTCGCTCGCTTAAACTTCGATAAGAGCATTTCCATTCCAGGAATTTCTCTTTTCTCGGACGTGCACGAAATGTCTAAGTGTGAGTTTGAAATACGAGTATGTTTGTCGAAAAAAGAAAGGGAGAAAATGAAAAAAAAAAAGAAAATCAGCAATGCAAATTGCCGAATTATTTAAAGTGATTTTCTTTCTCACATTGCCGAGGAGTAGTTTACCTTGGAATAGTGTTACAAACGAATAAAAAAAGCTGTTCTTTCTTTACCATTTTTTTCTTTTTTTTCTTCCTCAAAACTGCGCATATGAATTTTTCATCTTTAAAAATAGTATTTGAGTAGAGTACGTACGTACATACGTACGAATGTACGTAGGTATATGAAATTCTCGAGTATCATAGAATATAATAGTCTATGATAAAAGAAGAGTATGATTTGATCAGTGTCAGGTGAAACTTGTATTCGTGCGATTTTATCATTGAGAAAACGAACACTATTTTGATGATGGTAGACAATTCACGAGAAAACAGCATATATAGATATAGTAGTCACGTAGGTGCATAAACAGATGTACTTATGCACATTAATATATGTAAGATGATCATATACATATGTAGGATATGTAAGAAACATATAATAGAGAGATCGTTCAATTTAAACGTATATTTCGAGTTTACTCGCAAATGTCGACGACATATGTATTTACCCTTATCTGCCAAGAATCCACCGGTCGTACATGCGAAACATACTTGTAATTATGATGAGAGCGTTGTTGAACAAATAAAAAGGAGAATAAGAATAAGAATAAGAATAAGAATAAAAAGGAGAATAAGAATAAGAATAAGAATAAGAATAAGAATAAGAATAAGAATAAGAATAAGAATAAGAATAAGAATAAGAATAAGAATAAGAATAAGAATAAGAATAAGAATAAGAATAAGAATAAGAATAAGAATAAGAATAAGAATAAGAATAAGAATAAGAATAAGAATAAGAATAAGAATAAGAATAAGAAGAAGAATAAGAAGAAGAAGAAGAAGAAGAAGAAGAAGAAGAAGAAGAAGAAGAAGAATAAGAAGAATAAGAAGAATAAGAAGAATAAGAAGAATAAGAAGAATAAGAAGAATAAGAAGAATAAGAAGAATAAGAAGAATAAGAAGAATAAGAAGAATAAGAAGAATAAGAAGAATAAGAAGAATAAGAAGAATAAGAAGAATAAGAAGAATAAGAAGAATAAGAAGAATAAGAAGAATAAGAAGAATAAGAAGAATAAGAAGAATAAGAAGAATAAGAAGAATAAGAAGAATAAGAAGAATAAGAAGAATAAGAAGAATAAGAAGAATAAGAAGAATAAGAAAAATAAGAAAAATAAGAATAAGAATAAGAATAAGAATAAGAATAAGAATAAGAATAAGAATAAAAATAAGAATAAGAATAAGAATAAGAATAAGAATAAGAAGAAGAAGAAGAAGAAGAAGAAGAAGAAGAAGAAGAAGAAGAAGAAGAATAAGGAAAATAAGAAGAAGAAGAAGAAGACGAGGAAAAAGAATAGAGAGAGAGAAGGATAGTAGAGAATCTATTGCTATACGTGACAAGGGTTTGCAGTATTTCGGCGCAAAGGATTTTTAAACGGCGAATGGAAGAACGTATATGCGCAAAGAGTTAAAAAGATAGAGAGAAAGAGAGGTAGAAGAGAGAGGTTCATTTTATTCCTTTCCCTTAAATTACAGACATTTCTTTGAAAGATATAAGAGAGACGGAGAAAGAAGATAGAATCCTCTTATCCACGCTATCAGTAAAGATGGTTTTATAGGATATGATATTATTTATGGAAAATTCTATTTAGCGTATATCAAACGATACGTAGGTATATGACAGATATATCTTGTCTAGAAAATATCGAACGTTTACTTGCATATTTGTTAGCTTGACAAAAAAATTCGTTGTAAATCGAACGGTAATAATTGTCTAACAAAAATAGAGAAATACGTATATACATTTCGAAAAAGTTGCACAATAAAATCATTTCATATATTTTCTGAATAAATATTGTATGTATCTATGTTTCTTTCGATTATTTATATTATACCTAGTTTTCTCCTCAACGAATTATCCCCACTACGATCTAGTCACTCTTTTCGAGATCTTCTTCACGAATTTATGTAGGTCAGCGTTCATTCAGCGAATTTGTTGAAAGGCAAGAGATTTAACGAGCTACCCATGCAGGTTTTCTCTCTCTCTCTCTCTTTCTCTCTCTTTCTTTTGCTTTCTCCCTCTTTGACAATTGAATGAAATTTATAAATTTTATATTCTGTATTTGTTTCTAGTTATTTTTTTTGTTTTTATTTCTTTTTTATTATCTCAACCTTTTCTAAGAAATTATTATCAATTAGAAACAATCCGTTAATAATCCATGCATTTCTATTATATTTTTTACATCGATTAAGTTTGAACCTATGGATGTTTCGAGACAAGCAAAGAGTAGTATTTTACATCCATTGACATATGTGTTTACCATAAAATTAGAATTAAACACAGATGCGACCCCTTAATGGATATCGACAATTCTTTGTCATAAGTTTCGAAAGAGTACGGGGAAAAAACTTGTTAACATATGACATTTTTTTTATAAATAAAACGAAGTTTACACACACACACACACACACACACACACACACACACACACACACACTTAGGTAATGGGTAGAAAGATTCATGTAAGACAAACAATATTTTTACATATATTCATATATCATATTTTATGAAACTGTGTTAAATGAAAATGCTTGCAAATCATTTCACCGTTGAAAATATTTTGTCAAATTATTTGATAAATTCATTCTGTAATTAATTTAATAAGAGAATAAATAATATCTCATTGCATAAAAAAGATTTTAATATTTTTGAATACACGTGTTTATTGTATGATACGTATGTAAATTGCATCGTAAACGCTTTTGCACTTTTTGAATTCTCAGAATCGTTATGCGTATTAATTATAAAGTTTCGTTGCAACAAAACATTTCTGCTTCACAACGGAATAGTTAGCACGTTAAATGGAGCTCTTTATCTAACTAAAACTAACAAACCTATTCGCTCTTTAAAAACGAGAACAACGTAATCATCGTTACTATTTAATTAGCGTAATTCCATACAGTGTCTTTACCACTTATAATATCTTATCGATTCTCGTTTGATAGTTCGATTTATTGATGTTATGAATAATTGTACGTACATATCAAAAGAACTCCTGTGCCTTTCGACGCTCTAATTAAGAAATATTTTCTTTTTTGTGTTTTAGGACGAGAAGAATCAACTGCTCATCACGAATCTTTGGCTGAAGTTGGTGAGTTCATTCTCTGACAAAGCAAAAGGGAGTAACGAACGTTCGTTAAAATTGTACGATCTAATTCCCGCCAATTAAATCGTGTAGAATAATCGATACATTTTCGAATGCTTCTACGTGCCTCCCGGCATGCTAAACGATGGTAAATTAAACCAAAAAATATGTAGGAATGGTGAAATGAATGCATCTAGTGTAAATGTATACAGTGTATGGACGTTTCCGTTGCCAGGTTAATTCTAGTTACGCACATACCTGTGCATTGCCGTCATGTGGAATAATCCAAATCATTTTTTTAACTAAAAAAGCAAAAACAAACAAACAAAGAAAAGGAATTAAAAAAAAAGACATAAAAAAAGAGATGATATGTTCGAAATTGTTTTGTTACTTTTAACTTGACCAATTACCGTCGCATTAGACCCATCGAAGAGATTAATATAAACGTTAACAAGTATTATCCATTCTACCGAGATCGATTTTTGTTATTAATAAAAACCAATTATTAATGGAGTCATCGGCAACAGGTTAGACTCTCGGCACGAAGTTAAACTGGAGTGGCTCACGTGTCCTTGTTAGGACAAGTTACGAAGAATTAACGAAGGTCAGACGTCCTTTTTGTCCTTTCGAACTTTCTTCTTAAAACGACGCGAGGAGCTTTTTCTTTCGAATCGTTTACAATGACTTCTTAACATTCGCCTTGCGTTATACGTATAAACAAAACCACCCTTTCTATCGGATTGAAGGTTTTCTTTTCTTTCTTTCTTTTGTTACCTAAATAAATTCGATCGACTTAAAAATTCGAGAAGTAGACGTAGTTACTTTTGCTGCATTCGCATTTACATGCTCGTCGATATTTATGAAATTAATTAGTGCTTTCAGGTGAATCCTATTGTTTTTCTTTTATTGATAATTTGTATCTTGTGGAAATAATAGAAAATTTCTGTAACGCTAGGCGTCCGCTATTTTTCCTCCTATTTTCGGTTTTTTCATAATTGTATATACGTATCTATGTTTATACGTTCTTTACATATACTTTATGCCTATCACAATGCTCTACGAGTAAACAACGAAGTGGACGTAATACGTTTTGTTAAAATATTGTTCGTCCATTATAAAGCTTTTTTTACACATTCTCGTATTTTTTATCTTGTTTTTTATCGTATTGCATACTAACTTAATTATTATGTTCACAATGGGATTATCATTGAATCGTTTTAATTTTGCCACTTTAATGTAACGTGGGAACGAGATTTACATATGGATGGTTAACAATCCATCTGTTTAATTACATGATTAATTGGATGACTTTTCAAAAATTAAAAAATTTTGAAGCAAAAATGTTAAATTGCCTTATTTTTTCTAATTAAAAAGAAATGTTCAAATTCTTTTTTTAATTTGTTAATTTTTTTTCTGACATACTTGCTGTAACAAGAAGTCGTTTCTTTTTCATTCGTCGAATACTTCACACTGCGCACAAATTTTTCTTTATCTATTAAAAAATTCCGAACATTTTGACTGGGTTAAAAAAGTTATTTAATTTGAAGAAGTATCCGAATATTTTGGTGACTCACTGTATTTTTTGATTTCGAACGAACCTTTCGATCATTCGATTCGATAAATTTAATAAACGTTCCAAAATATCACAGTACGTCATGCAAATTTGACGCATAGAAAAGATTTACATGAACGATTCGAATTTCATATAGTTCTCGACGTCACTCGGAAGTTATCATGGAAAGTCGATGTTACGTTTCTAATAAAAAAAACTTCTCGTCAGAGTGCAGCAACTCTAAAGCTTCTTATGAAAGCTTTCTAACTGAAAGTACGCGCTAAAATTTTAAGAAACATAATTTTTCGACTTTTCTATCCATTACGACCTCTTCTGACGTTCGTCATACGGTTAGAGTATCAAATTATTAAAAAAAAGAAAAAGAAAAAACACAAATGTTAATAATATCTTGCGAGTATGTTTAGTCGATAATCTTCATAACATATAATACATAAATGAAACAATTATAATGTTTATATTAAAAAAAAGGAATTAAGAAAAGCAAACATATAGAATTATAGATAAACCTACATTTATTTCCGAAAATATTTTCATTTTGGTTGTTTATTTTGCAAACTTATATCTCTTTTGCAACGAGAAGGAGAACGAGAGGAAATATATTATCAATCGGAAACATTATAAATAATAAAATGAAAAATTGCAAAAAAAAGTATCATATAACTAAATCACATTTCATTTCGAAAACTTCGACCTTTTCCAGCCGATCGATTCTTCGAATTTTATTCTTATATTTCTTTCTTTATTTTTCGTATTTCCTCGGTTGTCTCTTGATATTTTATGAACAGCAAAATGTTTTGAAAGTTAACAAAGTTTTGTCGACCGCTATATAGAGCGCGTCATAACATTTGATTGTACTTTTTCTCTTTTTACGAAATAACGAGTGGTTCGTAGTAAGAAGTTTTCGGGTTTCTGGTACATTGTGTGTGTGTGTGTGTGTGTGTGCACGCATATGCATGTGTACGTATTGTGAAGGTTGGTAATAGAGCAATACGAGAAGAGCAACGCTTTTCGCCGGAGAAAATTGTCCTTCACACCTAGTCTTTCGGCATTTTATAACAATGACTCTACGACTACGAGTTAGCTTTCGTACCGTAACAGCAGCTTGCGTAAATAGAGCGAATTTATTGCAGGCTTCGTTGCGGTTCATGAAACGAATTGCTTTGTTAAGTTAATGTTGCTATCATGATTTAGAAACGGTGCATTCTGACGAAGCTCGTTTTCGTTTACACTCCGTTGGAGAAGTTCAAGAAGGAGGAAAGCACAGAATGTAGAATTTTATTGGAAAACAGAGATACGAGTTTGTTACGCATTTCTACTTATTATTATTTTATGTAATTATTATTATTATTATTATTATTATTATTATTATTATTATTATTATTATTATTATTATTTTTATTACTATTAGTATTACTAGTATTATTACGGACGATATAAATATAATAAACGTATAAATATACTAACATAACGCGTCAGGATTATTTACGCGCGAAGGTAAATGCTTAAGTAAATTCGTTATTGTTGAGTTAGTAAATAAAAATAAAAATAAAAATAAAAATAAAAATAAAAATAAAAATAAAAATAAAAATGAAAATAAAAATGAAAATGATAAAAAAGGAAGAAGAAGAAAAAATTAATAAAAGCAAAGAAAAGAAAAAAGATTACAAATTATAAGGGAAAAAGTGTAATTTTCTTTGAGAGGGACGTTTCAGAAAGTTAGCTTTCGCGTGAAAATACGAATGAGTCTCTAGTCGGTGGCTGTATAATTTGTTGAAAGTGCGTCTCTCTAATTTATTTAGTTTCCAAGAAAGAAATTTGTATTTTTTTATTTTTAAATTGAAGCGAACAATACGAAGGAACATTCTTTTTCTTTTCTTTTCTTTTTTATTTCCTCCTTTCTTTCTTCCTTTTTTTTCTTTTCTATAGAAGGATAGAGTTTGAGGTTAAATAAAAAGATGCGGATGCGCTTGACTTTGGAAGTGGCTACATTTTTGTTGATGTAAATCGAGAAGATATTCGATAAAACGTCGTACGTATTTCCGATAGCGTTGTCTCGTGCATTTGCGTATCGATCGAAGATAAAATAAGAATCAAAATGTTTCCACCGTAAATATGACAGAAATGCACATTAATAACTCGACAATATGAACTCGCTTCACATCTTTTCTCTCTCTCTCTCTCTCTCTCTTTCTCTTTCTCTTGAATTCGTAAAATTATTCGTAAGAGAATATCGTCATTAGAATCGAAATTATGTGATTTAAAAATGTGCTGTTAAAAAGGAGTCGAAGGAAGCGTTGAATTTTTGTTAAATCACTGAAAATTTCTATTTCACCTATGAAATTTTTCAATGCTTCAAGGTACATTTGCAAAATGTTAAAACTTGATGAAAATTTCTCATTCCAAGAGTGAATCCTTTCTTTTTCATCATTTATTTTTATTGACAGACAGCAGAAGATATTTCTTTTTTTTTCATCCACTAATGTCGAAAGAACACGATCGCGATCAATGAAAGGAACAAAAATATAATCGAAATGCCTTTTTTTCGTATTTTATATAAATCTAGTTTACTTCCAATTAAATTGCGAAGAAAATTCTTAAAGTTTTTGTCGTTTGACCCAAAAGGCATTCGGTATTACCGCGAATATTTAATGGAAAGGGCAACCTTCTGGGAGATTACGTATGGTTCCATAGAAAGATTTAATAATAAGATAGAAACATCGTCTCTAGGAGCTTTAGGATATAAACGCAGAACGAAGTATAATCGATTATCGCTATATAAACAACGTCGGACATCCTCTCACGACCATTGTCATTGTTCTAATCGATGAATCGAGATGGTCCAACACATCGTTCTTCGTCTAACGCTTGACGTACTAGAAAGACAAAATAGTCAAAGGCACGCGTCCCTTTGAAAATCGTAAGATTACTCGCACGATTAAACGAATCGATTAAATAAATGAGGAGGAACCATCTCTGAAACCGAATAAGGGGAGAGAAAAGTACGGAGTAATGACGTTTCCGAAGTGAATATCTGAGGGAGATTAGGTGAACGACGCGTTACTGCCGTCTCTGCGAGAAAACGCGATCGCAAAAACGAAATTCTCAGCACGATGTAACTCCTTCCTCAGTAGGCTGAGGTACTAGAAGAGAGTGGAGCTTGTCGAGAGAGTAGGTAGAGCACTTCTACGTTCAACCCTAACTGTTCTATGTAGCATTATGAGAGAGAGAGAGAGAGAGAGAGAGAGAGAGAGAGAGAGAGAGAGAGAGAGAGGAGAAGTCAGCATCAGGATTCGTTCTTTTTCTCTTTACCGTACAACCAGTTTTTTCTTTTTCTACTTCACTTGGTTGAATTCTATCCAACTGGCTCATTCTCTACTTTTTTTCGTTTTTTCTAACCTTCGTTTAACCATTTTAATCTTTGATTATCTTCAAATTAGACTAACGAAAGAATAGCATGAATTCGTCAGAAAATCCTAAAGAGATATATTCAGAGGAGATATGTTCGATTGATTTAAGACAGATAGATGGTATTAACGATGACAAGTGGAATATAAGTAAAGAGAAAATAATAATTTTCCCTGAGTATCTTTGTTATTAGTGTAAAATAAGTATTAAAATATCGTATAGCGTCGAACATTCAAATATAATACATATAATTATACGAAATCTAATATTTTGGAAACGTGACGGAGGAAACTTCCCCCGTTGAGACTATCTTTCGTCTCTTTCTCTTGCGATCCAGTTTATGTCGATACTCGTTTGATTAGTCACGCCGTTCGTGGGCGACCACTTTATTAGCACAAAGCGGCAATTTCGCAAGTATCTGAAGTATCTGAAACCACTGTCAGTAACATTCGTAACTTCCGTTTCAAAGTGTATGCCGATTATAAATACATTATCTCTTTCCATTCGATGCATTATTACTTGTGGTCGAGCAAACGCCAAGAAACACGATATTGAAATAGTTATTATTGTGAATTGTAAAAGGATTAAGGACAATCTACAGGCATTTCAAATATGTCAATAACATGCGCCCCTTTCGTTTCTCATTTTGAAAATGTCCAACGAAGAAGGATGTATTTGTGAAATTTGTGGCTAGAGTTTTGAGCGTATGTAGCGCGTGTATATCACTTTTCGTATAACCCGTCCCTTTCATTGTTTTTATCAATTTCGTGTTTTAACATTCGTAAACTTTCGCCACGGTTGTATGAGAATGCAGAAGCGTAAGGATTAATTAATTTATTACACTCTGCTACTTCTCTCACAGTATCAAAATCCTATTTGCAATTCGCTGAACTACTCGCTTCGCTTATACGAACGTTCGATTTTTTCCTGGGTTGCGTTCCTTTTTTTTGTTATTAATTTAATAATTTTCGTGAACTAATAGATACATACATACATCGACGTACACGAATGAAGGAAAATGGAAGTTTCGACGATTAAATTCGTATATGCGTGAGACTGAAATCCGCGATTCCATCGTTCTATGAAATCGATTCAGCTATCGATTTGTGGTTAAATTAACTATTGGCTAACGGCTTTTTTAAGAGAACAATAGGTAGGAACATCCATAATGGCATAGAAAGGACGAAAGAGTTGAATAATTAACTAAAATATAAACTGTTCAGCTTTTGATGAAAAAGCATTGTTACGTTAATGGTTTTGTTAATGCATTATCCGCTTGCCAAGCTACTTTCTTTCAAATCAAGAACAAATATTGTATACTTCTACGTGTTTGAATTCATTAAAAGCTCTTAGGATTCATTCGATTGGGAAATAAAAGGTAGTCAAGTCGTGCCGTTTCAGTCGATCGCTGTTTTTGATCTCGTCTTTTGATTAGCGGCTTCGTAAACATTTAATTTAGTTGGACGAGGCATGTACATATTATCTATATCTATTATTTATAAAGAATATTAAATTATTTACAATGAAATTAATAATTAACAATAATATATGAATGAATGATGGAATTTACAAAGAATAATAAGCATGTAAATTAAAAAATAAGAGTGATGAAGTGGAGGAAGGTGAAGAACTTTTTACGTTGAATTGTGAAAAATGAATAACGAATCTCGTGACAAATCAGAGGGGATTTTTTTTAGGTGTCGGAGATCATCGATATTGTGCATTTTTTCCGATTCATCGATGTTCCCATTAATTTTTAATCGCTAATTAGGAGCCAACAGGAGGAGCTGTATGTAGCAGGAACAACAATGGGACGCATTGTGACGCTGTTTTAGAAAAGCACAAGATAAAAAAAACTTAATTAACGGCTTAATTAAATACGAATACGAGAGACGTGGCACGGCAATAAATATATGCATGCGTATATTTGCGTGGTAAACTTTCATCGTTTTGTATTTTTTTCTTTCATTTTTTTCTTTTTTTTTACTTGATTCTAAAGCAAATGATATTTAAAAGAGAAGGATGAGTATTTATGGTCTGATCAATTTATACAGTGTGTTCCATTTCACATTTCGTTTAAAAATATCGTCGTTTATATTTATATAATGTTCAACGTGAAATCGAGAATATACTTGCGTCGTATATATGTACATATATACATATGTATTCTGTACACGAAATCAAATCATTTCTCGATGCCGTCACTGGCACGTATCTTTCAAAAGAGATCGCAAAAGCGTTATCGAACGACGCAAAGGGAATTCAAAAAAACGGTTGGAATACTTAATTTCGTGTCGTCTAAATTCTAGTCGAACATAATCGAAGTCATGGGAAAGCATTTTCCATGAGATGAGATTGATAAGATCTTTAAGATTTCAGAGAATTCGTCATTTTTTATTTCTATCCGTTTATATGTATATATATATATATATATATATATATATATATATATATATATATATAAATATTTATATTTATTTCCGTCTTTTTACTTATATTAAGAAAAAAAAAAAGATTATTTTCGAAACGTTCTAATACATTTCTTGACACGTCGTTTTTAAATATGTTAATTCATAATTATTTTAATCGGTTTAATTCAATATATCATTCGATTTTTTATGATTAAAATCGTCTAATAATTAAACTCTTTTTCCTAGAAAAGATTTTCTCCAATTTTCATATATATATATATATCCATATATATTTTATATGGAATTCGCGATGATCCCGCATTAAGGCAAATATTTACTTGAAAGTTTGCAACGAATCATGTACGGGATGGAAACCGAAGAAGACGAAAGTGGGGTTTTACGATAAAAGCGCAACCGCGTCTAAGAAAATTCATTTGGCTCGGGAACGCCAAGCGAGCGAACGGGACGATATCGGGCGGCTTTTAACGAGAATTGAGTTACGTCATGAAAGTGTGTGAAAGAGAGAGAGAGAGAGAGGGAGAGAGAGAGAGAGAGAGAGAGAGAGAGAAATAAAATAGATGTTAAAAAAGAAAGAGAGAGAAAGAGAGACTAAGAGAGAGGAAGATAGCGATCGACAGGCATTAAGAGTGCCGATCCAGTTCGAAAGTCGCAACTCGAAAGTTTTCACGACGTTAATGGCCGGCTCGTTTGTGTTTAGAGTGACTTACTTGAAACTTATCTCTTTTACATTTACGGGAAAAGGGGATTTATGCCTGAAGCGAAAGAAATATAGTTATACGTTTGTATGACAATGAGTTTAGTACACCATACAGAATTGCATAGCATGTTTCGATTCAAAACATCTGTTGAGAAACGACGGAAGGAAGGAAGGAAGGAAACCTCCATCGAGGTTACAGTGACTGCCATCCGTTCGGCTATAAATTTCAGTCGAGCGATCGAGAAGGGTGTATTAACTAACTCGAGAGCCAGTAAATCGAGTTAAGCCACGACTCGGCACGTTCGTTGGACCTTTGCGAAGGGCAACTATCCCACGTACTTCCGGAACTTTGCATGAAATTTCTCTTCCTCTTTCTTGCAATAGACCTGCCCTCCTCCTTCCGCTTGCACTCGTAATTATAATGTAACTGGAATTTCAATTAAACAATTAACCAATTATCTAATTATCTGATTTAGTATCCCTTCAGAAAAAAATAGGGAAAGAAATGTAATCTACCAACTCGAAGAATTCGAACTTCTCTTGAACTTTGCACCCGTCAAACTTGATTTTCCGTTGCCTGTACCTCTCAGCTTACTCGACGTATTTACGAGCTACCCTTTTTATTTCTTTTTCCTATCGTCCTTCTTTCTTTACGCGTATACATGTACACGTATAGGTACGCGCGCGCGCGTGTGTGTATACTTGCAAATCTTACCGAGAAATCGTGTAGAAAAAAGTATTTGCTTCACGTTAGTATTTACTCGAAGATACGTACATATATACATACATAGACGATTGAGGTTTAACAACATCACTGCAATACTTACTCCACTTTTTCTTTTTTTTAAGTTTATTCGTTAAATAAGTAAATACCTCGGTCTGTTTGTTTTGCTAACTCATCTAATATAAATCTGATCAACGTTCGTGGTAATACTTTGATTTTATAGAAACAGATAGACACTCGAAGATCTTATCGGAAAATTATGGATAAAAAATATAGTAATTTAAACAAATCTCTTAAAAGATTTACGAATTAAAAATCGTTTTCGGTCCATCGTAATACCTTGTATAGTATTTGTCACTCATTAAAAAAGTTTTCGTCTAATTCTTATAGTTCCTAAAGTATTCGTAGTAATAGTTATTGAACTACCCTCTATATCTATTGACCTTCTTTTACTGCATAAAAAAGTATACCTAGTCTTCCGTTTTCTATTCTCCTCTCTCTCTCTCTCTCTCTCTCTCTCTCTCTCTCTTTCTCTCATTCTCCCTAGTAAAGTTTCTTCGTCGGAAAGTTTATGACAGTAGGATGCTCATTCCCTACCACCAAGTAACATTTCCTTTCCATCCCTTTCGATGATCGTAAGATAATACCAAATACTCTGGTACGGTCGAATCGAGCGACTCGTATTCGTGTCACGTGATCAAAATATCAGTTATCTGTATTCGGTATTATCCTACCGTTCTCGAGCCATACCTAGCTTGGCCTATCATTCCTTTCTCTATCTTTCTCTCACATACGAGCATACTCATCCGACCACCCACGAATTCAATCTTGCTCGTTTTCGAGGTAACAATGAAGAGATTTTCCAGCTCGTGCTGGTTTAATTAAGCATCGATGAAAGGCAAGCAGATTGCTCGCTTTCCAATGCTAAAATGAAAATTCGACCTTCCTTAATTATTGCGTCTATCATTATGGAGATCATTTCTTTCTTTCTTTTTGTCTCTCTCTCTCTCTCTCTATCTCTCTTTTTCTTTCCATCTTCTTCATTTTCTTTTTTTCCTTTTGTAATTTTCTTTCGACGAGTAAGAACTGCCAAGTGATTGGCGTTCTGTCAAAAAAATCTGTATTTGATTGAAGTTAAAAAAAAAAGAATCGTAGAGAATATTAGGAAATCTAATTCAAAAGGAAAATTAGTTTTTGATCCGGCGACAGGTGAGAAAATTCTTTCGTTCGAATTCATAAGTAGATGAACATTATGCTTAAAATATCGATTTGCAAGATAAGATTAAATGTTTTACTCGTATTTCAATAAATCGATTGAGCTTCCTTCGTTCTTAATATCTTAAGGAAGTAATATGTAATGAGATAATAATTTCGAAGAAAGGTATTTCTCTCTCTTTCTCTCTCTCTCTCTCTCTCTCTCTCTCTCTCTCTCTCTCTATATATATATATATATATATATATATATATATATATATATATATATATCCCTGTCTCTCTCTCTCTCTCTCTTACTCTCTCTTACTCTCTCTCTCTATCTCTCTCTCTCTTTCTTTCTTTCTTTCGAGATGGGTTTAATGTAATGAGCAGAGTTGAAATTCAAGCTACGCTTGGCAAACAAAACTATTTTTCTTCTTCTTGGGTATGTTGTCTTGGTATATAATTTTCTATCAAAATTAGAAACTTTCGGAACGATTCACATTTCTTATTTTTTATTTTTCATTGCAACATAATATATCTACATATTTGCAAATGCTCAATGGGGGTAACTTCGGATGTATTTGTTTGATAGCATATGCGAACATTTTTGATTTCAATGAAGAAAATGCCATTTGAAAAGACGTTCTTTAAGCGTGAAAGAAATAAAGAAATTGTGAATTCTTTGTGAAAACTAGAGATAGACATATTATAGAAAGAATTTGAATATCGTTTCGGAGTCAACATCAGATTTACTTTTCTTGCTACTATCTGCCTATAAGTTCTCCAACTTTTACGAATAATGAATAATACATCTTGATGGGTAACACAGTAATATCCTTAAGGAAGGTCGTAATATACGGATTGTGTCAAAAGAATCAATAGAACATCAATAGAAGTTTTATTTTATCTTCCTTTTGGATCGTGAGCAAAAAAATGAATTCGAATGTTTTCAAATTTTGCATGATGCGTATTTGTATCATAAAGATGAAAGCGATCGAGCGAAACATTTCGTATATCTTTTTTTTGGACATGAGATCGAAATAATATCCAGAGGTACTTCTTTAAAGTTTAATCTGACGAACGTCCACGTGCACAGCATAGGAGGATGATTTTAATAGAAAACTTACTATCAGCGTGTTTTCTGCAAGTCTGCTGACAAAGACGGCTCTTCAACTTGCTTTTTCCATTATAAATAACTTCAGGATCGATCGTAGGAGCACTTTGCCGTTATTTCGAGTGACATCGAGACGAAAATTTTGTGCCAAAAGCTAATTCTTTTGGCACGGAATCGGAATTGCGGAAAGAGAGAAAGAAAGAAAGAGAAAGAGAGAGAAGAGAGAGAGAGAGAGAGAGAGAGAGAGAGAGAGAGAGAGAGACTAAAATTTACGCTACGCTGCACAAACAGAGCGCCAAGTTAGCTCTCTTCGCATTTCGTCGTCCCTCTTTCCTACCTTTGATTATGCAACTTCTTCGACTGTTATCTCGTTACTCCTTTACTCAAGATCGCTTATCTTTTCTATTTAACTGCTATATATCAATTATTAATAAAGCTACTATAAAGAATTAAATTTATTTTGTCCAGCGAAAAGGAAATAATAGTATTATACTTTGTGGGAATAATTATTTTCTTTTTCTTTTTTTTTTATTTTCTTTTCTTTTTTTTTGTGTAATTTATTTCATTGTATCTGTATTGCGATTCGTACGAAAAAAATCAGATTTTAGAGAATATCGAGAAAATGAAAATATTACTAAACTTGCGTTATTATAGATTTTTGTTGGACATACGAATAAGTTCGTATGCCATCATTTTACGGCAAACAAAAAGATGACATTATAATATAACAAAGTAGAATCGGCTGTCTTTATTCCGGTATACGGTATATCGGTTTCTATGAGTTCGAGAGTGGTCCCGGAAGTTTAGCTGCCATAACGTTGGGATTCATAGTCCAGAATCTCAACGATGTGCCAAACGGGACCAACGTCTTGGGAAATGACAGTACAAAATCGAGTTTCAGTGAATCTGACTGGAAAATAAGCAGCTTGCCGAATGCCGTGGTATTTCAACGATTTTACGCTACTGCGTCTATCTCTTTCTCTCTCTCCCCTCCCTCTCGCTCTTTCCTACCTTTACACTTATTCCTCGAACAGCACAAACTCGTAACTGCAAGTTACTCTTTGAACAAAGGAGAACCTTAGCTGCCAGTCGAACTTCCGAAACGTTTTAATTACATCCCACGGCCTGAAAGAAAGAGAGAGAGAATGAGAAAGAGAGAGAGAGAGAGAGAGAGAGAGAGAGAGAGAGAGAGAGAGAGAGAGAGAGAAGAGAAA
Organism: Dolichovespula saxonica; assembly: GCA_911387935.1. NCBI lineage: Eukaryota > Metazoa > Arthropoda > Insecta > Hymenoptera > Vespidae > Dolichovespula > Dolichovespula saxonica. The sequence continues at coordinate 2,397,361 of OU427003.1, read as the reverse complement.
GGAAGAATTGAAGACGCGGAACTAAGAGATTGAAGATACTTTGGGGTTAAATTTCGTTGGTGGAGAAATCTTCGTTGAAACGTGAACGCTTTTAGAAAAGACGATTGATATATGAAAGTAACGAATTCTAAAACTGTTGGAAAGTTTTCAACATCAGCTCCATTACATAAGATCGTTTCAAAATACACTGTACTTTAATAGAAATAATTTTTTTTTAAATGATAAATTTTATAAATTTTAGGCGTTCAATACCGCTCTTAGCATCGTCATTATCATAATCATCTTCATTGTTATTATAATCCAATATTATTGTTATTATAATGCAATATAATAAAGGGCCGACATAATTGTTATGATATTCAGTACTTTTTATCGATCTCACTTCATTTTCCCTGCAATTGGTCACGAATCAACGATTTTAATTCTATTACAATAAAATAATTAAGATGATTAAAACTTTTAGAAAATCCATTAAAATTGTGAATCAATTAAGAATAATTATCTTAATAGAAATAAAATAAAATGAAACGAAAGGAAGAGAAAGATAAAAAATCTATTGGGATTAACGGCATTATCAACGAATCGTACGAACTTTTTAGATTCTTGATCTTCATTTCACATATATATATATATATACATACATACATACATACATACATATATATATATATATATATATATATATATATATATATATATATATATATATATATATAGCTATCTCTCATTCTATTAACTTTTCGTTCTACCGGGAATCCAAACTTGACGGTTTGAGTTGAGCGTTCGAGCTTTATAAGAGGGAACTAGAGTAAAGTTCTCTCCGGAAGTTACTTCCTTATGTTTCCGGTCTTCCATTGTGAAATTTGTTAATCGTGCTAAGTAGCGAACGTAGAAACTTGGCGATTATGATTCGTGACTCTATATCAAGATCTTATTCCTTCTTATCCGTCGTACGAGTATTGTCTTGTATCGATGAATCAGGCATTTTGTACTTAGTCGTCTATTCGTTTTTTTTCTTTTTTTTAATGGTGGTAAGTAAGCAAAGGAAAGAAGGAATTCGAGTGGAACAAACTCGGCACATGTTGGAAACACAAGTGCGCGCGCGCGCACCTCTATAATCGAATGCGATCGCGTGGAAAGGTGTCAAGGTCGTTTGTAATAAAGCCAAGGTGGTAATAAATTCGACTCGTACTCTTTTCCAGTCTTAATTCTCTCTCTCTCCCTCCCTCTCTCTCTCTCTCTCTCTTTCTCTCTCTCTCTCTCTCTCTCTCTCTCTCTCTCTCTCTCTCTCTTCCTCTTTTCCTCTCTATAATTTTTTATTTTTTTCCTCTAACGGAATTGCTTTCTTGGTCGTTCGAGCATTTAATCGCCAAGGAAAGAAACAAATTCGACGACGTTTTATATAATTGCACTTGATCTTTATCGTCGATGGATTCGAAGGAATTCAATGAATTGTAATTTAATCGCAATTCAAAAATGAACTGAAAAAAACTCAAAAAATTCGACGAATTGTTATGACACGGAAAACACAACCGTTAAAGGAAGATTGGAACGTATTAGATGTAGCCTTCGAGCTATACGATCGAACGAGTCGTTTAAAGGATTTCCTGTTGTTAGAAAGGAAATTTACAATAATAGGTAGAATGCGATAGAAGGAGGTTGAAAAAAAAAATGAAAAGAAAAAGGAAAGAATTCACATGAAGAATTTATCGAATTTTACGAAATCTTTCCTTTTTTATTTTCTGTTGTTTTTCTTTCTTTTCTTCATTTCCTTCGATTAAAATTTTTTTTTACACGAATTTACGAGATTCACCAATCCGTTCTTTTTACATTACAGAAATTTTTGCAGAAATTCATGAGAGACATAGAAAAGAGAAAGAGAAAAAAAAAGATAGAGATAGTCGATTTTAATTAGCCGTCCGTAAGTTAAGAAAATCAAGGTAAATTGGAACGCTTTAAAAAGTTTTCTCTGTGGAATTCCGAGCACGAGCAATCGTTGTTCCTCCTTACGTCATTTCCTTCCGATGGCAGATCGAAATTCGTAATGAAATTCATCGTAAAATTTTCCTTGTACGAGTATACGGACATTGCCAAATGCTCGAATCCTTTTTTCCTGTCCTTGTCTTTTCCTATCTCTTTCTCTCTCTCTCTCTCTCTCTCTCGCTCTCTCTGTCTCTCTCTCTCTCTCTCTCTCTCTCTCTCTCTCTCTCTCTCTCTCTCTCTCTCTCTCTCTTTCTTTTTTTATCTCTCTCGTAGGTAAGAGAACAGTGCTAAAATATTAAGCCCTAACGAATTCGTTTTCCGCAAGCGTGGAACTCTCCGGTTTATGAATATTGCAAGGCTGCGAATTATTCTCGAGTAGTGGATAGTAGGGATACTGTTGGTGGGGTAGGAGGATGGATTAAAGCGTATATGCGACCTATACCAGAAGATGATTATGTATGCAAATCATTAAAGTCTCTGGATTTTCATTATTCGTAAATACATACATACATATACATACATACATACATGTGTGTGTGTGTGTGTGTGTGTGTGTGTGTATGTCTATATATATATTTATATATTAAGATAATTCATCAACTGTAAGTATTAATTGAGATATTTCAAAACAAAAAAGAATTGTCAATCCATTTATGATTGCCTTTTCTTCTTCTATTATTATCACTTTTGAAATTAATATATTACGCTTCTGTAAATTATTATTATTAAAAACTTTTCGTTTTCGTAATAACCCAGTTAATTATTTCTAGATATTTTAATAACAAGAGCAAATATCAAGAGAATAAAATATCGGTCTATGTTTTAAAAATTGTATTGATTGGAATTGAAATTCTCTCTCTCTCTCTCTCTCTCTCTCTCTCTTTCTCTCTCTCTCTCTCTCTCTCTCTCTAGATATTATATTGATACGTAAAACAAATATTAGGAGCACCTACATGCGTATTAAACTACGTGAGTGTTTATATTACGATTTCATAAAATTCTGTCTATGATATAATACAACGGAAATATCGAGGCCTGTGGAAAAATGAGCTATGAGAAAGGAAGAAATATTGTTTCGTCGATCGTAACGTAGTTTCAATTTTTGTAAGTTTACGTTAAATGCTTGGATTTTTCTATATCGAGGCGAAACTAATAACAAAAGTAAAATGTTATTGGATCAAGGGTACTTCGAGATTTTGCACGATCTCGATAAACTTCGTCTCTTCGCATTATTTTGTAAACAATGGAAGCTTCGAACGTTTAACGTTTTATGAACGTAACGCATAGATTTACAATCGATCATTCCTTTTCTTATACTTCCGTTTACTTTTTCAATTATTATTTTTATTACTCAGCTACTTCGCTATTTCCTGCTATAAAGCAATTTTTTTTCACTATCTCTACGTGAGTTCTACATATATGACGTAATCATTAATCTTATTGATTTGTGTGAAATGTGTGTATTTAATATATATATATATATATATATATATATATATATATATATATATATATATTAAATGTGTGTGTGTGTGTGTGTATATATATATATATTAACGAAAATATGGAAATACTAATGTAGGTCGAAGATTCTTTTCGAGAAATTAACGATGGATCGAATATGTAGTACATATACAAATCAATATAAATATTATAAGGCCGAGGATTGAAAATAATGTTACGTTTGAGGAAACTGATAGATCGTATTGATTTTCAAACGTAAAGCATATTGAATCTCCTTCTTCTTCTATTTATATGTCTGTCTGTCTCTTTATCTGTCTTTCTGTCTGTCTATATATCTGTTCCTCTCCTTCTCTCCTTTCTTTACAGTATATACCTATAGATGTGTGTGTATATATATCTATCTTCGTCAGAAAAAGGAATTTCCACGCTACGAAATAAGCAAGAAAATCGGGAATGCTTTGCAACGAAATTCCTTCTTTCTTTCTTTAGAATCGTGATAATGCGTTCCCGTGACTTTTATCTTCCCATCGAAATCAAATCGTCCTTTAAATTCAACGGCAATACCAGCACAAGCACCAGTACCAACAGTAGAAGCAGTAGCAGCAGCATTCTTCGTCGACGAAACATTCTTTAACGTCTTTCACCAGAGTCTAGGATCCCTGACATTTGTCTCGTCGTTAGCATCGAACGGATGCTGCATCCAGAGTTTGAATAATTTTGGATCGAAAGCGGATTAACGTCGATCCTTCCGACTTTCTGCTTGACAGATTTCATCGAAATAATTTACGCTATGTATGTATATATGGGTGTGTACGCGTACGAGTGTGATCTTTCGGTTCAAGTGTTGCTATTCGATTTTTATTTTTTATATATCGACGTATATAAGTTCGATTTCTAAATGAATTTTATATACATACATATTTATAAATACTTATCATTATATCGCAGTGATATCTCTTTTAAATGAATGAAAATTTTTATTATGATTGATCATTTCATTATAGGAATATTAATAAAACAATCAATCGATAATAATAAATCGAAAAATTACGATTCGAAATAGAAAAGATTTATTAACGAGGAAAATTTTAATTCTTGTAAAATCAGTAATAGCTTCGTTCATTCGTTATTTTCTTCTTATTGTTCCGTCCATTCGTTTATCGGATCGTCATCGTTCTCTTCGTCGTCATCGTCTTCTTCGTCGTCGTCGTCGTCGTCATCGTCTCCGTCGTCGTCGTCGACGTAGTCGTCGATAAAAATAGACGTCGCACGGTCGGCTAGCAACGTGTTAGTTGCCTGCAGCCACGACGAAAATCGATGAAAATATTCATCTGGGCTACGATAACTAAGAGCATACGTGCTAAATAGATATTTATTATATTATTATAAATTAACGATACAGAAAATTTTACTCTGTCGTATTTTGATTTTATTGCTTGAAGAGTTTCCAACGAAAAGAAAACAGGACAAGTCGAGAAAATTTTCGCAGCGCCCTTAATTACGGTGACATTTTAATTAGCTTCTCCTTGGGTCGGAAGAATGAACTGAATCACGAAGTGTATTACGAACTTATTACGACGTTATTACGAGACGAATAACATCCTCTTATCGCGCTAAATCTGCCAGCACCATTTCTAGATTTAAACGATATCATATTTCTATAGAAAATCTCCAGATTTTATACAAATCGTAGAAGGAGACGGAGCGACAAAATTCGCAGTTCGTGACGACAGTTTGCGATAACAACCGGCCACTCGAGCTGGTATCTGCCGTTGAAATATACGTTAAAATATACACACACACACATATATATATATATATATATATATATATATATATATATATATATATATATATATACGTATAAAGAGCAAGAAAGAGAGAGAAAGAGAGAGACGAATGTCTCGAGTAGTCCTTTCGTACTTATCCATCCTCTCATTTCACTTTCTCGAAGTAAAATATCGAAAGAAGCCGTGGAAAGAAGAGGGTTTGTTTACGAGCTAGCTACAACAAAACGGAAACTTTTTTAAGAAGTTTGCATTTTAAAAGAGGTCAGTTCTGATTTCTCGTTTGCCTGACAACAAGCCGGTACAAATACTTTGGAGATGCGAATCGACAACGAAAAAAATTTCATCGGGTATATACATATATAGGTATGTACGTAGTTCTATTCTCCGGAAGAGTTTTTCGAGGAAAAGAACTTAAGAAAATCTTTCTTCGAATCTTCTAGTAACTTTCTTTACCTTTAACTCTTTACCTCTTTCTCTATTGCACACTCTTATATCTCTTCCATCTTTTTATCCGAGATTTACAACCCTCCCTTAAGTTCAAAAAAAAAACGGCTTGCTATAGAATTTTTACAAAGGTTTTATCCTCCTTGAGTTTTCCTTTCTTCTCTTTTATTCATCTCTTATCCCTCTTTTTTCTGTCTGTCTGTCTGTCTGTCTGTCTCTCTCTCTCTCTCTCTCTCTCTCTCTCTCTCTCTCTCTCTCTCTCTATCTATCTCTCTATCTATCTATCTATCTATCTATCTATCTATCTATCTATCTATCTATCTATCTCTCTCTCTCTCTCTCTCTCTCTATATATATATATATATATATATATATATATATATATATATATATATATATATACCTCTATCTCTATCTCTATCTCTTCCTCTCTATTTTTCTCTTTCTTTGATGTCAATTTTCTTAACCATCAACTAATTACTGTTCGATTGTTGGAATTAAGGAAGGATGATCGGTGAATCTTCCAGAGATGTGCGTTGAAATGCATATGTACGTATATAATAACGCGCTATGCGTGGCACGTAAACCAACGTGCCGATGCGGCTATTATTAATTATCCGACGGCATACTCCATCAGTGGTTAATCAATCGGGGTCAGTGACTAATGGGTGTGAATCTAATGGTTTACAAGGAGAGCCTCTAACATGTAAAGTAAGGATTTTGAAACAAGATTAGATGTTTAAAAGGTAGAGAAAAGTTATAGTAGATAAAGATAGGTAATTATTCCAAAGGAAATTATTTCGATGATATAAAATATATATATATATATATATATAAAAGATCCGATATGATTCGACGAAATACTCAAGTTGAAATGGAACTGTTGCATAAAAAGAGGAAGAAAGAAAGAAATAAAGAAAAGAAAGACAAAAAACAATTTGCCAAGGAAAGAAAATATTTTAGGCTATCTCTCTAGCATACTATTCACCGGCATATTTTCAACCTTACTTTGAAATCCCAGGCTTATATGTTGTGGTCTCCCCTTGTCAGCCTGAACGACGCTCTATCCTACCGTGCAAGCCATCCACGAACGCCTTTACTTGAGAACGCGATAGGAAATCTTCCCTTCTTTCCCTTCGCTTCTTTCGGCATCCCTTTGCGAAGGGCATCTCGAGATCGCTTTCCAACGTGCGAAACAACCCAGCCGTTTCTCTATATCTTTCTCTCAAGCTCTTCTTCTTTCTTTAAGACCACCTCTCATTCTCTCATTCTCATTTTCCGTTCTTTCGTTTCTCTAAGTTCCTTCGATATATCTTTCCGACGTAGTGATAAACGAGTTTGTTTTTAATCCGCGACGAGCCGAATAAAAATGTTTAAACCTTCGATCGATCTTCTTTTATCTCTTGCCAATTTCTTTTACTTCGATTCATTTTAAATAGCTAATTAAACCTCTGTACTTCGTATTATTGACGATGTTTTCGTTCCAACCGATCCTCATTAATTTCTTCGTACGATAGAACATTAGTTAACATGAAATATTGTGAGCAAATAACATATTTTTGATTATATGGATAATTTATTAACCATATGAAATAATCCAAATCAAATCCGTATAAAAATAAATTTTATGAGCTAAACAAGGAAGCAGAAACATCCATTCATTTATTTATTGAACACAAACATGATTATAAAGATTAATTCTTATTAATCGTATTAATATAATCGACGTTCTGCTGTACTTTATTTTTAATAAATTATTCAATATTGAATGTGCGTTCGGTATATCCGTTCTATATTCTTTATTATTTTTTTTTCGAAAAGAGAGACATACTATTTTACTGATATTCTTCTATTTTTTTACGTGAGTATATATTATTATCTATTTGATAAAAGATGTTAAATTCGAGTCAACAAAAAAAAAAAATAGATATGATACGAAATATGCAAAGGAATACAAAACTCTCAAGAGATTGAGATTCACACGGCTCAATAATTTAAGCTTTCGAGTGCAGACTAGGGATACGACTCAAAGGTCGCCTAATTCAAGGAGATTCCTCTGAGATGAGATCGATTACGGTGCATCCTCAAGTATCCCATTGATCTATAAATCCGTACTAGGGTTTAATTCAACAAGATGAAATGGATAAAGGTGGGATAAGAGTTTCCTCTATCTCAGCTTATCGCTTTTACTCGCTATATTATAACGTATAGATGATCACATTTTCTTCGACATTTTTCAAGTTTTTCATTCTTTTATTACACGTTTATTTTTCCACATTTCCACAATAATATTTATGAAAGCTAGAGATACTATACGAAAAGACATCACGACGAAAGATAAATTTCGTTGAATGTTATTACTAGCCGCTATTATCGACCTTATTCGATCGATTACAGATCTGATAGATAACAAATCCGAATAGAAGAAATATTCTCTTTGTTCTTCCCCATGAAAATTCATCAACTTTTCAAATCGCTTCGTGTTCTCGCAAAAACCCAAACTCGACGTGAAACTAGTAAGAAAATTTCTTCGCCAACTCTAAGTAGAGTATTAGCATTCGTTCTCTCTCTTTCTCTTTTTCCCTCTCTCCTTCTCTCTTTCTTTCTTTCTTTCTTTCTCGTCGACGGAATAAGAATTGGAATAAAAAAAGTGACTCCGTTTAACTAGGATTTATAACTTCAAGTTCGTACGGGCAAAGATTAAACCAAAAAATGCTTTAACACTCGTGAAATGTTCTTTTTCTACACTGGGCAAGAAATTATCGTCGTTTAATTTGAAAGAAAGAACCCGTTTAGACTCGTTTTACAAACGATATGATCTTGATTACAAATTAAATTTTGAGTGGGAGTGTGATTCAAATGAAAGTAGGATTATTCCGTATAATGCGGAGACATTTTGGTTCAATTGTGACGACTTTATAAATGATTGTAATTGAACATAGCAATAATTATTATTAGATGCCAGTTATCAGTCGTGATGTTTAAATACACACACACACACACACACACACACACACACACACACACACACACACACACACACACACACACACACACACACACACACACACACACACACACACACACACACACACACACACACACACACACACACACACACACACTTAACTTCTGTTTTTTTTATCTGTTATCGAAAAATAAAATATAATTTTATTTTCTTCTTTTTCTTACTTTTTTTTCAGGAATGGAACGATGTTAATATGAGGTGGAACGTCTCGGAGTATGGAGGCGTCAGAGATCTCAGGATCCCTCCGCATCGACTTTGGAAACCGGACGTTCTCATGTATAACAGGTAATTAAAGATATAATCTAATTCGAATCATCGTAAACGAAGATAATTCCACGTGAATTGCTAAATCGTAAAATTTCATATGTTACTACCCAATCAATTAATTAGATTAAAATGAAAATAATTGTCTAAATATAAATGAACTATTCAAGAGAAAATATCTTATCTGAAATTGACGATTCTTTATAGGGATAGTCAACAATAAAGAGTTAAAAGAAAATAAAGAAACGCTTTTCTAGTTATGATAAGAAGTGGGGAGGGGGAAGGAAGAAAAAAAAGAGAAGAGAAAATCTATGAATATAAATCGTCCGTTAGATTACGTTTGTTAATATTCATGAGAGTATCGCTCGAAAGCGATAGAAAATTTTATCGGCCAAAGTAACTTCAATGCATCCTGGGCAGACAAGGAGGGCGGATCTCCGTTCTTAACTACAATCGGAAATAGGATATATCAGATGGCTTGATTATATGTTAGAACAAACGGAGAGAGAGTGAGAGAGAAAGAGAGATTGGATATTCTAACGGATGTGAAAAGTAGAGGCATTATAAAGCAGAAATACATTTCCGAGTTTTTAGTTTAGAAAAAGCTCGATTTAACAATCCCGTTTTATCGATACGATCCTCACTGTTGCAATCGATCTCCTTTGACATACAAAATATTTTTTTTAGCGTCAACTAAATTCAAAATCTCTTGTAGTTGTACTCGATGAATTCAACTAAATCAATCGTAAAACTCACTCAAAGAATTGTCCTTTTGTTCTACAAATCATGAAGTATCGTTAAAGTACCTCCAATAATATGACTTTCCTATTTATATAAGTATTTCAAACGAGCAGCTTGGAAGAAGAATAAAACCATACCATGTAAATTCAGTTTTTATATACTTTATATGCGAATATTAAAGAAGAACTACGTAGTGATGACTAGTAATGAGAAGACAATCGGAACTATAAGGTGTCCAACATCAATCCAATTTCCAGAGACTTTGGTGAAATTTATGTAGATCAGAAGAAAAGGTGATTAAGAAGGAGAAAAAAGGAGATGGAAAAAAGAAAGAAAAAGAAAAGAAAAAATAACAAAGATTTATGAAACGCCCGCCGAACTTTTTTACGGACTTTAAACTCTAAAAGCTATGAAGAAAGTTCATATGTCCGCAACTTTTTTTTTCTTATAAAGCGAAATACGTGTCCTCTATGGGAATTCAAGGCTTTTCTTGGTATAGACTCGCACGGAGTCCGACGTTTTGTCGATGTATAAATCGAAAAATATCATACGGAAGAACTTTGCGAATCTTGATGTTCGACATTTTAGTCTGCGGAACGAATAGTATAGAATAAAAGTCTACTATTTTCAAACTACGAGCCACGGTTACTTACTAACAAATACAGAACAACGAGAAGAACGAATTTTATGGGAATATTGCAAAGATTTGATAGAACCTTTTAAAACATCGAATTATTTAACATGATTGTTCGATCGATCGATCCTGCTGTTATTGTTAATCGATTTAAACAAAAACTTATCTATTCATATTCTACGCAGAATATGAATAGGAAATTAAAAATATTTTCGTTATTCAAGAGAAACAACGAGCATTGATTATAACGACTACAAGAATGTGCTCGTAATTAGGATTAAATTTCAATGTAAAAAAAAATAATACTTAGAGACCTTTTGCAATTCTCTCGACATGGAGTTATATTTGTATCCCGTACTTTTAAGACGTTCAATAGTGCTCTGGCATATTTACTAAGGAATACTATACTGGGTGTCCACGAAAAGGAGTACTCATCTATACGTATATCAAATATTACAGAAAATAGATGAATATGTAATTATCAAAATGCATCTAGGATAGAGAAAAAACTTGGTAAAAGTATATCGAAGTGGAGAACGAACGAGAGAGTAAAAAAAACTTTATCGTGGATGTCCATTAAAGAGAAATAAAAACATACAAGATGCAAACAAAAACATAAAAAAGTCATTACAAAAATTAACTCGTATGCTCGAACTTCGTAAAACTTCAACATTCCCTGACGTTTCTAATTACTTTTCAGACTTTAAATTAAAAGTAAATTATATATTATTGCAATCATCTTTTTTTTCTTTCCTTTTTCCTTCCTTCCCCCTCCCTCTATCTCTCTCTCTCTCTCTCTCTCTCTCTCTCTCTCTCTTAGTAAATATAATATTCATTACAAATAATAGAAAATTCTAATTTAGATGAAATTAATCTAGGCGGATAAAAAAATATTAAAAAAGGAGAAAGACAACGTGAACGTTTCTAAAAAATAATACAAGTTAACACTTGGCTTTCCTTCCATCCCCTTTAATGTCGGGATACCTAACCTGTTCCTATTTACGTGGTCACCCTATATGTATGCATACTGTGCTCGTTGTATCAGCTAGCGTTACGCTTTCCTCTTTTTATTTTTGTTTTTTTTCATCAGCTTGTCTTTTTTGCACTTGTCGTTGTGTCCGAGATTACGAGAACCAAAAAGAAAGAGAAAAAATAGAGGGTGTAAAAGATAGATAGATAGATAGATGGATACATGGATAGAGAGAGAAAGAGAGAGAGAGAGGGAGAGAGAGAGAGAGAGAGAGAGAGAGAGAGAGAGAGAGAGAGATAGAGAGAGAACGATACACGTGCTCGCAAAGTTTTGAGTTTTAATGGGTTTAAGAGATAAGCTGTATGGTTTAAAAGGGCGCATGTGCGTCCAACGAAGAAAACATTTACACGTTAACGAAGGTAATGAGCAGGGAACGTCGAAGGTGCGATCTACTCTGTTTACAACGTATGTTATAATATGGCGGGTCGTGAGGTCATTACAAGGATGGCAAACGGCCGAGTCGCGGGCAAAGGACTGATCGATCAATTAGCTGCTTTGTCGCATCGCCGCTCTGCACAATTCTCCCGCGCTCCACTTTTCATGCGACTCCCATCGAACGCGCGCGCACGTGTGTGTGTATGAGTGTATATGTATTTGCGCGAGAACATACGCGCGCACGAGTATCATCAAGAGGAGCAACGAACACGTTTGATCGTTTAAACATTACGAGGGCATCAATGCTCGGATATAGCTCTGGATAGTATTGGATTGTATACAAAAAATAAATATATAAATAAAAAAAAAACATAGAAAATAAAATAAGAGAAAAAAGAAATTACATTCGAGTATAGTGAAGAGGTGTAACGTGTAGGGTAATACCTCATGGATTTCTTTTCGAAAATTTATTTTTATACGTTTTTTATTATATCGATAGATATAACATCGATTGCTCGAAATTACTCGATAGGCGCAACGATCGAAACGTATTAATTTTATGTTGAGAAGATTTATACGGTTTTTGATTTTTTTCGTCTCTTCTTTTCCTAACTATTTAAATCCGATCCATTTGTTCGAATCGATATATATATATATATATATATATATATATATATATCGAGAAAATTGAGAACAATTAATCGGTTAAAGAAAAAGAACTAGATTCTTCATAGGCGAGGAAGTATACTTTTTACCTGGAGGCATAGAAAATATCGAGGCAAAATGGGACGCTGGGCCAAGTGGGTCACTCGCATTAAAAACAAAGCCACTGTCACCATTTAAAGGGAATCAGGAAA
>OU427003.1:2346289-2384551 GCA_911387935.1 Dolichovespula saxonica | reverse complement strand
CGACGACCATTATACGGAATTGCAACATTCTTGCTTTCAATTACTCCGATTTTCACGATCATTAATACCTAACGTGATTTTTCTCATTTTAAGAGAGCATGAATTTCACAATAAAGAATAAGGGGGAGAAAGAGAAAGAGAAAAAGAAAGCAAGAGAGAGAGAGAGAGAGAGAGAGAGAGAGAGAGAGAGAGAGAGAGAGAAAGAGAGAGATTGATTGAGAGAGTACACCGTCTCGAGTTTTCAATTTGAGAAGATCTTTAAAGTTTAATAAGACCATAAAGGAGCGATTTTCATCGTCCTCTGAAAAAGGAAGAACAAAGAGAGTCTCTGTGCACCTTGATACCAAGTAATGAAATAAAAAAGAGGAATACAAAGACGAAGAGGTCGAGTCTTTCTCTTTTGCGAACGAGCTACTAATAACCGCATCTCTTCTGCTAATCGGATAATCATAGGCGGTAATTTGACGCCTCACCACCGACTTCTGCGATTGGCCTAAGTAGCAGCACCAGCGGCAGCAGTTCCAGCACCAGCAGCACCAGTACCAGCAGCAGCAATGGCAATAGCAGTAGTAGTAGTTGTTGCTGTCTTAGTACCAGTAATAGTAATAGTAGTAATAGTAGTGCGAGAATGAACGAGGTGGATCTAGCTGACTGCTTTGCCGGATGGATTTTAGGGCAACGTCAGAAACACACTCGGTAGGACTACCGTAGTCGTATGCAGGCGCATACAAACGAGATAGCCGATTAATATGGCATAAATATCGTTTGAGGCCAGGACACAGCCGCCGTTGTCGAGGCTGGAGACAGCTTGGTCGTGGGAGGAAGAGGAGAAGGAGAAGGAGAAAGAGGTAGAGGAGGATCGCACCGCTTAATGTATGACAAAATGAGTTTACATTGGCCACATAGGTGGACTCGCGTGGGTACTGGTTGAGAGGGACGGGGGCTTCCTGGGGTATGGTAGGCCAAAAAGGAGACGCTACCGTGAGCGGAGAGGAGAAATGATGGGGATGTAGGAGAGGACAAGAGGGAGGATTCCACCGCATAGGAAAGTTGGACCGATGCCAAAGGCAATATGCATTAGCCATCGCGTATTTTGAAATTCAAGCCAAAGCAGATTAAACCCTATCCCTGTTACCTCTCCCCTCCCCATTCCCTCTCTACACCCTACTTCTTCTCGTTCGAAACTCATCCGCAAACCCCTTCGCTCTTCCACTCATTCCCGATTTGTCCCTGTTCCCTGTCACCATTTCCGAATTCTTTTACCTTCGTGCCCTGTTTGCCAATACATAATGAACGTTGGACATTTCAAAGCATACGTTTCATCGATGGTCCGGGCTTTTATAGCTTTTCGCATTGCAAAGAGAGCACCCGTTTAAAATTGAAGAGAGGGAGAGACAGAGACAGAGATTTTGGTTGTATTTCGTCTACAAATTACTGGAACGAGAGTAGATGGCTTCAATTGATGACTCGTTTGACAATTTATTTTTCCACCCTTTCTAGTTCTTTCGAGAGAACTCAATCAGCCTTTAAATATATTTTTTAATCCTTTTTCGACGGTTCAAATCAACACAATCGATGATACAATAGAAACGTTTGCAACAATTGTGATTGCACAAGACGTTCGTAATGATCATATTTACAATTCGCCAAAAAAAATTTTGCAGATAGAACAGAATGAGTTTTCATTAGCACAGTATTCGTTTATTTCATTGACTCGATCTCTCTCTTTCTCTCTTTCTACCTCTTTTTCTCTCAAATATTTATATATATAAACTTACACACTTACATGAATAGGACATGCATTCGTCGCATTGGCTCGTACTATACAGCATAGTGATAATAATTCGAAGAACGAGTTTCCGTTGCGACGCGTATTCCTTTCTGGCATTTCGAAGAAAGCGGAATGCGAATTCCAACGATTTCACTGTTCTAGAGACTCGCTATTTTCACACATACACACATTTATGTAGATATCCATACCCGAAAACCGTTTCGGATAGCTGGTCTCAGTTGTCACACTCGTAGGTTATTGGAATCTAAATCAGATTGAACGGGCACACGGGTCGTCCGACTTTCCAGTAATTAGGTATTGAGAGAATAGATCGCTTGTAGCATGGTGAACAATGTACCGGCAGCTCCTGCCGGAAAGTGCGATTCGTATGCAATTTCAATTGTATGCCCACTATCGCACCCTCTCTCTCTCTCTCTCTCTCTCTCTCTCTCTCTCTCTCTGTTTCACTCGTTACATGCCAGGTATTTCTCTATCTCTCTAGGTAGGACACTGTCTTTCTCCTGTATTCTCGACGAAGATTAAGTGGTTTTCGAGCCTCACGGGTATGAACATTATCGAGCTATACCGTGAATACAATCGACCAGATGGAATCCATCATACCCTTTATCACCATTGTTCCAACCTTCTTTTCTCTTTCTCTCTCTCTCTTTTTTTTTTCTCTCTCTCTCTCTCTCTCTTTACCTCGCTGTTTTACTTTCTTTCCTTATCAAAATACAATAATAATCATTAATGATAAACTACACATCAGTTTGGACATTTCTACGATTGTTTTGATATATAGATTGATTGTGCTTTACTTGCTAATTGATCTACAAGATAATTGTTAACGATTTCTATATCCTTTTCTATGGATTTTATCCATTTTTCAACTTCTCAATTAACACAATTACTATTGTCATATTTATCTTTTAGTGCGCACGCATTAAAGTTTGAAAAAAGTCGAGAAATGATCGAAAAAAAATTAGGTGAGCTTTGAAAGGAATATTATCGTTGAACGTTCTTACAAAAATGTTTCATTTCAAACGTTGCAAAAATCTCGACTCCTTGCTAAAATCTTAGGAACATCTTTGTGAACCGTGGTGAATGAGTATATAGAGATCATTTTCTCTCTCTTTCTCTCTCTCTCTCTCTTGTTCACGACTCGTGCCAAATGTCGCGCAATAACGGAATAACATGTAGTTACTATTACGTAGAGGAATGGAGAGAAGGGTGAACCAGAGAATGGTTGCAAGAGAATTCCACAGACTGAAATAGGTTTCCTTCAAACGTGTGAAAGGTAGGATTAGTTGGGAGCTCACATGAATGACAATGACACTCTACCACGTATTCGCAGAAACATTGGATTTTTCCGGAAGTATATTAAATTGAACTTCGTTTTGCTAAAAACGATAAACAGCATTCAAATATTTTTATTACTATTATTATTTCCTTCTCTCTTTCTCTCTCTCTCTCTCTCTCTTTCTCTCTTTCTATCTTTTGGTTCCATTCTTTTACAACGAGTCTCGTTAAATAATAAATTCTTGCCCGAGATTATCGAGAAAGTAAACAGCTTTTCAACACTCACACGACGAATGCAAAAAGACAATTCCAAAACGTTACCCATCGTTTCGAGGATAATCGTTATCCTGCCTACTTTGAAGGAAAGAAAGTAATACGGTCAATGACATGAGTACCTTGGCTACCTTCGATGTTCATGGCGTCATCCTATTGAATGCCTCAAGAAGAAACCTTACCTCTCATCTAACCAGGTGACGCTGCAACATTGCACTTAAAGTGCACTCAAAGTATATCCGAGTTTCTCTACGGTCGACAGTAATGCTGTCGATCGCTCTTCTTTCTTGTGTGTCGTATTTTTTGGTGTTCTTTTCTTTTATAAAATCTTTTATGTGTGAATATATCTGCAGGATGAATGAACACTCCTTCATGATGCAATGAAAGTAGCTTGCTTGATAATCGGTGAGCATAGTAAATTTTTTCCATTATTTTAGCCACATTTTGAAGATTATTATAATCCATCTTTTATATATCATTTTTGATCATTTTATATAAAAGATTTAAACGATCACAGTATATTGCATTATACCGTTCAGCTTATTTACATAATAATGCAAAGTATTATTTACGAGTTATTGAATATTTGGAGCCGTTTACAAATTCATTATCAATTTATTAAAATAAGTTCTCAATGTGTACGTAATATGTATGCCAAAATTAATACGATCGAATATATGAAACGGCGTACGAGCCTTTATAAATGAACGGATGTTCGTTAATTCGGGATTAAGATAACGCGAAACAAAGTATGATCGACGGAATCGATGAAAAGGATGGAAAGTTTATATTAGCGTGTTGGACCTTTGCTCTGCGAATTTCCGAAAACACAGTCCTTTCTTCGTTAAATACACGAAGAGAAAAGTAACCCATTAGCGGCTCATCATCAAGTTCTTCCGTATTGTACTATAGAAACCAGCTCGTTTATCATTCTAAACAAGAAAGTTATTAAAGTTTCGGCACGCATCGGTACGCGACTTGTCGCGTCACCAACGCCCATTAATTACGCAGAGAATGTTTAAAAGAGCATATATATTGGTAGTAGTCGGAAGGTATGGTTTATACAGTGGTCCTTCATATCGTATATTCGCTTTATAAGGATATAACCAAGCTAATATTGACTCGAGCAAGTTACGATCTTCGAAGGAAATTCCATTTCCGTTAATCATAATCGCGGAAGAGGGAAACGTTATAAGGGATACAAGAAGCATCGCCTGTGGCATTTTCATTCCAGTTACATTCATAGGTACAAACTCAATCGTAGGTCGAACTAGAATTTAGCCACCGATTTTCTCTCTCCCTCCCTCCCTCCCTCTCTCTCTCTCTTTCTGTCTCTCACTTCTTCTTTCTCCCTCCCTCTCTCTCTCTCTCTCTTCCTCCCTCTCTCTCTCTCTCTCTCTCTTCCTCCCTCTCTCTCTCTCTCTCTTTCTCTGTCTTCTTCGATCAAGTAGTTTTTCGAATTTTCAGTAAAGCTAGAAGCAATCACGGTAGGTCACATAGGAATGAGGAGAGAACGGTTGGTGAACCGTAACTATTTACCTGGTCGATTTCGACTAGCGTAAATACGAGCGACCTCTAAACCCTTCATCGAGAAATACGATAAGGAAGATGGAGTGTAAGTGTAAAGAGAGAAAAAGTAGCAGAGAGAGAGAGAGAGAGAGAGAGAGAGAGAGAGAGAGAGAGAGAGAGAGAGAGAGAGAGAAAGTAGAAGTGGAGTAAAAAGATGGTCGAGGGAAAACGGCGAGTGTGCGGATGTTGACGCTTCGATGGGAATTTAATTTTCGATGTCACATACGGCGCCGCTTCTGCGAATTGAGCATGTGACAAAAAGAAACGAGCGAGAGATAGATGGGTAGATAGATAGGGAAAAAGGGAGAGAGAGAGAGAGACAGAGAGAGAGAGAGAGAGAGAGAGAGAGAGAGAGAGAGAGAGAGAGAGAGAGAGAGATAGAAAGAAAGACAGAGAGAAAAAAGGGTGGTAGTAGAGGTTGGGTGAAACGCCGAATGAAACGGTCGTGCGTTTAGGGGTAGCGGCTGGCTCCGCTTTTGCTGTTGGTGGTGGTGGTGGGTGTGGCGAGGTGGGTTCGGAGGGTGGATTCAAAAAGAATGAAATAACGGATTGGGTTGTGGCCAACTGGCTGAGTTCCAACCAATCCTTAGTCGCCTGGACGAGGGAGTGTATTATGTATACCATTCACCCGCCTTATATCCGTGGCCCCGTAGAATCGTCCCGATGCATTCTATTCAAAATCATATTTCGCATGCTGCGAGGTTCGCATCTCTTCTCACGAAGAAGAGGGTTTAAACCCTAGAGGGATGAAGAGGCCAACCTTTAGCCGTTTATTTTTTCATTTTACGAAAAAATTTCGATTTCTCTTTGATGAACTGCCGAAGAGTATTTCGTATCTTAAAAATTTTTTCAAACGTAATTTTTTAATTAAGAATGGCTAATTTAAAATAATAAGAAGGGACACATGTGTATATATATATATATATATATATATATATATATATATATATAATATATTATATATAATATACATATTATATATGTAAAAATATAATATGTATATATTATATATATACACAATTTTTTTATTGATTATGTCTTAGCAATTGACACAGAATCACGCAATTAAAAAGTAAAAACAATTAATACTAGGAAATATTACAAAACAGTTACTTCAATATGCATATTTGTTTTATGATTTTTTAAACGACTATTGGCAATTCTTGTCGTTCGGTTAATTTTAAATCCTGTTAAGCGAACAGGAAGTTACCTGAGTTACGTACTCTTAAGATTTGTGTACTTTACCCAATTAAATTCTGCAAAGGCATTTATTCCTTACCATTATAATATATGTGTGTGTGTGTGTGTGTGTGTGTGTGTGTGTGTATTCATTGAAAACTTTCTGATCTCCAACATTTTATATAACGATGATTACGACCTAAAATAAAATATATGGAAAAGAATATTGAAACAAACGCGTTTTAAAATCATTAAAATTATATGTTATTGTCTTTGAATTTTTCCTATACGTTTCATGCTTATAAATTAAAAATAAAAATTGGAAGCGAAAGCCAAATAAAAATTCTTCAGTCATCTATTTCTTTTTCTTTATATTTAATTGCTTTTTCTTTTTTCTGAATCAATAAGTTAGATTCTCAAATTGAAGCGGTTTTCATATCTTGTTCGACTATTGAAAGACTTATTTTCAGTTAACGAGGACGAAACCCATATCATGATTCCATATTTGTTCGATGATTCTCGAGGAGTTATAGAAGAAATTTCTCGGTGTCTCATTCCGCCGTCGGTAGCGCAACATAGGATAGTGGTTGCTACGATGACTCGTCGAAACGCATTAAAAAAACCGCGAGACTTCATTGAGGAGTATGCGGCCGTTCTAACGTGAATTTAATTAAATAATTTTTCACCGATGTTCATTATTATCCATTCACTCGCATTAGTTACGAGACTATATTTTACGATGAAAAAGAAATGAACAAAAAAAATATACATAATAATATTTCATAATAATTAAGTTATAAAGTTAGTCCGGTTTATTTATTGTTTTTTTAATTTTTTATTTTTAACAATGAATTTCTTTATAAATAAATCCATATTAATCAAATATTGAATTCTCCCTAAAGATTTTTAAGAAATTGTTTCGGCGAATCCGATTAGATATATCTTTGGGAATGTTCAAAGGACATGTATGTTTTAGGTTAATGAAATTTGGTGAAATTTCTAATAGGAATTAGAGAATCCAATTAATTCCATTCGGGCTTTAGTTTAAAAAAACCTTTTTTATGAGAACGTACAAGTCGATCGGCCACAAAGTATATCTTGTCCCTCGTCTGTGCTATTACATCTTTCTTGGATGAAATCTTCGGATGCATCGGAGCAAAGCGTAAAGCACAATCGTCCAAAAGCAGGCCAATCCTTTCTATTAGAAATTGGTTTCGGTCTTGCGGGCACTGTGCCTTTCCAGTCCTTTGAGATACTAATGGAAAACAGACGCTAAAACGGACATCCCCCTGACTTTTTTCTTTCCTCTTCGTGTTTCATCTTTCGACGAGCCAAAGTCGATTCTTTTTGATAGAGGAAACTAAATGGGGAATGGAAAAGAAGGAACTGAAACGAATGAAAAAAAAAAAAAAATGATAGAAGAAAAAAAAAAGACAAGAAAAAAAAGAAACGTAGAATTTTCGATCTAACAGCGTACTTCCGATAAAAGAATGTCATTCATTATTATTGAAAAATCTGTAATGGGGAAAATCGTCCAATCGTCCGATCGTCCGATGTCGATAATAAATTGTTTGGAGGATCATTGATAAGAGCACGTTCTCATCGTTCTTCTTAATCCGTTGCAGCGCGGACGAAGGGTTCGACGGTACTTATCCAACGAACGTCGTCGTAAAGAACAATGGCACCTGCTTATATGTGCCACCCGGTATATTCAAGAGCACTTGTAAGATAGACATTACCTGGTTCCCCTTTGACGATCAGCGCTGTGAGATGAAATTTGGCTCTTGGACTTACGACGGCTTTCAGGTAAGGAACATTTTGAAATGGGGTCAGCGATACTTCCGTACTTACCAACCTACTCGCACTACTTGCTTTTATATCCTCTCTGCTGTTTTTTCTTCTACTCTTATTTTTCTCTTTTTCCTTTTCTTGCTTTTCTTTTTCTTCTTTTTTTATCCCTGTACATCCTCAGACGTACCGTTTCTTTCTTTCTTTCTTATTCTATATCAAGAAGACTGCTTTCTCGAGAGCAAAAAGAAACTTGAGAAAAAAAACGTCAATAGAAGTGTTATTCCGTCGAGTATCTTACCGACGTATATACTACTTACAAAAAGAGTACTGGATAATTCGAGTGAACTTCAAAAAAAAAAAAAAACAAAGAAAGAAGGGAAAACATAAACAAACAAGAGGACAAATCGCATTTTTGTACCAACTATCGAATGTCAATAATTTTATAATAAATTGATTGAAATGTGATATTACTATATAGTATTGCATTTTATCCGCGATAAAACGTTCAGATGAAAGAGGATATAGTTCGTCTTTGGAAAGAAAACGTACTTTGATAGACTTTTTATTCCGCGAGTATTCTCGGCTATTACGTGGTCAAATATCATGTGTTCGCGTTTGACAGATATCCAGTTCCAGTATAAAATAGAGAAAGGATATCACCGAATCAGTGATTTGCTTCATTCACTTGAAGTGAGAGAGAGAGAGAGAGAGAGATAGAGAGAGAGAGAGAGAGAGAGAGAGAAACGCTCGAGAACCAAATCAATTCTTACATAAGAACACTTGGCTTAACAAAATAAGCATTCGCGTTAAATGTACAATATGATGTAGAGAAAACAAAGTAAAAAAAAGAAGTGAGAAAGATAAAGAGATCAATAACACTCGAAAGTTCATCGAATCGAACGATAAGCGGGAGAAAAATTAAAGGGTAGATTGTACCGCAGTTTTCATTTTACCGGTTTCTAACGGTTGAATATTAACCAGATGCAAAACAGTTTTCTTCTTCTTTTATATTTTTTTTCCTTTTTTCAGTTCGACCGTCTATTTCCATTTAACGATTCTCATGCAGTAATTAATTCACTATACAATGAATTCTCTGTGTCCTACATACCATATTGATTTTCGAAAAGGTGAGAAGATAATATTAATGAAATGTAAAGTAAATCGCAATTAAAAACTCGCTTTTTGTGTATATATATATATATATATATATATATATATATATATATATATATATATATATATATATATAAACCCGCAGTAAAACTATTTGATATTATAAGATATGGATAGTTATATTACGTTTAAACATTTTATAATAAATTGTGAACAGTTGGACCTGCAACTGCAAGACGAATCAGGAGGTGACATCAGCAGTTTCATCACTAACGGCGAGTGGGATCTGTTAGGTGAGTTATTACAAGCTCTTATCAAAACCTAGCTTCTCTGTCTTTCTCTCTTTTTCTCCCTCTCCCTCTCTCTCTCTCTTTTTTTATCTCCCTTAACACAAACGACAGAGAGAGAGAGAGAGAGAGAGAGAGAGAGGGAGAGAGGGAGAGGGAGGGGGAAATGAGAGAGCATAGTTTATCACCATCGCGAATAATTCCCTTAGCCGATTAGCAATTCTAAAATCCTTCACGAATGGTAAGGGATCATAGAGACGTGTTCCATCGAACGATCGATTTTTGGTCGATATGATCGATAAGACCTCTCCTTTATATATCGTCATATCGTTATCGGACAAATATTCCTAGGATCAACGCATTTAAAGGCTTTCGCTCTTTGCTTCGATGAATTTGGATTTCAATCCTGATAATGGATTTTCTTTGTGACCACACTCATCACCAAAATTAATAGACGAAGGATTGAATAGCCGATCGATAAAACTGATGACGATTTCGTAACTATTATGAGAATATATATTTATTATTTTTTTCGTCGTAAAAAAAATGTCAGTCAATACACATAATACATTCTCGGATCTATTCCTATCGGCGATCTTTAAATTTAATCCACAAGTTCATATTATTTCAAGAGAAATATTAACGAAGTCTAATTAAACGAAATAATGGAGGATTCCATTCCTGGGGAAATTCAAGAGATATTAATATTTACTGTGTGGTACGTCGGACTATAAACTTATTACTTTTAATTCGTCCCTTTTATCAAATTTCATTCGTCGCTGAGAAACCGACCGCTACGACTTCTCAATTAATGCAAACAAAGGATAAAGTCTAATTAACAAATAGATAACAAGCTGACTCGAAAGAAGATAATTTCTCGTTAAACTTACGGACAATACTTGCGGATACGTCACGGAAGAGAAAACCGAAGAAGAAGCAAAAAGTGAAAAAGAGAGAGAGAGAGAGAGAGAGAGAGAGAGAGAGAGAGAGTAAAGGAAAGAGAAGGACAGGGAAAACAATAATTGCGTATACTTCTCTTGGGAGAAACATTTCCATGAAGCTCTCGAGTCTTTTTGTTTGGATCTCTCTTTCTCCTGCTGCTACCCCTGCCCCCATTTTACTCGTATCTCCTTAAATTGCAATATAAAAATGTAAATTTACAAGTGTACATCGAGTCGGCATCGCAGTATCTTTTCTTGCTACACGAATGTAGATATATTACACGCAAGGGAGTAAACCAGACTCCGTGCATGCGCTCGCGACGCGATCACAATGTTCCCAGTAGAAATGCATCTTAAGTAAAGCCCCTGTCTGCTGCTTCAACAGAAGGGGAGGGACAACAGCGGAGGATGAAACAACAACTGCGAGCGGTATAAATCGGTTAGAAATGAAAGCGAGACCGTTCTTTTCGTCTACGTCATAAGCTCGACTTCTTTTGCGTTTACCTGTGCAAGACACGAATGAAATATCATTCCAATTTCCGCAATAAGAGAGAGAGAGAAAGAGAGAGAGAGAGAGAGAGAGAGAGAGAGAGAGAGAGAGAGAGAGAGTTTACGAGCGGTTTTCCTAGTACGATCTTTCTTACAAAAAGATACGTAGGTGTAGAAAGATTATTTGCGAAAGTATTTACTTAGGTACGTTACATGAGAATGATGTAAAGATATACTTATGTAGAGATACATCTATGATTGTGCAAATAAATTTGTTTTCTCTTTTTTCTTTACCAACAGGAGTACCAGGTAAAAGAAACGAAATTTATTACAATTGTTGCCCGGAACCATACATAGACATCACATTTGTGGTCATCATTAGAAGACGTACGCTTTACTATTTCTTCAACCTAATCGTGCCGTGCGTATTAATCGCCAGCATGGCCGTTTTGGGATTCACCCTGCCACCCGATTCCGGCGAGAAACTCTCCCTCGGTAAGGATCATTTTCTATTATTAGTTAGTAATCAAATATCATCGGTTACGTCTTATGAGATTTCCTTCATACATTTTTACTAAACGTTGGAAACGAAATTCTTGGTTAGAAAACTTAATTCGAAAAACGAGGGTTGGTTCCTTCATAAAAAAAAAAAAAAAATAAAAAAAAAAATAAAAAACCAGTAACCAAGATGCGCTGACATAAGTTTTGCTTGCAAGCCCGCATTCCTTCGAGAAGGATACGCTCTAGATTCTCGATGTACCTGTGCCAACAAATCTTACAAAAAATAACTTCGATTCCTTTATCGTTTAATTCCTCAATCTTCGTTCTTTTTCATGCCATCTTCACCATCGTCAAGCTTTTAAAAACTAGTCTGATTCGAACTTTACTTAACTACAAAGAGATAAAACAAATTAAAATTCTGAATTTGAAAAGGGTGCAAGCAAGAAATACTAACAGAAAGTATCCTGGGAAAGTCTTGGTGGATTTCTAAGAATTCTAAGAAATGCCTTCCGATTACTGACGAAACAATAGTTTACGAAAGTCTGCCGATAAAGAAATAAAGTGCATATATATATATATATATATATATATATATATATATATATATATATACTTTTTCATTCCTTTTCTATCATAAAATAAGAAGATAAAGGAAAAGTTTTTAAAAGAAACAAACATAGTTCGTTGAAAATTCGAAGGAACGAGTAAAAAAGAATGAAATGACAGCGACTTGGGTCTCTTTCTCTCTCTCTCTCTTTCTGTATATATATATATATATATATATATATATATATATATATATATATATATATAACAGAGAAAGAAAGAGAGAGAAAGAGACATATTATATACATATATCGTATTTTTATCGAAGTGACATATTTTATTTTAAGACGACATTGAATAAAGAACAGAGTATCGATTTGGTGGCTACTTGTTGGACCGTCAAAAGTGTGTCCGGTTAAGAGCTAACGCGTCATGAGTCGAGAATATTCAAGACGAGTCCGTTAGTTTCAGATAAAGTTTTGCAAGTTTTAATGATCACGACGCGACGAGTCGCTTGATCTTCGAATAAATTTCTCAATTGAGAATGAGTTACGGTCGAAGGACAAGTCGGTAACATCTGCTAACTTGAGATATCTCGAAAGATTCTCTCCTTTCGAGCATTAATTTTCGAAGTTCTCCTTCTCGAAATTCTGACGATTATTAATTCAATAACTCTTCAATAGCGTTATTTTTTTTTATTTTCAGGGGTAACGATTCTCTTATCTCTCACTGTGTTCCTTAATATGGTGGCTGAAACAATGCCAGCTACGTCGGACGCCGTCCCGCTCTTAGGTAAGTACGAAGAATACCTCCTTCACTTTCTTTTCTTTCAACATTCCATTGTTCCTTCTTCGCTGTAATATTTATCGATTAGTCAAAACGATAAATAGAATATTTCGTTAGGAGACAATGACCTTCGTCGATCGATGTTACAGGGACATATTTCAATTGCATCATGTTTATGGTCGCCAGCAGTGTCGTCAGTACGATCCTCATTTTGAATTACCATCATCGAAACGCTGACACTCACGAGATGTCCGAATGGGTAACTTTCTTTTTTATCTGTTGTTATATAGTTTTTATATTAAATTTTAAACAAAGTTTTTACTGCTTCGATCAATTTCATTGTAACTTTGGTTTGCAGGTCAGGATCCTTTTCCTATATTGGTTACCATGCCTACTCCGAATGTCACGACCGGCCGACAAAGAGGAAAAAGACGCGCAGAAATCTCAAAAACCTTCTCCGGTCACTGGTAATGTAAAAAAATAAAATAAAATAAAATAAAAACAGAAACGTGTGTCTTTGTGTGTGACTTTTACAAGTAAATTCAATTACTTGAGCTTTCGAAAGCATGTCGATTTTCTTGTTTATTTGAAAAGGGATTGTTAACTCGAACGATTCAACGTCATAAGAAATCAGATAAAATTTTTTACCGAATGAATGAATTAATTTGACTTTAGGTACAAGCAAATCGTACGGTGATTTGGAGTTACATCAAAGAAGTAGCAAATCACTGTTGGCAAACGTCCTGGACCTGGATGACAACGCGCTGGCGTCTCACAACAATTTATTGAACAATGTGTATAGTACACCGGGTCCACACCATCATACGATGGGCCACGGACACAGTCACATACATACGACGCCTCATCATCATCACAGTCACGCGACTCCCACGCCGCATCATCAGCATTCGACGCCGTTAGCTCACTCCTCCTATCCCGGCCATCAGCTTGGCCACACGCCGCATCATCATCAGCATCCGTCAGACACGGCGGCGCCACAGGTCGAGACGATATTTCAGAACGCCTGCTTCTGCGCGCGTTACGAGCTTATACTGATTCTCAAGGAGATCAAGGTAATCGATAAGATCGATTGCGATAATACGTTGAACGTTATATCCAATGATCCATCATTTTTTCAAAAGACAAGAAGAAGAAGAATAGGACAAGTATACGCGTTATACGAAGATCTTTTAAATACACAAAAACACTTACACATAAAGTTGTGAGTTATTTAAAGTAACATAATACACAAATTACATACGGTCGATCATTTAATCAAAATCAAGTTATTGTTATGATAGAAGAAAGAGAGACAATTGAAAAGAAAATTTGAAAAAAAATTTGATTACACCTTATTCCGCTTCTCATAAGATTTTTTTTTTAAAGACTATCTAATTATATTTGATCTATATTTAAACGTATTTAATCTTCGCAGGTGATAACGGATCAGTTAAAGAACGACGAGGAAAATACAAAGATATCGAACGACTGGAAATTTGCGGCGATGGTGATCGACAGGATGTGCCTAATCATTTTTACACTGTTCACCATTATCGCTACCATCACCGTCCTATTATCGGCGCCGCACATCATCGTCACGTGATTCAGAAAATCCAGGCAACTGCCAGTAGTTGATCGTCGAAGATCCGTACTGGAATGCGCTCGATTGATCGCGAGAGCGAAAAGATATAATGGGGAGGAGCGAATGAAGATGATTGAAGGAAAGAGAAGGAAGAAAAAGATGTTCCTTTCGTCCTTCTATTTTCCCCTCGTTCATCGCGAGATCCTTCTTCTTCGTCATTGACGAACTCGAAGCACTCGATTACGCTTCGTGTCATTTAAAAGCGGAAGTTGAAGGGATGCGATACAGGAAGGAACATACGATCTCGACTTATGTCACGTAAACGTAACGTTTCTTTTAAAAAAAGGAGTAAAAGAAAAAGGAGAACGAGGACACCTTATCGAAGCAGCAAATTGACGTATGTATGTAGCTACGCGATGGTCGCCGAGGGTGGTAGTAGGATCGTGAGAGGTTAAACGAGGAACAACGGAAATCTCAGTGAATACGAGTACACACAAACGCGCACGTTCCTCGATAGCAGTCGATATTTCTTCCATAGTTGTATCACATTATTATTTCATATCTTAAAAAAGGGCTTACCTAATAGTTACAACGTGTTTTCTCTCTTTTTTTTTCTTTTCCTTTTTTCTCTTATTTTTTTTTAGTTGACTTAAAATCGTAGAAAAATTTGCTCCATTTATCAAGTTTAATTTTTGATTATCGTTGTTGTCAAAATAATTATTTTCATTCTTATACGTTCCTTTAAAAGAATATTCTCAGAATATATCGGACCGGAAATATCCGTTTAATATTTCCAAAAGATTCTATGTAAATATCTGTTGTTGCAATTATTCAAGAAAAAAGGAAAAAGAAAAACAAGAATTTGTATCCTTCGAAATCGTTCAATATCTCCTGACTGCTACTTCGGGGTACGTGTGTATAAACGTAAAGAGAACAACATATACGCACACATGAACACACCAAGATGTTTACACGTGCAGATGAAATAAAGCAATTCGATGGGTACCTCGATGAGAAAAATAGAGACGGAGAAGGAAGAAAAGGGAGGTGGAGTAGAAGAAAAAGGGATAAGGAAGAGGAGGTAGGGGGAGTAAAAAAAAATGTCAAATATGCAGGAGCGGCTCAAGATCGAGGACTCTTCCGAGAGAAGGATCGGATCTTGAGGATCTTGGCTTCCGCTGTAAATAGGAAAGATAGATTATTAAAATAAGCTCGCACACATGAAAATATACAAGAACATACGGACGGAAACGAACAGACGTAACTGACAGACTTGAACTCATCTATTACATCCGCGCACGCACGCACGCACAAACACACGTACACACACGCGCACAGATATACGTGCACATATAACACACACACATAATACAGAGACAACATAGAGACGTAGGCGATGGTAAAGAAGAAACGAAACAAACAAATCGCTCCTTCGTTGTATCTAAACTGGTAAAAAGGCAAAGCGCACACGTTATACTTTCAGAATACACACAATGAACTGCCAAGGTGATTCAAATAATATGCCAGTGAATTTTATTATTCGTATCACTAGTAAGTAAATCGATGACAACTTAATAAACGGAAGATTTATACTACGATTTAAGTGGCGTGCAGTAACACAAATATAAATACTGTTCTTTGTTAGATTGTAAGGGGACATTCAGTGTAAAGATTTTGAAAAAAAAGAGAGAGAGGGAGGAAGAGAGAGAGAGAGAGGGAGAGAGAGAGAGAGAGAGAGAGAGAGAGAGAGAGAGAGAGAAAGAATGTATGTGATAAAAAAACAAGAAATAAAAGAAAGAAAGGGAAAGAGTGAGAGAGAGAGAGAGAGAGAGAGAGAGAGAGGGAGAGTGAGAGTGAGGAAAGGGTATAAAAAATATAAACGGGAATAGCAATTTAGCGCGATAATTTAGTTTTAAGCGACGTTCTTTCTTTCCCTACTATCGACACACTCTCATTCGCCCGCATATGCACTCATAGGCGGGTACTCACGACATTTATAAATCTACGTACAAAAAAGATACACATATACGCTTATACAGGAAAACGCAAATCCAGTACCACAGAGACACAGTCGGGAAGCGCCGTATTTTTCGACATTCACGCGTTAAATGCGGGTTCGCGTGCGAGTAAAAATCTTTGTACCCTTTATCCTTCCTCTTAATCGCTTTTTTTCTTTGTCCTTTTACCTTCCTAACCTTTCTCCATCTCACGATCCGACGCAAGTTTTAAAGAAACGAACGGCTCGTCATACGTAGTACATACATACGTGCACACATACATACTTACATGCATGCATATATGCGTAAATAATAGGTGGTTCGACGTTTAGAATAATTCGAATTCAAGCGAAAACAACGTGATTTTCAAAATTTACTTTTACTTTTTTTAAATCGCGCTACTTTCGAATTATTCGTCGCATTTTGAACGCACTCCGTTCAAGATATGGATCCGAGTTCATCTTTTTCCTCTTTTCCTTTTCATCTTGTCTTTACTTTTTGGGTGAGGGGGGAGAAAGACTTAAGCGGGAGAAGGAACAGAGGGAGAGGGTGAGCGAGAAATCGAACACTTTTTTCTTGAGGGAATCAAACGTTCCATTTCTTTATCTCTATCTTTCTTTATTTCCCTTTCTCTCTCTCTCTCTCTCTCTCTCTCTCTCTCTCTCTCTTTCTCTCTCTTCTCGTAGAAAAGAAAAAAAGAGATGGAAGAAGGAAAAGGGAGTGAGAGAGAGAGAGAGAGAGAGAGAGGAAGAAAAAAATGTGCACTTCATACTAGAAGACTCTACCTTTGCACGAGAGATTCTCTTTCCCTTTCCATATTCCTTCGTAAACGTTGCTTCGAATTTCTGTCGACTACGAGCAAATTCTCTTTGGTCAATATGCGACGAGAAATGAAAGGGAAAATAATAAGAGGGAGGAAAAGAGAAAACAGATAGGAAAAGAAGAGAAGAGAAAAGGGAAAAGAAAGAACTGAGAAAGGGAAGGGGAGAAAAGCTCGTTCGTAAAAGTAAAGCGACGGTAGGGTGTGTATGTTGTTTAAACAATATTCGCCTCGTAGAAGATTAAAAGAAACTCAAAGGCTTCGCGTTCCGAAATCTAACATCGAGAGAATGCGGAATTGCCTTAGCACGTGATAAACATTATGAAAAATTATGATAAATCTCGAATAAAATCAACATGGAAATTTTTGTTTTTACTCAGTATTGTCGTCTTTATTTGGTCGCGAAATGTTTACTTATTACCTTCCGCTGTCGTTCCCGCGAACGTTTTTTTTTACTTAATTCATTTAAAACGAGATTATCTATAACGTAATAATAAATATAGAAAAGAAAATTTCAACGATCATCGCTACTGTAAAATTGTATATTATTAATTTAAAGACGAGTGCTTATCGCAATTTAAAAGACATTGCTATTAAAAGATTTTCAAACCCCGATCGAGGGCGAGTAATGTACTTCGTTCAACATGAAAGAAACGATCTCACGAGCATGTGGGGAGAAGGAATTATGAAAAATTCCAATACTGGTACGATCGTCGAGCGCGTTTAAGCGAGGAATTAAAAGAGTTCGGATGTCGATTGATCGATTATTATCGAATATACTTTCGATAGGATACAGAAAAGACGAAAAGAATAAAAAAATATACATATGGCAACATAATAATAATTATAAATAATCCACACTGTTTTTCGGATAGTCTACGTAGGCTGGCGTTTTTGAAGGGAGGAGACGATATTACCATATAAACTAATCGTATTGTACATTTTGGCCATTGGCATTGACGCGACAACCAATCACAAATTATCTTTTAAATATTATTAAAGGTTACAATATTAATTAAACAAAATTGTTAAATGATATTAAAGGATCGATTAATTGTAGAGTATGTATATGAACGGAACGAAAGAGAGCGAGCGAGCGAGAGAGAGAGAGAGAGAGAGAGAGAGAGAGAGAGAGAGAGAGAGAGAGAGAGAGAGTGCGAGAGATTAAGTAAATGGAAGCGAGAACGATAATTGTTTGGTATTCGATTTAATTGTTGGGCGAGCGCACATTTTTAGATCTTCAATAACCGACTAAATTATTATCTCGTAAAAATGCGATCGCCGAGAATTCGCTAGAATAATATGTACGTAGTTAAGGACGAACGAAAAAAAAAGAAAACATAAAAGATGTAAAAAATTAATACGGTTACCTCTACAAGTCTCGTTAGTTAGAGAAGATAAAGGAGTTGTAAAAGAGGATTATTACAAAGGAGGGAAAATGTTTTAAAAACGGCAAATTATTATATATACATACATATATCGGCACACGTGCTATATTATTCTTAGATACAGCTGTGATGATCGACATGATAAAAAGAAAAAAAAAAAAAACAGGGAAAAGAAAGAAAGAAAGAAAAATAATTACCAGTTTTGTGGTATTCTGAAAATTTCGCAACACTGCGATCTATGGAAATAAAAAAATGAGAAAAAGCAAAAAAGGAAACATTTCAAGAAGTAAATCTTTATTCTCATTGTTTTCGAAGGGACGACAAATAAATAGGAAAGGAAAAAAAAAGAAGATAATGAAATGGTGAAACGAAAAACTGTTCCATCTTTTTGTTCTCCGTGAACATTTGCCGGATTTCGAGATGGTGGAAGCGAAGGTCCGGTTGAATATTTTCCACGCGATTCCGCCTTATTATTTCCCTTTATTGTTGTTAAATACTTAAAAGATAAACGAAAAAAGATAAAGGAAAGATTATCTTTTTCTTTTTTTTTGGTATCTTTTCTACAATCAACAACGTACACACTATTTCACATTGATCGACGTATCAAATTGAAGCGAATTAAAAAAAAGAAGAAAGAAAAAACAAAGAAAAGATTATTACAGATATTTTCGATAGATAATTTCGTTTTAGAACGATTGTAGATGGGCGAACGAGATGTATTAAGATGAGAAATAGGCGATAACCATGGTCCTTCGCTGTTATCCAGGATATTAATCTGAAATTAGTATTTAGTTTAATGAATCGCTTACTACTACTTGTCACACAGGGTACCGTCGATTTGACTGAAAAGTTATATTATTCTGTACGTTGAGATATATATATGTATATATATATATATATATATATATATATATATATATATATATATATATATATATATATATATATATATTATAAGACAAATAAAAATAATATTATAATAAAATCTTGTTATTAGAGTGATGACGTGATATGAATATTACGAGACAGGAAAAGGAAAACGAAAGAAAGAAGAAATAATCAAAGTGAATAAATTATAAATGCCACGTGTGTTATACGAATTCGAGTATATACGAATAATTTCGAAGATGAAGTGAGGAAGTTGGCACTGAGAGAGATCAATTTATGCGCGATCCCAATAAAATTCAATTTTCCTAACCAGCTCATGAAGAGCATACGAATAGAGTTTTTGTCATCTCGTTCGACGTGCGGAAAGAAAAGAAAATAAGGAACTAAAAAGAGAGAATTTCTGAAAAAAAGAAAATCTTCATTCCGCGTGGATCGTCAGCGTATATATACGTGTGTGTGTATAAATATACTTATATATGTAGGTATATGCATACACATACATAATGAAGTATATCAAATAAAAATTAATAGTTCGATTTTGAATATATTTAAAGGATAGGGAGGAAAGGTAGAACCAGTCGTTTCCACCTTCTCAAACCGAACGGCAAATCTGTTATTTAAAAGGAATCGCGCTGAAGTTAGACGCTAAATACATTTTTCATAGGTATTAAAGAAAGATGACGTATCATTAACAATCGGGAATGAAGACGGAAATGTGAATAGATTTAGAATGAATTAGAAGGAAATAATTGACGGAACTGGAGCCTTTAAAATAAATAAAATAAAGAAGAATAATAACTCAGCCTGTCTTGTCCAATAGTGACACACGCGAGTTTGTTATATTAACAATAAACCTTATAATAATGATAATAATAATAATAATAATAATAATAATAATAATAATAATAATAATAATAATAATAATAATAATAATGATAATAATAATAATAATAATAATAATAACATTAGTAATAATATTATTATATTTAAACCAAAATAATAATAATAATAATAATAACAGTAATAACAATAATGATAATACTAATAATAGTAATAACGATGATACTAATAATAATAATAATAATAATAATAATAATAATAATAATAATAATAATAATAATAATTACAGTAATAACGATAACAATTACGATAATGATAACGATAATGATAATAGTATTTATTAATGAAGATAAAAAAGAAATTCTCTGCCTGTATAAAGTGTTAAAGTTTCCTCTCTACGGCGTTCAGGTATAGTTAACGTAACCTCTATAAAGTATTGTTTTCAAGGTTGAATATAGATGATGGTAAAAAAAGAAGGGGAAATAGAAGAGAGATCGACACGCTCTAGGGATCGTAGTGTAGCGCAGATGTCGAGATAGGGTGAAGCGAAATGTGTGGATAAAAAAAGAGAAATATTGGCGGGAATAAACGATGCCGTGATCTTTCGAACGTCTCGTTTATCTATCGATCGAGCGTGTTTTCAATGTAGCAAAGCGAAAGAGAGAGAGAGAGAGAGAGAGAGAGAGAGAGAGAGAGAGGAGAAATAAAGAGAGCGAAAGAGAGCGAAAGAGAAAGAGAGAAAGAGAGAACAAAGGTGTAAAATCGTTTTAAAAAAAGTTTGCCCCCTTTGGCTCGCATTAAGAGTGATCGAGATCGAAACGCGTGTTCAAAAATGACAAAGAAAAAGCAAATAAAAAAAAATAAAAAGAACAACAAACAAACAAAGTTCTAATCTAGACGTAAATCTGATTCGTATTTTCGCGTTTTCGATTCCGCAAAATGTACTACAGAGATATTTTGCAACTTTTTCTTTCAGAGAGACATTAAACGTGTTTTTTTTTTTCTAAGGATCGTCGAGTCCGTAAAAATTTATTCATTAATTTTCGTTTGAAGTTATTCTCTTACGATATGCTCGTGGACTCGCCGTTAGAAATTTTAATCAATCAATTAAAAGACAATCTTTCGAATTCTGAAAAGTTACGATGACGATTAGGTGTCGAAAATAATTTAATTGATAAAACGAAAACAATGATTATCTTTGTTGTACGCTGTTTGTTTCGATCTAATCATCGTGATTTAACGTATTGCAATCAACACCCAACGAGGTTACGCATCTACGTAAGTACGTGTTTCGGTATTCCTAATACCTAATCCGGCACGTAACAAGAGATAGATTCACCGTATAGAATGTAACATCGATTCAACACAGCAAACGACATCGATTCCACGATGATGCTTATTATTGATTCAATGTCGATCAATGATAACTGTATATTTTATCATGATTGATGAATCTGATATTGCAAATCGGTCGAATCTATCATTGAAATAAGATAATTTTATAAAATGTGTTCAAGACATAATGTTACTCATAAGGATCTTTTCTTAAATAATCGAAATATTATAAATATATTCAGACGTTTAAATATCAGATACTTATCTAATATCTATAAAATGAACAAAAGTCTCGATCTAACAAAAAAAAAAAATAAATAAATAAATAAATAAATAAATAAATAAAAAGGAACAGAAAAAAAATATGAAATTAAATTGCAAGACGTTAAAAAAGATGAGACCGATAACCAATGCGACGTTTCGATTAATCGATCGCTTTATATCTTATCGTGATAAGGTCTATTGTATTATAGCACGCCAATGTCTTCCGCCATTAGTCTCCAAATATCGCATTAATACATTAATATGTAAAATTATAAAAGTTTCTTTCGCTCATGAGAGTGGATACATACAATGATGATAAATTAAATTGTGCAATCGAACGTAATCGATTCGTTGAAAACGTTTTAATAAATTTCTTTCATTGTGAATTGGATTTCTAATTAATCCGTAAATAAATTCGATTAATTTGTCACTTTTTATTAAACTTCAATGAATCGATTCGTAACTTTATAAAAGATCATCTTATTCTGGATCGTCGAATAAATGGGAATTCAACATAATTGATTATCGTCGACTCGAACGACGAAAGAAATTTAATCGTATTTAAGCTTTTAAGAGAGGCAAGTTAGGCTTTTCAAATATTTAAAAAAGGCATTAGGTCAGCTCGGAAAAGGATCGAATAGATCAGTCGAGACGTTTGAAGGATTTATCAGCGATTTTCCATTCTTGATTGACCGTTCTTTATACATACATATACATATATACATATATTATATGAAAGAAAACTATACAGATAAATATATTATATGCAGGATGAATAAATTACGATCGATGAAAATGCGTAAGTGATTTTTGAGAAATTGTCCGAACACCTAAAATACAAATCAGATTCGTAAATATTAGAAATTAATTGGCGGTAGCGATGAGTCGATGTTTCTTTTCATTCTTTACGGTACTTTTCATCATAAATTTGTGTTGACGTAAAAGTATTGAACGATATTTTTAATACTTATTTCGCATGCGAAAATCTATTGTGATAGTACTGTGATCGGGGGAACACGAGAATGTAATCTTTTTAAGGACATGATGGAAAGTACTAGGAAAAATAATTAGAAACATATCGGTGTATAAACAAAATTTCAAACGATTCGTAATTATCGACAAAGAAGCTGAGAAAAGTAAGCTATTCGAGAAATATATAAAATCGTAATTATTCATCTTCGTTTAAATTCTTACGAAGATTAGATTCGAGAAATGTTCTTCAACAATTTTTCGTAATTCTCGACGCATGTTTCATCGATAATGTAATTTCGTACAGCCTGTATACGCGAAAATAATAAAAACGTAAATGAATTCCAAGCTGCGTCAAGAATTTATGCTCGTGTATTTGAGGAAAAATATTAAATAAGATAAACAAAACGTAACGTTCATCCATCGTATTTCGATCGATCATAATTATCCACATATAGTTTATTGATAGTCCTGTCGATATGATAAAGGAGGGCGACGATCCGTTTTCGAAATTTTATCACTTAGTAATTTCGACTAATCACCACGTGGTTGTTAAATCGTCTTTAATTAATACCTAATACTAATCAAATGATCAATGCCAAACGGTCGATTTATTAACGATGAAAAACGCGCGCGTGCTTTTAATGAGCAGCGAGTATAATTAGAGTTAAACCGATTAGATGAAATGCGAGTTTTCAAGTGCCAAATCTATATAGCTTACTTCAAAACGAATGCGCGAAATCGCATAGAAACGTTAACTAGCCAAACGCGAGGATGAAGAGAAGAGTGTACGACAAAGTATTTCTAAGGTATTAGAAAAGAAAACGCACGGTCGTTTATAATAAGAATATTTTTTGTACCAACGATTAATTTGAATTTTCTTTTTCATTTTTTCTTTCTTTTTTTGTTACGTTCATTTTCCTTTCTTACTTATCGATTTATTATTCTACGTTACGATTTTCTTTCACGTTCCGCTCACTTTTATTCGCTTTCCGTATACTTTCCGTGCGATTAAAATAATCGATAATAATAATAATCTAATTAGCGTCGAGCTAGATCCGTTCATCTGCAGCGCGACCAAAAGAAGAAACGGAATATCTTCTTGTCAGCCTCGAATTACGCTTTGCTCGCAATATGAAATTCCGTGTCAATCCTCTTCTTTCTAGGATAACCGCGATAGGGACAGGATTCTGCCCTTGATGAAGAAACGTGTATAGAAAGAAAGCGAGATAAAAATTTGCGTAATTAAAAGGAAAACAAACGAGTGGACGAACAAACAAACAAACGAACGTACGAACGAACAAACGAACGAACGAATAAACACGTCACAGCCATAAATTGAATTTAAAGTGATTTTTACAAAAGGGAGTTATTTGTAAACGAAAAGCGGTATTTAAAAAGATAAAAGAACAAAAAGAAAAAAGAAAAAAAGAAGATAAAACGAAAAACAAAGCAGACAAGATGTAATCATTTTTTCAACAGGCAATTCTCGTTCCTTTCGTTTTTTGAACTATCACGCTAGCTCACGTGTCAAATGCGGAATCTCTGTTATCTAGCGAAACGAAATCTGATCTATCGAAGGAAAGATTTATATAATATATTATGTAAAGCCGAATGTCTTAGAGACGAAAGAATAAAAGGTGGAAGGTAAAGAGGAATAGAAGAAGAGGCAAGAAAAAAAGAAACGATAACGAAAGAGTAATCATTAAATTTAATGAAAACTGGAATGATTAAACGTGTACCATTAAACATAATCTATACATATTTAAACTATTGAATGCTAAAGGTCATATTCGTATAAACCAAAAAAATTAATAATCAATTAATTGAATATTAAAGCTAGCCTGTAATCAATAGAGACGTAGTTAATACTTTAATAATAATTATAGGAGCGATTCAAGGTAGATTTATTAGAAGTTAGGGTCAACTTTATCGAAATCACTTTCTCTCTAAACTAACTAAAAAAAGAAAAAGAAAAAAAAAGAAAAAACCTAATTATCTTAAACTAACGTATGAATTTTAAATGAAAGAAGTGCTGAAAAAAATATACACACTATTACATACATTTTACACATATACATACACGAAGACACGTGACTATTAAAGAGACCGATTATATATTGACACAATCTATCTCTTCTAATACCTAATAACATTATTCCCTTATATACTTTAAAGAAAAAGATCGTCTCCTACATTTTCCACCGTTATACCAATCGTCGGTGCGTTTGCAATGATGCCGCAAATGTAATCATTTAATAAAAAATGGGCGTATCCCGAAAATTCTAGAGGAGGAAGAACGCCAAATAGTTAGTTCAACTGAACGAGAAAAGATGAAAAAGAAAACAAAAATACGAATGACTATTAACTACTACTACTACTACTACTACTACTACTACTACTACTACTACTATTACTATTACTACTACTAATACTATTACTACTACTACTACTACTACTACTACTACTACTATTACTACCATCACTACTTTTTTCCTGTTTGGACCCTGGTGGGACGATGCGATTGAACTGACTCACCCCGATCTCACTTGACTTTTAATTATGCCTCGACAATAGCCTAGTCTAACAATAGTAAATTCATATTGAAGGTGACAAGCAAGATTAATGAAAAACATTTGTTATATTTCTATGCTGGGCTTTTTTTCGAGGCAGAAAAAACGTTGATCGATATGAGAATCCCTGTTAACTGGTGAGCACATAATCGCCGCATTGTAATATTATTACCATTATTACGTTATTATGAAATTGTTGAAATAAATGAAATGAAAATAAACGTCTTCCATTTCCTTCTTTTTTATTTTCTTTCGCGTATACATGTGACGCCTGTTCCAACGAATAATCGCGATCGGCTAAAGAAAAAGAAAAAACAAATAATACTTACCTACGTCTCTTAACGGGCATGCCCGTGAAACAATATGAAAAAGACTATAATAAAAATAATAATGATATAAAATGAATTTTAAGAGGTAAATAAAATTTGTAAAAATGCAAAAAGATTTAGTACAAGATATCTACGTAAAATGAAAAGACTATATTAAATTGATGTGACTTTATTTTCTCATAAAAGAACTATTCAAGTTGGTTCCTTAATTGAATAACATCTTTATTAACTAACAAATTAATTTTATGTACGGGCAGAATATACATCATGCATAATAAAGTACAAATTTTCGGCTTAACAGTTTTCCCACTTACACGTAACGTAAATTAATATACATTCGATAATACGATCATCTTTTTCTCTATTAGATAAAAGGAATTCAGTTTTGCGCAGGTATAACTCTGGCTCGTCTTATTACACACAGAGAACGCCTTCATACTTTGTCTTTCATTTTATTATTTACCTAACAACAAACACGTTTAAACCACTAGGAATTGTGCCAGTGTTTGTCGAACATTCAAGATAACATACTTATATTTAATTTAACCGAACGAGGTACCCCTTTAAAAGTAACTAATATTTCCGTTATCCTACTGCAACATTTTTCTTTTTATACTCACACATCGCCGGCAGAAACTGGTCTCGATTGGTTCATAGAAGACTCATTAAGAACGCAAATAGAGTAAAATACTCGTCTCCCTTGAGCGAGAATCTTGAAAGGAACGAATCAAAAATCGGCAGGTAGCACAAACCCTAGTCAGCTTATATATCTGATGTCTACATTCTAATTATTGTATTTCTTTGAGGAAGACGCATGACACACTATCCAAGAGGAGTCGAAGCTCTAACGATTAATCATTTTCAAGCAAGCTCTTATTGGATCCTGTACGATATAGGTAAGGAAAACATGATTTTACTCGATATATCGAAATACTTATTAAAAAAAAAGAGCTTTACAAGCTGTTTGATCGTTAGAACGTCGACGCGATACACGCTAATCGTAGGTAGGGAAGATTTTCGATAACTTCCGAAGATTTTTAAACGAATTCAATCCGTAATACGATATATATATATATATATATATATATATATATATATATATATATATATATATATATATATGGTTCATGCCGAAGAATTGTTTCATTATAGCTCTGATTGATGGACAATAGAGACGGAATGGCATTTACAATGGGATTACGAGAATGACTCGTTAATGATTGATAAGCATAAAATTAACAATCACAATCGCTAATAATTATCGTTTCTGCGAATCAAATGAAGCACTCTCTATATATTTACAAACGGTTTTACTTATTTTTCATCTCTTCTTCTTTTCCTATATCGATAACGATGGGATAAATCTCGAGGCACCAGAGAGGCAATAACGTATTCGATAAAATTAACAACTTGAACATTTCTTTTTCTTCTTCATTCAGTCATTCTTCTTCTTCTTCTTTATTTTATTCTTTTTCTTTCTTTCTTTCTTTCTTAACGGGGGATGAACGTTCTATTAGAGAAAACATGACCGTTTAACAATTTTCTGTACAATATGGATGCAATATTACGGTTTATATGTACGAATAGTAGTCTGTACGAATACGTACGATATTCTAATAACGAATAAAAGTACGCAGGGCTATGACATTGTGCTTCTAATATGTGCGTTTATAAAGCTATTTAGCATGATCTTTCTCGATCAGCACAGAATCCCATTATAGACGAATAATAGAATCGATCTCTTCACGTCCACCATTTTCATTTCTATTTCTATCAGTTAATCACTAAACATTAATGCTTCAAATTCATTTGTCTTTTTTGGCTCGTCTCTTTGATAAAAGTTATGTTTCATTTCGTTCTGGTACGATTTCATCATTACGATATATATACGAGTAAAAATTAATTAAATATCGTCTTATAGTTTCGTTCCTTCATTTTATAATGATGAAATCGCCGCAATAAAATTCAAGCGCAAATTATTTAGACATATTTGATTCAACGATTGAGAAAGTATATCGTTTTCTTGTTAGATATTAAGTGTTGTACACTTATTATAATATATATTTCCAAAATTATATTTTGACGACGAGCCACCAAAGTATCCTCGTTTCGAGGTGTCTAATCAATGACGAAAACAGATGCACTTGAGGAAGATAGAAGACAAATATAAACAAACGTTGTTTGCTTTTACTTCTGATTCGATTCCTCAAGTTTGTGGGACGAAATGTGTGAAAGATCAGTAGTGTTTAGGGAAGACGATAACGGCAGAGGCAACTACGATAATTCTAACGATATTTTTCTATTCTTGTTGAAAATTGTCGTTCTTTATAATTAACATTCTATATCTTCTCTCTCTCTCTCTCTCTCTCTCTCTCTCTCTCTCTCTCTCTCTATCTCTTTCTCTCTCTCTCTCTCTCTCTCTCTCTCTCTCTCTCTCTCTCTCTCGATCCATGATCAACGAATATCTAAGAGATAATCGTTAATGAATTATCGCTTAAACTTTTAGAAACGTTAAACAAAAAAGGAAAAAAAAAAGAAGAAAAAAACAGGTTCTTAAGCCTTTATCACTTATATCTTTGT
Source organism: Dolichovespula saxonica (assembly GCA_911387935.1). Classification (NCBI taxonomy): domain Eukaryota; kingdom Metazoa; phylum Arthropoda; class Insecta; order Hymenoptera; family Vespidae; genus Dolichovespula; species Dolichovespula saxonica. The sequence continues at coordinate 2,356,441 of OU427003.1, read as the reverse complement.
ATTACCGTTAGAATAATTAGCATAAAGAAATAAAGCTATCGTTTGATTAATAAATTGTCATAAAAAATTGCCATACCTATATATATTGCCACTTTATAATAAGACTCTTTAAATCAGTTACATGGGCTTCGTAATTTTGTTTATTCGCAAAAAAAAGCGAGAGAGCATTCTCGATTAAATTTCTGGGACCTCCATACAAACAATACGAGTGTTCGTCCAGTAGTCTCATAGTGACGATCTCATCGCGAGTTCGTATGCCATCGTTCGTATGAAAATTAGGCGAACGCCCATTAAATGATTATTTCGCATTTTCGCATACGTTCCAGTAATATTTGACGATACATCATAGCGAACAAATACGCGTTTGATAGTAAAAAAGGATTTTCTTCGTCGTTGATGTCCGTCGAAAATTGACAAAGAATGAAAAAAGCAATTATTTGCCGCGATAAATCTCTATGATATGATCCTGGTCCACATACTCGAAAATATGGGGTGCGTCCATTAAGATCCCTATAGTACCAGCTGTGGTGACTATAAAGAAGGTGTAAAGCTGTAATCGATCGATCACCATCGCAACGTATTTCCAATCTTCCCTTGTCTAAAAAAAAAAGAAAAAAAAAAAGAAAAAAAAACAAGAAGAAAGGTAGAAAACAGGGAGGAAATTAACGAAAGATTTTAATAAAGAACACTACGTATCATAATTGTAGAAGAAAAGAATAATCGGCTCACCTGTATATACAAGTCTTCGTTTCTAAGATGCTCAGCAATGAATTCGACAGCCTCGGTAGCCTTACTAGCTTCAGGACTTAGAAGAACGGAATCAGAACTTTCAGATCCCCTTCTATCGCCAAGAACCTCACCGGCACCTGCTGCGCTCGAGCCGCTGGTCGTATGATGAACCTTACGATTGATCTTACAATTTGGATGATGCAGATCGGATAACTCCATCACTTCCATCTTACTCTTTGCCAAAGAAGATGATAGATGCTTTGGCAATTCCGTAGGGCTACCGGAATAAGTCGAGCCTGGCAGAGTCACGCTTGGATTCTCCATCATCCATCTGAGACGCGTCTTTTTTGGTCGTCGCATCAAAAGAAATTTTGGTAGATACTTCAGAAAGACTTTTCGTATCATTTGCGGCATCCTGTGAGTACGTGGCCCACGGAAATTCCAATTTATAATGATCACGGTTACCAGGATACTAACGGTATTCATGATGAAGGTAAAGAGAAGATATTTGGCTATGAGCGGTAATACAAGAGAAGTGGGTGGTAGGATTTTGCTAACCAGCAAAAGAAACACAACCAACGATAGAAGAATACTTATACCGAGTGTCACCTTTTCTCCAGCTTCCGCGGGTAAGTAAAAGACCAAGACGCAAAGGAAAGAAATCAGAACTGTAGGCAAGATCAAATTCACCGTATAAAAGAGCGTCTTTCGTCGTATTATGATGTAGAACGTGATATCCGTTTCGGTTGGTAATCCATCGTACTTATTCAAGTAAGCTGGCACACTGATTATATCCCAGGTACCGCTTTTCCAGTAATCTGAGAGGTCGACGAAGCTTTTGTCGTTGTAAAGGGCTAAGGATACCTGATCGCCATTGAATGTCCACGAACCGAACTTCATAATACATGTTTGTTGGTCAAACGGAAAATAGGTGACGTCAATCGTGCAAGAACTTTGGTAGATCGCTGGTGGTACCCAAAGTACTTCGCCATTCGGATAGATCAGAACGTTACTTTTGTAGCGTACCTCGTAATTACCATCGGCACTGAAATGACATAAACACACAATCTGTCAGAATACACAAAGCTCGCGCACGCGCGCGTATGTGTGTTGTGTATATATATATATATATATATATATATACACACACACATATATATACACACATATATTGATTATATATGTGTATAGGTTTAGCAATTTTCATGGTGAAGGTTAATCCGGAAAGAGGCTTTCTAATGCCTTTCTAAACATATTTATAGTCGGGCTTACTTGTTGAACAATACGATATCCGGCTTCCATACTTTATCGGGCGGTAACCTGAGTACTCCAATACCACCATAATCCGCTTCATCCCATTGCAATTGATAATCCATCCATACGAATCTCAACCATACGTTCGACTTCATGATCTGATTCTTCTCGTTCTGAAAATAATATTTCGTTGTACCATTAAGCGAATTTTTCATCCAAATAAATTTATCCTTACCAATTTTAATCCTTTAAAGAAAAGGAATTCTTTTAACAAGCGAAGGAGAGAAGAGAGAACAAAAGAAAAGGAAACGAAAGAAAATCGTCTTTCGATTTAAAAATAATAATCAAACTCACCACGTTGATAAGCTGAACGAAGGCGAGTCCAAATTTGACGTGCACCTTCTCCGTCATATTTTGCACCGGTCTGATAAGCTTGTTGTAGCCCCTAAAGAGATCTCGCACCAACCTCTCTTCATCTTCGGAGCAGAGACCTACCAAATGGTTTCACTCGTATATGTGGAATAATCGTTAAAAAAAATTTCTAAAAATATAAGAATGTCGTTCGAACGTCGACATTGGGTATCACCGCTTACCGATGCAAAGTATCGACGATATAAGAATGAATCGTGCAAGGCTCAAAAAAATATACATTTTTGGGAGGCGTTGTCGAGGTCCCACCCGTAGACTCGTGTGCTCGACGTCACACCGAGCCGCAGATCAATATGAGAGCGCAGACGCTAGCCAATAAGTGCATTTCCTTTCTTGCCGTCTCTGTCGACATTCAAGCATCACGGAAAGATCTCATCCGAATGATCATCGAATTTCTACCTATACTATCTTCACGAACTCGACAATGCGGGGAAGTGATGGTCGTGGTGGTGGTAAGAGAGGAGGAGATACTGGAACAGATTGAACTAGAAACAAACGAATAAAAAAAAAAAGAAAAATAAAAGGAGAAAGTGAAATATGAAGAAGAATAAAAAGAAAAGAGAAAAGAAAAAGAGAAGGATGTTTTGATCGCGTATAACACAATCATCAAAAGATTCGCGTGCAGAAGAGAGATGAACGTTCGTAGCTCGTATACTGGCCTCTCCCTACGACTTGCACCCTACCGTAGTAATCCAAGGGTGCAAGGGTGGTAACCTCTGGCATGGATGCAAGAGATCTCGCTAGCTAGCGCGCTGATACGTCCCTCTGCCGGAGCTGTTTTATCGAGGGATTCTGGACAAGTTTTATAAGCGTTGGTAGTATCATTCTAGACCGGCGACTCTATCTCTCTCTCTCTCTCTCTCTCTCTCTCTCTCTCTATATATATATATATATATATATATATATATATATATATATATATAGTTATTGTTTCTATATTATTTCCAGTTAATCAGTTAACTGTCTATTTTTTCCAATAAGCTATGGTAACTATTTATTTAATTATTTTCAATAGATTAAAGAAGATTATTTACTTCTGTTCTTTCGAAATACATAAGAACGATGTTTCGAGGAAATGTATTTTGAAACAAGTATAGAAGTATTTTTTGATTATGAACTGAAAGGTTTAAAAGAAAGTAGAAAAGTTCTTCCTATTAAATTTCGAAGGATGTAAATAATCGCATCGAAGGTAATTCTTGTTTTTCAGTGAATTCTTCAAGATCGTTTCAATGTAGACGCTGTTAGAGAACCGAGTCGTTAAGTAATGGATATAACTTTCCTTGGACAAGTTATTTGATCGTACGAGTGTCCCTCAAACTTCACCTTTTGGCGAGGTCCACCCTTTCGACTAATTACCGTGAAATTTCCTACGTTCCATGTTTCGTGTAGACCTTTAACCTATGCAGTTTGAAACTTGCTTACACACTGGAGGCTGCAACAAACTTGTAATTATGAGTTATTTCGAAACGCTTCCTCTAACTTCACTGTAACGTATCTGTGCTGATTATACCGTGACTGCATATATATTTATATATATATATATATATATATATATTTATTTATTTATTTAGTTATATATATATTACTACAAACATGTATCTATCACGATTCTTTGATATCAATATTTTTCTTCTAACCGCCGATATCGTTTCCTTTGTGTAGCTAATTTTGACGAATATTATTTTGACGAACGATCGAGTGATTAAATTGAATCAGAATTTTTAATTAATTTACCGTAGTCGTGTTGCGAAAGAATGTTATCGTTAAAAATTTGTACGATATATCAAACGTCGTCCAATATTTTGATAAATTGCTAATTTTTTTTGTTTTGTTAAGTCGATGTTTTCTTTTTGTTCTTTTTTTTATATGAATCAACATATTCTTTTATTAGTATATTGTTATAGTTCATAAAAAAAGAAATGATTGTGCCGGTATGAATTTGTTAAGCTTCAAATTTATCACGCTAATTATCGCCTGACGTTCCTAAGAAGAGATTTTCCGTCTTAACAAATTCATATCTTAAGCCGTCTACAGCCATTCGAAAGTTGCAGTTTTTCATTTGGCGTCAAGGAAAAAGGGCAAATTTAAGTGATCATTTGGGACGGAAAAAATCCGTAAAAAAAAGGGAAAACTACAATATAATTGCAACGATCGGAGTCGCGTTAAAAAAATATCAAACTAAACGTTTACTTTCGATCGAAGTCGTACTTACGTCTTAAAACTGTTATCGTTCACGGCATTTATAGAGTTTTCCCTAAATTGAATTTTAAATTTACCGTCATTTACATTTCTATTAGCTCGTTACTCATGCATTACTTTTTTATCGGAATACGAGCACCAGCTAACCGATTGTGCGACGCCTTTGGCAGTCTCTTCGATTGAATTTTCGTACGAACAATGGATATTATCGAAAGTGAGTCCTTCGGTATTTGAGCGTGCCATTGTTTCACCAAAATCTCGCGCTCTCTTCAAAAATCGTATTATTAGAGAAGAGTACCGTGTTGTTAAAAGGTCAAATTTTATAGTTCGAATGTGAGACGGAAAGTATCATTACTTGTTTTAAAACATTTAACGCATGGACAAACATTTTTCAATAATCGTACTTAATCTTCATCGGGATAGAATAATTTTATAACATCAATGATATAACAACAAAAAAGAACTTCAGAAAGCTAGTTCTCAGTACAAAATGATTGAAATTAATCATTTTCAAATATTTTACATTTCTAGTTTAATTTTTTTCGATTTATTTAATAACATTAATATAAATGATAGACTATTTATTATTACATTTATTAAATTTGATTACTTTTCTACATGCGAGAAACTAAAATTTTCATTGCATTGATAATAAGTCTTATTGCCTTATCATAGTCAATTATAATATAGTCATTTTTAACTTTATTTATTTCAATAGTTCTAAACTCGAGATATAAAATTATTCTTTTTCTTTTTTAATATATTATAAGTACCAATTTTTAAAGATATGCGAAATATAAATTGACAGAGAATTATTTTTTTTTCTTACGATTTTCTTTTCGTTATGAAATAATAAGAGAGCCTGAGAACCTCTTCTATTCGGACAAAGGTATAATCATTTTCGTTATGTTTCTTATTACATCACGATTAACATTATACTCATACGTGGAAAGTAATAAAATAATGAAACAAGTTTCGTGCTGTGTAACAACCAAAATTATGTCAAACAATCAATTTGCGGTATGCAACCACAAAGCTATAATGCGGCATATGCGTTGCTGAACGGCATAACACGGCACGGTACACGCGTGCATTATTATTTAATCAAAACGACAATGACAGGGTACCGGTAACAACGAGAAAACTTATGTATTCCGTATAAATACAAGTTCATATTTTTAATTAAAAAAAAGCGGATGTACATATAGTGAGATTGAGAGAAAAAGAAAGAAAGAGAGAATCATTTACATGAAGTTTTGAAACCAGTGAGTGATTCGTGAATTTTCTCTTGCTTGCTTGATGCATCATTATTTTTCTATTCAACTATATTCCGTATTATTCACGAAACTATCTTAGTTAATAACTAACAAAGCACAATAACAATTTCTCGATCGGCGAAGTAAGCAGCATGGGAATAATACGTAAATCGTAAAACTGCTGGGTACTTAAAATAAATTATTTCAAAGGAATAGCATGCTGTTTTGTTGATAAACGATCGTATGAACGATTATGCTAATTATGATTCGATGGTAATAACCGTGCAATCCTGACAAAATTGCAGAGATAATCGATCATTTCTCGTAACCACATCAAACCAGGTCTCGAACAAAGTGAACTACTCGGCGACTCGTTTTCGGCCTAGATAGCGTAATTTGAAATTCATTGAAATTCATAAAAATATTAAAAATCGATATATATATATATATATATATATATATATATATATATATATACATATATATATATATATACACGTATACGTACATACATATATACGGGTATATATAGGTATATTTGTATTTGTGTGTATGTGCGTTTCACAAGAAATGTAGTTTCGCTTATCTTCTTCCACAGTTCTCATTTGGCTTCGTTACAAGATGCTTGTGTATAAGCCCTGTCAAGAAAGTTTGCTGACCGAGACATCTTCGCAAATGCTTACCGTTTCATAATTATTTATTTCGTTAATTTTTATATCCTCTAAATATGGTCTCTCTGAATAATATTATAATAATAATAATATTTTAATATTAGAGAAACAGTTTTTACAATAATTTATTTACCCCAGTCAAAGTCATCGATAGATGTAAGGCCATTATTAGCAACTAATTGTTAAAGGTTCAATTAAAGGGATAGTAATAACGAAAATGAAAGAGAAAACAATTAACCTATTTGTTAAATCATATACAATTGAAATAGGTGACTTCGTAATAATACATTTCAGAGCTTATTAGCTACTATATCATTAGACAATATATTTTTAACTATACAATTGTATAATGTACTCTTTGCATGTCCAATCACTCTTTGATCAGTTTGCATTCATGGTATTTATTGACAATTTGAATTTGACTTCGTAAAATATCCATATAGATAAATTAAAGTGCTCATACGAAAGTCATTAATGTTTGTTCATGAAAATGTTTGTCCAAGCTTTTCTTTTAATCCTTCTAATTTATTTTTATTTTAAAAATACTTCTGAACGATTGCTCCATTATTTTCGTGAAGTATTCAAATCCGCGTCATTGTTAACGGCATGGGCAGGATATACGAATCAGGATTTAATAAAGAAGAGAAAGAAAAAAAATTAGAAAGAGAATGAAAAAAATGAAAAAAAAAAAAACATTATTCATCGATCGAAATAATGGTCGATTAACGAGAATTCTCGTTAGTTTTGAACAAGAACCTTGGCATCTGAGTTTTCTGGTGTTCTCCGGATGACGACTAACAGAATATATAGCATCGAAGCGACGACTAATCGTTAAAGTTGTCAGCTAGAAACTTTGTCTAATCCGAACAGTGCATTTGAACGTTCTAAGCATCAGACCAAACTCCATTCTCACACTACTTGGTCATTAGAACGTCAATGACGAGAAAGAGAACTTTGTAAGGGAAACTTCAGTTTGCTTTGACTCACTATCAATCTCCAACCTTTTTCCAGGAACAGACCGTTATAAATTAAAAGATTATTCGAAAGAAGTACTTACAAAAAAGAAAGAAGAAAAATATAGAGCAAATAGTTCTTGCGTCATCCGAAATACAAATAAACCGACGTTTCTGGATAATCTGGCCAGTATATCGTTGCATCACATCCTGTTAACGAAGTTAAACGTCACACGTCATACTATCTGGAAATACTTGCTTTTTTTATGAAGACCTCGACGAGATCCAAGAAATACACAGGGTTTATTTTGTCTCGTTTAAAACAGTTGACATACGAACGTCGTGAATACAAAAGATAAAATTAGAACAAATGTAAATAAGTACTTATATATAATACACACATATATGTACATATGTATGAAACATAGTTGTTATTATATATTTAATATTAACGATCAATATTATCATTGTTCGTTGTCCAAGATGGAAGAAAATTTTAACTTGTTAGATTAGATGATATGATTAAACACGAGAGAAAAGTAACAGGATCTTTTAACGAGTTGGATTGACGATAGAAAAAGAGAACGTGTATAATCGTAAGAAGTAAAAAGGATAGGGTGGGTATGTATAAAGCGTAACGTGTGAAGTTGTGTTTAGTATGAAAATAAATCACATTTATAAAAGCGTTAGATTTAAGAGAACGGCGAGTTTAGTTGGTGTTTTTCAGAGAAGCTAGCCATCAAGCAACGGTAGTACTTTGAAGATTTACCGGCTGCAATAAAGAACGGTGAGTAAGGTCGAACTCCGGAACAGCTTCGAGAGCTTACATCGCTGATTTTTACCTTGAAAGATTCGGAAAAGAGGTAGAAGCAACGGATATCTGATATCCACTTGTTATAACATACGATCGATGGCAAAGATATTGCTAAGGTTAAGGTAGATCGTAATGTACATTTCGATTACGGCGATTTTTCTATCCATCTAGATACGTGAAACTACTATCAAGCTCAGTTAGTCATAAACTTTTTATCGTTTGGAAAATATTAAAATATTGATAAACGTATTTTCCATAATTTACTTTCTAATAATCTTTATTCCATAATTTACTTTCTTGTACGTATATATGTATATATTTTCATCTCTATTTATAATTATCCAACTAATCTGCTAATCCACGTAAGAATAAATTGTTTTATATCTTTATCATTGATAATGATCCACTTTTCTTAAGGAATACAGTACTGTTTTTAGTTGCATTTCATTCCTATTTTGATCTTTAATTGATAGATTTAAAAGATATCTTTATTATTATAGGTTATTATTATCTAGGCGAAGAACAACAAACCGTTTAGATAACAAAACATCTCTTTCTTTCTTTTTTATTCTTTTTTCCCCTCTTATAAGGTAAAAATATTAAGCTACGTGAACATGAGACGGGAGAAAATTGCACGGATGTTTTCTCCGTAGTTTTAGCGGCATTAAAAAAGGAGTTGAGTATTAAAGTAAGTATATAAAGAGCTTCTTTTCTTACTACCATTGCTCCTTATGCTCTTGTGCACTTGTATCTAAGCAATTTAGGAAAGACAAATACATGGAATGTACTATCGCTCGAAAGGGTTACGAAAGGGATTCGTCGACGTTTCACCGATAATGAAATTCCTTGGAGTAGAAAAACATGGATCGTAAATATAGTTGGTCGAAATAGAAAACGAAAGAGAGGAAGATGGAAGAGAGAGAGAGAGAGAGAGAAAGAGAGAAATAATTAGAGCGAAGAATCACTGGAGGCTTTCACGTGTAAAAAATTTATCGGAGAAAAGGTAGTGTTAATTTGTAAAAATACTATGTGTAACAAGTAAATTTAAAGGAAAACGATCGAAGCTTTTTCAATTTCCTTTATTTTTTATTGTTTTAGTGAAGGTAATTCTTTTTTTTATCGCTTTTTTCCTTGCTAAAATGGTTTAGAAATCATTGAAAAATTTTCAACTGTGAACGAACGTACACGAGTTGGTTGTATGAAAGTCTCACGTTGTTCGTAACTCATGTAACTTTAACCGCACATTCTAAAAATTTTGGAAGTGAGAATCTTTTAAAAAGTTAATTACGTGTCCTTCTCTATCTTCTGCTATTTGCAAGCATCGTTTTCCTTTCCTTATGCTTCATGAAAATGTTCCGCTTGAAAATTGGGGAACTAAGTAGATAAAGCATAGAAATGTTGGAAGAGTAAACGCAGAAAAGAAACAAGTCGAAACTAAGCAACGGGAAAGATATGTATTACATTTTCCAAAAAGAAATACTAAACGATTCTGTACATCACACCTATATAGCTTGCATAATACAAATTTATATAGGATCTATGTATATAAAGCTATGAATGAAAAAAAAGTTTTTATATCTAATAGAAAACTCCATGAAATAGGATAAATTTGTAAACGGGGAAATTTTTACAATGCCTTTCGTGGAACTGAATATTTACATATTTACCAAGATATATTTACAATCGAGAATAGAAGGCGAAGTTCTCGCGTATAAGAAAAGCGTTAGCGATATATTATTTATTATTGTTACGAATAGATAATGTCATCCAAGACAAGACAAAGTTTAATCTCTCGGCTTGAAAGATTTCTCTCATCTATCGTCGGTGATTTCATTCAGTCCGAAAAT
>OU427003.1:2268789-2341289 GCA_911387935.1 Dolichovespula saxonica | reverse complement strand
GACTTACACATACGCACTCACACACACATACGATTATTTATTTTCATAATGAAAGTATAAAAGCAATCGTAATATAATGCATTTCGGATGTAGGTCGTTTATTCGTATACACGTTACTTTCGATTAATTAACCGGTATTCAGAGACGAATACGGCAACCGGTAGATAGGTAATACTGGTCTCTATTATCGACTTTCAACGAACGCACGTATATCAATAATATAGAAATAAAAATGAGATTTTTATTAGTCTTCTTTCGATTGCACAATTTAAAGAAAAAAGTGAAAAAATAAAAATAAGAGAAAAGGGAGCAAAAATTTCCGGTTCAATCGTCGCGTATTAGTTTTCGCACTGGTTCAGTTCTCGTTTTATATTAAGGTCATGAGAATGCAACGAATCTCTTCCGCCATTGGTCGCGTAGGTTACGCCATTCGCACGTTACTCGTCGATACGTTTCTATCAGTTACATCGAACACGATCACTTTGTAAAGAAAAAAAAAAAGAGAAAAAAAATTGGTAAAATACAAGAGAGGTATATAAAAATGTGTCCATATACGTAAAAATCGAATATATAGATACAGATGTATACCTACCTACACACGCACGCGCGCGCACACACACATATGCGTATGTACATACGTATTGTGTATTGTTCTTCGTCGCAATTTCAGTACGCGTAAATTGAGATAGGAATAGCGCAAAATTTAATCAACGATTCGAATTTAACGATAAAAAGAGAGTAAAAATAGAAAGGAAAATGTCGACTTCGCATATTCTCTTTTTTTTTTCGTATTCGATATTAAACGATGAATGGAAATATCGAGAAGCACACGCCTCGAGGAGCTTTATCCGGAGATCTACGGCTGGTGGGGATGATTCCGCGAGAACGAGAAGACCGGATCTCTGGAGTCTCTTGAAACGCCGATATCCATCTCTCGGTTCACCGCTCGACGTATCCGTGACGGTGCGCGCGTGTTTTATCCACGTGCAATGGCTTGAGAGAGCACGAGGGAGACGTGGCTCGCTTTCTAGCCTATCCGCATTCCTAAGCGATTCTCTCCTGATCCTTCTCTATATTACTTCATCTTCGCAGCGTTAACATATGTCTGATCTAATTTTTCGCTAGTATAGATTTGAAAAAAATGCGTGCTCTGAACAGTAAAGCTACTTTTAAAATTGAGACCAAAATGTCTTTTTAACGATAGAAAATCATTAAGATAAATGTGTGTGTGTGTGTATTTCGTAATAATAATTTATAATTACATATATAAATATTTGTAATTATATTGTATTTTTGGAGAATTTTCACGACTTTTATTTAGTAAGTTATTGCAGTATTTTTTTAAGCGTATGATATTTAACAGAGCGATCTCTCTTTTATGCCATATTTTTCTGCGATATTTTTATTGTTTTATAAATGCAACGAATTTACGTAAACTTTTTTCCAGGTGACTTATAAATTATAATATTCTGATCGACGAAAAAACCAACAAGAAATAATATGATTATTGAAGGCCACGCTGATTGTTTTGCAGTTATTCTACTTCTTGGTTTTTTGTCTCATTAATTCTTACAACAAAAGAGATCATACCTGGGCGAACCAAGTACTGGGCGAAATATACAGAAACAGTTACTGTGTGTAAATTGGTAGCACATTGTTATATTATAGATAATTTTCTTCATGAAAAAATATTTGGTTCGTCAAGCGTACAAACCTAACAATAAGCATATTTAAAAAAAAAAAAAAAAGAAAAAACATTTTGCAATTGTCTACTACGTAATCTTTAGCATGTATGCATGTATGTATTATACAGGGCGTTTCAGCTAAAGGAGGCCGCCTATAACACATAATATTATACTATTATATATATATATATATATATATATATATATATATATATATATATATATATATATATAAACTATTCATATTATGTACACACACACACACGCACGCACGCACGCACGCACGCACGTGCACACACACAAACTATTTATAACATACCTTTTTTTAAACCATTCAAAGTATAAAAAAAAAAACAAAGAAAATATTTAGGTGGCCTCCTTTAGCTGAAAGACCTTGTATATTTAAGAGCGTGAAATAATTTGAAAATATTTTTTACTTTTTATTCTTCCGTTGAAAGTCGATAGATAAAAGAAGATTATATTTCAGTAAATATATCGTCCGATGGACATTATTGATATAACTACGACTTTCGAAGATGCACTCGACTCTTTTTCCCCCGCGCAGAAACGTACTTTTCTCTTTCTGCTCGGCTTCCTCACGAAGCGGCGCGACGTTTGCCTTGTTAGCTGTTCGAAACTTCGTTTCGCAAGTTCATTAAATGCATTCGCACTCGCTCTCGCGTCCCCGCCCATTTGTCAGGTAAATTAATGTCCACAGAATTCGCGGATTATATTTTGGTTCATAAAATATTTCACAAAATTGTCTTCTAAATGGTCGAATTCTTGGTTGTCCTTGACAATCTATTTAAACGATATTTAAGAGAAATTTTTGAGATTTTTTTATGGTATCAAAGAAAAAAAGACGAAAGAAAAAAAAAAAGATAAAAGAAAGAACGTAAAATATATGCGTTTGTTTTCAAAGTAAGTTCGAGTAAACGCGAATTCGTTGATTTCGTTGGTCATAAAAAAAAGAAAAAGAAAAAAAAATAAGAGAATGTAAGGCGGCCGAATGTAGTTACGAATGGTTGATGCAATAAACACGAGTACTGTAAAACCCGTCTCTGTCCGGTGTAGTACGGTGCGGTACGGTGCGACGTTCGTAACTTTCGAGGTCGATATCGACGAGATGTCTACGATATATCTCTCCTTTCGAACAAAGGAACACGCGGTCGTTGTACTCGAGCGTACCGATAATATCGATGTCGTTTTAATTTATCCTTATGTTCGAAGTAAATGAGAAAAATTTTTTATAGGTTTCGTTCTTCGAAATTTTAATTTTGTCTGTTAATGATACGAAATGAAAATACTAAAGTTTAAATACGAAAAAAAATTTAATCTCCTCGACGTTATTTCATTTATTTCGAGTAAAAACTGGAAAGTAAACGAATCAGAGGAAACAAGCCCGGTAAGGGAAAATTGACCGAAGTAAGCTTACACGTTACGAAATAAAATATAATATATCTTCTATTTTTCTTTTCGTTTTACATTAAAAAAAAGAAAATTTAATCATACGATTCTTATTCTTTCAGATCGTGTTAACTTATATTTTGCTATATGTATGTAGGATAAACATTGATCTAGAAGAATTTAGGTCGATTCTTGCTTCTTTTCACTGAGGAATATCGATCATACATATTTTATCGCGCTGAAAGATATCTGCTATCGGAATAGTTTATCTACTATAGTAGGATACGATATAGTAGGATACTCGCGGGATTAAGGATGTTCCTCTTAGTTCTGAATTATGGTCTCCTGCGACTATCGGGGAGCAATAGAAGGAATTTCCGAAGCAGTTACGAGCGTGCAAACATTTCAAGTTACTACTCGTTAATACTCGAAGAAATTACTTCGTCCTAGAGGCAAATATTTCTCTTCCTCTGTTTCTCTATTTCTCCATTTCTACGTTTCTCCTCCAGCTATATCACGATCTAATTAATTTTTATTTGTTACGATAAAGTCCGAATCACGATTTGCTTAATTGATAGTATTCAAGTCGACGTTCTCGTATAGTTTTTTGTTGTAGTATCGTACAAGTCCTTTCAAGAAAAAAAAGAAAGAACGAAAAAAGAAAAGAAAAAAAAATTATCTGTTTTTCCTCTTTTCTTATTGTTTGATTATTCTTACTTATCTACGATTAACAAAACTCTGCGAAAAAATTGCTTTTACATTAGAATACTTTTACGTATATTTTGACGAAGTGAAAATTGGAACGAATCCAAACTTCTATTCTATTCTTTCGCCTATCGACCGATGTCCTTGTACATAGAAATGGACCAATCTATCCGGTAGGCACGTACCGAGTATACAATCTTATATACTCGGTTCATCGTTCTAAGTTTCGTCGATAAAATAGTACTAAGTCGTTAATAGTTAACAACTCTTGGCTTGGTTCGTCGGAATATACGGAATGTATTTAAAGTCCTATCTTAACGAACAAGCCAAACAACGATGAGGCCGGTTTCTGCTGTAGCGTGTGTATTCTCTCTCTCTCTCTCTCTCTCTCTCTCTCTCTCTCTCTCTCTCTCTCTCTCTCTCTCTCTCTCTCTCTCTCCTTCTTTCTCCTTTTCTCATGTAGCACGAGAACGCGTCCGTTACGTTAGAACGTCGTCCGTGACCTCAGCCGCTTCCTGTTACGAGAGAAGTCTTTAGCCGCTCGTCTTCTCTCCATCTCTTCCAACCTGTGTATTTCTCTTCTCTACCTCTCTTTTTTCTCTTTCTCTTTCTCTCTCTTTTTCTCTCTTTTTCTCTCTCTCTCTCTCTCTCTCTCTCTCTCTCTCTCTCTTCTCGTCTTTCCCATCTTGAAGATTTAAAAACCGTATCCGCGACGATAAGGACGGAGATCATTTCCCTCTTTTTCTTGGCGGTTTATGGAACGACCTAGAAGAGAGAGAGAGAGAGAGAGAGAGAGAGAGAGAGAGAGAGAGAGGGTGCATCTATCTTTCCTTTAAATCGACACTTCTTATGTTTTTTCTTTTTTCTTTCTTTCCTTTTTTTCACTTTTATGACGACGTACATTATACAAAAAAAAGGCCATGATAGAGGATAAAATTCATGAAGAATTGAGGTTTAAGGATCCTTCGAAAACGATGCTCGATGATATTCTCTTCAAAGCTTCTCCTTTTAATCTTTTTTCGGATCACGATCAAAGAAGCTTACACACACTTAGTCGATGAATGAATAAAATGATTTTTGCGAATAGTAAACGATTTGTTTTTAACGAATGTCGTACGTGACTAATAATATATATCTGTTTTCGTTTCGGGTCATCATGGAAAAATTCACTCAGAGATTTAAGCTCCTACCAGGCGTCTCGGTCACGTATGTGCTCTCTATATAAACTAAATCCTCCGGGATGGAACAGTGACTCGATCTATGGGTACGGGTCCGAGTATGAGTACGGTAAAAATCCTATTAATCTTCTAAATTATTATTCTATCGTTCTGGTGTTGATAACTGGTATTATATCCATCGGATTCTTTTATTTTCGAGATGCGAATTACGCTCCAATGAGTTCGATCGACGTTCCGCATTTGACTTCGAGTATCGTTTTCTCACGACTCTTCTGTTAGAAATTACAGAAGGTCAATTTAAAACGTGGAAGTAATTCTTATTGCAGAAAAGTAAAAGGAAAAGGAGAAAAGAAAAATGTCTGTTATATCTATATTTAAAATCTCTATAAACGATCTGACCTATGTTAAATTAATCAACGAAAATATCTCTATCATAATATTTAAATTTAACTGGTATGTACGAAATAACCCAATATTTGATTTGGTTTCTTTCAATCGTGATGATTTTTATAAATCCTTCGTTTAGTCGGACTGTTTGATAAATGTTGAGAAAATTAATGAGATTTCATCTTCGATGATATTTATTTATTGACACACGCGTGCGCGCTTATGTATGTATGTATGTATGTATGTACATCAAGATTCTTTTATGTATGTATATGTATCAAGATTCGTTATCGTTTTTCTTTGTCAGGTTTCTATCCGTTTACAAATCATGCGGTAAAGTGATAGGTTTGCTTTCGAAATAGCCGCAATCGCTGCTTACCGACCGAATCTTTCGATCGATGAGGGTTAATCCCTTGAATGTAACCTCAGCTTCTCGGTGATACGAAAGCATCGTTTGCACGACCACCTGTTCTCGCGTAATCTATTATCGGCATTAATTTCAATTCTTTTTGTTACGGAGACAACATCAATCAATTTTTGACTTTCAAATCCGTATTTCGTCTTTTTCTTTTTCCCCCCTAATCGTTTTAAGTTCACGCTAATCCTTTTTCTTTCAAATTTGTATGTAATAAATACGTAACACGTGCACGAATTTTAATAATAACATTGTGCGATATTTATCAACGTGTAACGATAATATTAATCGATTTTAAAAGCACTCTAATTATCCAAGATCTTGAATGAAAATTAATTCGTAAAAGTAAAATAGTACGATAACGAGATCACCAATTTTCTTTTATAGTTTCCTTATTCGTTTTCTCAGGAATGATTATATCGTGCGTTAACTCATAGATATGTCATGATTACCTCTAATCACTTTGTATAAGTATATATACGTATACGTATACGAACGCGTGTATACTCGGACATAAGATCTAACATAAGAACCGTACGAATGGAAAGACACGAAGAGCGTTAGCCAGGGATTACTACCCAGTGAGATGATTATGGCCTCGTTCGTTTTCATTTCTTCGCACGTCTAAAGAGCCCCGTATTCGTTACCGGCAAGGCGTCGTTAAATGATACTTTGAGAGCGAAGGAAAGCAAGAGAAAGAGGAATATAAAAATCGAAAGGTTTGAAAGAGAAAGATATAGAGTTAGAGTTAGAATTAGAGTTAGAGAAAGAGATAGGAGACATACAGAGAGATAGAAAAAAAAGGAAAGGGAGGTATAGAATACGCAGGATGACCCTTTTGTCCCGAAATTAAAAAGGGACCCGGGATTGCTGTGGACGCAGAGAGCCTGCAGTCGGTCATCCTCGCTTTTTCGGCTTTGGAAAAGGCTACTGAGAGGGAAACCCGGCTTGCAAGAGAAAGAGGATAAGTACGGACTCGAATTTAATTCACTTCTTCGAGCGAGCGAGCGAACGACAGCGAGCGACAGCGAGGCTACTAGTTCTCTCTCTCTCTCTCTTTCTGTTTGTCTCTCTCTTTCTATTTGTCTCTTTCTCTTTCTATCTCTCTCTCTCTCTCTCTCTCTCTCTCTTCCTCTCTCTCTTTTCTGTCTTTTCTCTTCTTTTCTCTTCATTGCAACTCGAAAGTAGAACTAGAAGAGAGAAGGTCAGGCCGCGAATGCAATTTTCTCCCAGGCACGAGTAGAGTGTCCTCTCTCTCTCTCTCTCTCTCTCTCTCTCTCTCTATATATATATATATATATATATATATATATATATATATATATATATATATTTCTTTATTTCCAGAGTTATCGAACGATCGGCTCGCTCCTACGACGTGAGTCCTTTTTCCGGAAGCTGATTCGAACGAAGATCCGTTCAAACGTAGATACCGATAATGCGAATCGCCGTCCCTTTCTTCTTTTCTTTGTTTTTCTCTCTTTTTCCATCGAAATAGTTGCTTTCGGTGAGCGTGAAAATTACGTTAAGCTCCAGCGATTCTACCAAATAAGAATCCGTGCTCCCGTTTTTCTTTTTTTTTCTTTCTTTCTTTTTTCTTTCCTGCATATTTTTTTATTTCTCTCTCTCTCTCTCTCTCTCTCTCTCTCTCGTTCTCCCATTCTTTTCCTTTTTCTCGCTGTCTATGTGTAGCGTTCTCCTTTATCGAGAATATAGTCATCAGTTTCCGCGAGAAGGTAATTGTATTAATTGGAAATTTCTTTGCAATTGTCGGTAACAAGTAGGTGAAAATGTCCGAGACAAAAGCTCGAGGCAGACCAATTCACTTTTTCCATTAGCTGTGAATTTCCGTGGATCGAAGCAGAGCGTGTGATTAACGACTAACAACAAACGATTATACGAATCTATCGATAAGTTTAAATTTCTTACCCTTGGTAATGCTTATTTTTTCTTTTTTAAATAATATTTAAGCTTTCTACGTTTCGTAGCTTATATCGGAAAAGTACTTCCACGTGTTCCCGACCTAATTCCATCTCTTTTTCCTCTGCACTCGTTAGACTTAATCCATTGTACGGAACAGGATTTACATCTTTAGCGAGAGAACATGGGAATTTGGAGTGGGTATTGACTTACCGAAGTAGTACATCCTAGTCTCTCTCGAATGCTATATACGTACCTTCGTTGACACAACTTCGTAATTAAAGTAATCGAGAGAGGTTATATTTCTGTGGAGCGAATACAAATGATCTCTCATAACAGAGAATAACGTGCTCATGGAATGTAATATATCTACCAAATAATTATTACATTACTCGTCTAACGAATATATCCATTTGATGCGGATGGAAACATGCGTGTACATATATCATCTTAGACAAGATTGTATTTATGAGAACTTTGCTATTATCCCAATTCTAACTTTTCCTACGCATTTTGTTTATCCTAGTCGATCTATTTAATTTCTACGTTTCTCATTGATATTTATTTAAAAACGATCACGATTGGAATCTATCGTGCAAAATATTAAAAAGGTTTCAAATGATCATCACCTATATGTTTTGTATTTGTTATTTGAAGAAATTATTTTTCGATTCGTTCCTATCGTAACATCTAAGTAATAATAGCTCAAGCAGAAATGCAAGTTACGAGTTATTGACTCATCTACTACTTACCAAAGTAAGTACGTCGTATAGTTGACTAAATACTTACACACGTTTATAGGTACTAATAGTACTTGAGAATTCAAGCGATAAGGCGGTAAGATTGTATGTATCTATAAGATGATTAAATTATGCTTTTCGAATTTTGACACGGATTGTTATCACATTCGTCGTCGTACAGAAGCGTCGTTAAATAACATTTTATTTATCACAAAATAAATATCACACAAATATCTATATATTACATATATATATATATATATATATATATATATATATATATATATATATACATATACATATATATCAGTATTAATTGAAATATTTACAATTTTGATAAGCTTTCACGAGTCCATATTTTGAATTTTATAGAATTTTGGAATTGTTTTGAGAAAAGATTGTAGTGCGGAAATGATGTAATATTGTACAATTATTAAAGTTAACGAAATTAACGTAAAACGATTGGACCGTAATCGGCTTATCGGTTCTTTCCGCAATTAATTTGCCACAATATCGCAGTGTGTATTTATTGAAAAATACACCGGGTCTTTTTAAAATGTGTATTTAAATTTTATTAGTTAACTCTCTTAAGGCTACTGATATTAGAATATCGGAAATGCACAAAGTTCATTCTAATCTTTATTTAAAATTATATTATGATCGATAAATCGTCGAAGAAAAGAATCTCTCTTTCTATTTTTTCAGGTTGCATCAATAAAAATTTGTTTTTTTTTTGTTCTTTTTCTTTTCTTTTGAATTCATAACCCATTAGTACCTTTGAAAAGACCATTAATCGTTAATTGAACGAGTCACCGCGATGTACAACAAAGTGCCGACGCGAGATAAAAGATAATCGCAGGGATTTTTGTTCGACGTAGGAAAAGAAAAGGGAGCATTACGATTATTTCCGTCTATTCTTCTTTATTACAGATCGGCGTTGGTAGGTGGACAAAGTGATCGCCAAGTGGAACGAAGAGAAGAAAAACGAGAAGGGTATAACCACGGGACAAAGTACCAAATAGAAGAAAAAGGAAAAAAAGCGAGAGGGAGAGAATCTCTCATAATTATGACTGGCTTCGGAAAGGACAGATCCGTAACGTGATCGTAGGCTACGATCTATCGATCAAAGAAAGACAATCGAGGTCAACGTGACGTTCGCTATGAGGTCAGAAGTGGTACGATAACGATTTGAGAAAATAAATCGATCTTCTCTCGCGAAAAATACACGCAAATATACACACATAATATAGAAATATATACAAACACATACACACGCGCGCGCGCGCGTGTGTTTACACTTAGAAAGTTGAAAGAATAAGAAGAAAAAAAGAAGAAGAAGAAGGAGAAGAAGGCGACAAGATATCAACGTTCTCTCGCGTTATCCGAGCAAACGAGCGATTGAATAATACGAGCGAGCGACGTGCGTGCGTGCGTGCGCGCGCGCGCGTGTGTGTGTCGCGCCGTTTCGCGCGCAAAGTTAACGGCGACCGAAGTCAAAGGCGGCCGACACTGTGGAGGGTACTTAACGAGCAAGGCGAGCCGCTGACGGCTCAGTCGTCGTCGGCGGACGGTTCGCGTAGGAGCAGGTGTTTCTTTTTTTTTCTTTATACTTCCTCATCTTATTCCCTCTCTTCTACTTCTCACCTCGTTGCTCTCGCGGCTTCCTAATCTCTTTCGGTTCATCTTGCACTCGAGTGGGATTTTCCCCTGTTGTCAACCTTTTTCCTCGTTAGTCATCTGCCTTCCCTTTTCCTTCCTACCCCAATTGACATTCCATATGCATCGCGACCGACACTGAGAAGACGAAACGACGTTTTTCGACGTGTATTTTTCGTTGTGGCGACGGTGCTCGGCCTTCGCGTTGTCGGTGGTGGCAGTGGTGGGTGGTGGTGGTGCTGGCGGAGGAGGATAGCGGTGGATAATAGTGTTAAGGTGAAGTTGAAATCATTGGCGTTGTCGTCGTCGGTTACCGCGCTGGTCGTGGAGCTGATCTTGCTACCGCTGCTGTTGCAGAAGTGTTTTGTGGTGCTGGTGTTATCGGTAGTGACGGCGACGAGCTATCATGTGTACTCGAAGGATTTTTGGACTGGCGTGTTTGGCTCTCCTAATGACTCTTCGCGACAGAGTCGGAGCTTACACCAATCAGTGGGCTGCTCACATTGAGGGAGGACCGGAAGTAGCTAAAAAGGTCGCCGAGGATCATGGCTTTCGATATCTTGCCGAGGTGAGTTGAATACGTTTAATTGTATTGTTTTTCTTTACTTTTTTTTTCTTAATCTTCGTTTTCTTTATTGCTGGAATACGGAAGCGTTTAATAAATTGCGTTTCGAAACGCAACATGTCCTCTGTGAATTCTATCCGTTTTCCATTTTTCGTGCTGATAATTATAGAAACTCGTCGAAGTCGCGTTCATGTATCTCGTAATTTATTATTTCTATTCGTCCGTGACATCTAATGACAGTGGTTAACATCTTCGATGATAAGAGTGCATTGAAAATTGCATTTCTTCGAGCGTAACATCTGTACCGAGCAATGACGATTCTGATATCGTCGAGAAACGACGATCGTCGAAGTTTTTACGTTATCGCAATCGTGTTTTGATATTGAAATTGCAATTGAAATTGAAATTGAAATTTCATTCCTTTTCTTTTCTCGATTAATTACAGTGTAATAAAAAAATAATTGCGTCACGAGAAAGGTGTTAAAAAATTAATGTAGTAGATGGGAGATTAGATTATTACAATCGATATGGAAGTGTTCAAAAGTGATCCGCGTTGATAGTTCATGTACTCGGCGTGGTGTTTAATTAATTCCCATCGCAAAGTTCGTCTTTTTTCAAGTCAATCGTTATCCATAAATGGGCATCTGTTATTACGATCAATCGAGTTTCCGAGATGGATACGAGATTCGATATTTATCTTCCAATGATCTAACAGAATTTTCTTCTTTATCCTTTAAATTTTAAAATATAGCTTATTCGTATCGAAAATTACTCTTACTTTGTGCTACGATCTTCGATAATCTCGCTAAGTACAATAATAGCAGAATCGTCTTCACTTTATTTATTTTTTTTTTTCTTTAGTTGAATCAACCTATGTATCTTGGAAAAGTATTATCGATTTACGATCTCGAACTTGCCGATACAAAGGCGACACAGCTCTTTCGCAAATCGAATCGCTCTCTGTATGCGGAACGGATCCTTCAAAGTTCGATTTCAGCGAGAAATATCACGCTTGGTAATCGTGCGGTTTTCGATCAAAGAGTGAGCACGATAGAGAAAGAGAGAGAGAGAGAGAGAGAGAGAGAGAGAGAGAGAGAGAGAGAGAGAGAGAGAGAGAGAGAGAAAGAAAGAGATAAATATTCCAGTTTGCGAATCAAAGTTCCTTTACCTTTTACCTCGTGACATGCAATATCGCTACGAGTTTCTTCTAATTCCATCTTCTAAACTTAAAAAAAAAAAAAAACAGTAAATTTTCTTTTTCCTTTTTCTACAAAATCAATTGGACTTGTCTTTTATCGCAAGAAGTAATATTATTTTATCGCGACCTCTTATTTTCGATTTTTTTTCTGATAATTCGTGTGATTGTCGAAAAAAAAGGAAAAAAGAAAAAAGGACGTAAATCCTATCGAAGATAAAAGTAAAACTTCGAAGTCTTCTGAAGTCTAGTTTTGTATGTCATTATCGAAACAATGTAAAACTTTTTTCTCATTTACCTTATTTTGCATTTATATTCATAAATGCGAAGTTGCAGATAATCACTTTAGGTGATCTTCGAGATAAGAAGATTAATGTACAAGGAAAATATTTCTCTGTCCCGTTCCTATTTCTGCGAAGTGACGTAACACTTATTTACTTATCTTTTTTTTTCTTTCTCTTTTTTTCCTCTAAATCTAAATGATAATCTTAATCGTCATTCCAATTTCGTCATAACAATAGCTGAGTTTTGTCATATGTGTACATATTCTTGAAACTTTGTGGACGTATACCGTCTTTATCATCGTAAAAACGTTCTTTTAAATTGTTTCAAAAATTGAGCGATAAGACCGCAAAGGTAGTTTCAACGATAAACTCGTCCTTGTTGTTTGCCGAGATAATAAAATAGATCGTAGCTTATCTAGTGAAACGAAGTAGCCTTTTCGAAGTAGATGGCTTTGCCGGCACAAATCTCGTTCTCCTGTTCGTTGACCGTGAAGGACATTGTTCCACTCACACATCAATGACGAAGACGGAAATTAACCTTCGAAGCCAATCTCCTTTCCTTCCTTCAACATAGTAGATACTCGAACTCCATAAAATAAACGATGGAAAAGTTTGCTTTTGTTTCTTAGTTATAGAAAATATCGAATTAGGAAAATTATTGCTCGATATGGAAAATGAAATTTTGATCGAGTTTTGATCGAAATAGTTTTTAAAACGAATGGACGCGTTACGCAATGAATAGATGAATTCGTGAGCGACGAATGTGTATACGTACGAGAAAATAACGCGATCCTGAATTTTTCAATGTTTTTCACGGTTTGATTTTCGAGTTATGTCACGATAAATTGCATCGAGTGCGGGCAAAAATGATTTCCGTCTATTGTATCTGCCAGTAATTACACAATTTCTCGTTGGATTATCTCTAGAAAAATATAATAATAAGTGCAATTAAAGTGGCATATCGAGGCACATAAATACTCGTACGTTTCTGGTACATGTTTATATAAAAATAGTTATAGCGACGTATCATCATTTATTTTTTTAACTTTACATTCCAACCAATTATTAAATGTGAGCACGTGATCATGAAATTGAGTTAAGTTGTATATATATATTTTTTTTTCTTTTTTATATAAAATAAATAATTCAGAATTAATAATAAAAAATAAAATATTATACGAACAGTTTGAACAATATGTTTGGACATTGTTTTTTTTTCTAGATAATCATCGATAAACATCTACTTGTGACCGATTATTATAAGCTAGCGTGTGACAAGGTTGAGATCTTTTATTCATTGTTTTCCTTTTTTGTATGACTTTGTAACATCTAAATAACTTGTACTTTTCCTGTTATTAGGAATAAGAAGCCGTATAAGGTTTGCAGAATTGTGTAACTGATAAGATTTCCTTAAGTATGTATTAGAAAAATGTTGAGAAAATTTCCCACTTCTTCTTTCCAAGATTGCCGGGAGAAACCGTTGCGGTAATTTATATGGATTTTATTATGTCTGCGTTGCTTGCTGATAAGAATGCGCGTTTAACGTGATTTCGAAGAAATGCTATTGCACACTGACATTCACACTAAATTTATAAGTAGAAAAGGTCATATAAATAACCATTTTATTTTTGAATTCGAAAGATATTTTCAACATCGACCGATAACAAAATTAATATTTAAGAAAAAATTTTCCAAATATAAAAAGAATGGGGTCGTTTACGAAATCTGAATATCATTCTTCATGAATCGTAGTTAATTTAATAATACAATGGATATTAATGAAGCCGAGTACTATTGAAACGATGCTAATGTAATTGAACTGTGAACGAGAATATGGTAGACTGTTACGTAACGGAGATCAACGAATGAATTTATGAATTCGTTACATTTATGTGTGGTGACTAAAGTTATACTCTCTTTTTCGCTCTCTCTCTCTCTCTCTCTCTCTCTCTCTCTCTCTCTCTGTCTTTCTCTCTCTCCCTCTCTTTCTATCTATCTCTTTATCTCTATCTATATCTCTTCCTCGTGCGAACTTTTCTATACCATAAAAGAAGCAAATAAACTAGTCAGGTTTGATTAGAAGATCGACGATAATAGTTCTAAGGGGTGAAAGATTATCTTTCTGACGCAAATCCAAACGATCGTAACATCGACCGCCTTGCTGATCGCTTAAAAATCCAATGCGTTTTGACCCATATTCCGAATTCAAAGATCATTGAAATTGCAATATCGCAGGAAAAAGTCGACGTGTATAGTTATCTATAATAAAATGAAAGAAGATGTGTAAAGTATACGTATTTTATTCTCCGATGCATTGCTCATCGTCGAATGTTTTTATAGTAGACTCATGTGTATATGAATTCTGAGAAATATGGTGCTATTAAAAGAGTACATATTAGAAAAAAAAAAAAAAAAGAAAAGAAAATGTAATAACTGAGCTACGAGAAATGCAAATAAAATGAATAATTTGAATTATGAGTTATTCATTTACGATAAATAAAAGTAGGCTACGAACACGACTAATAATTTGATACTTTCGTTGAACTTTAAAGTGACATGAATATGTTGTACTATTATTAGACATGTTAAATCGACATACAAGAATTTAACACAACCATTAGATACCATTTGTATTTGCTTTACGTCGTAATGAAGGAATTTACTTTTACGATTATGTGTAGAAATCGATGAATCCATAGTAAGAATTAATCTGATGCCTGGCCTACCTTTGAACGGGGTGTCATCGGATGTCAAATCTACAGACGACAGAAGTATCCCTCGGAGATTTTCTGATTCTTCGAACAGCTGCGATTCTTTCTTCTCTCGATTTTCTTCCTGCAGGAAGTCTATCGGGCAAAAATTCTCGTCGTGGATAAATGTCACGTCATATACTCCAAGATTTTCTACGAGTATTTCTTCTCCGAACTTTTGGAACTTCGTTAAAGTTTTGACGGGAAAAGCGAGAAAGAAATAGGTAGCCGTTTAAATATTTTATATTTACGCATTTCGACCCTTTTAATCAAAATTGTCATGCCCGTGACGTTTCGTTCTTTATATTACAGATATATAAGATTATATTTCATTAGGTAGGAAACATTATGAAAAAATAAAAATACATGAACAAAAATTAAATTAAGATCGTTAAAATCTCAATAGAAGCTAAAGAAACTAAGTTATATTACAATGCATATGCACTTACTATGCGACATGTTTCACGGGTGGCAGAATCGATGGTTGTATGGCATTCGCACTTTAAAGCTAGTTAAAGTTTACTTATAAAAGAACGTTGGAAGAAGCAGGCTTATTAAACGTGAGACATGCTCGGATCATTCACCGTATTCCAGGTACATACATTAATTTGTCATCATCCAGCAAACGTTCAATCCGTTATCAATTTGTTCGCATTATTGCAACTTTAAAATTTTATTTACGATAGATCGGAGATGTAGCTCGATTGAAATAAGAAAATACGCCGTTTATGAAACTTTTCTTCTTTCCTTTTTAAGCATGACGTATTAATCATTTTTTGCATTTCGCGATAAATTGGAAAAAATGTGTGTGTGTGTGTGTGTGTGTGTGTGTATTCCTTCGTGCATGTCACAGTCTTTTTTTATTCTTCTTTTGTTTATTTCTTTTTTTTTACTAACAAACATTAAGCCCCTTTCCTCGTACGTTAAGAACGCGTCAGTAAATTTTTTATTATTTGTCAAATATCGACATAGTCTAAATCAGAACTCGAATCAGACGATACGCATGGTCGATCTTTTTCTCTCTCTCTTTCTCTCTCTTCTCTTCTCATTTCCGTGCTTTAACACCAGTTTGATACTTGCGAACGTGATATGTGTGTGTACGCGCGCGCGTGTGAGTGTGTGTATGTGTCTATAATACACACACACACATACACACACGCACGCACGCACGCACGCACGCACGCACGCACGTATGTATGTATGTATGTATGTATGTATGTATGTATGTATGTATTTATGTACGTATGTACGTATGTACGTACGTACGTATGTATGTATGTATGTATGTATGTATGTATGTATGTATGTATGTATGTATGTATGTATGTATGTATTTAAATCGAAGTGAAATTATTCGTCGAACGGTAAAAACTGGAATAAGATTGGAACTCACGAAGGCTATCGAGTTCGCGCTTTCGTATAAATAAATAATCGATCGCACAGATAAATGAAGATAAAGCGACGCGAATATCGAATGAAAAAGTACGATATAAAATGAATTAGATTTATTGTATACTGGTTGTTTTGGTTAGATTTGAAAGGTCGATGGTAATTTTGTTTATAATTTTCCGAATGAAATTCAAAAATTCTTTCCCTCCCCTCCTCTCTTCCCCTTTTTTCAAAGCTTTTGATACGGTAAGAGAGGAATTACGTATGCAGCAACGACTATACTTTATTATTCAGCGAATGTAATCGAATAAAACTGAGCTACAACGAAAATTGATTGACTTCAGATCGAATTGGTAACAGCTTTATTTAACTCGCACACGAGCTTGGCCATTTCGAAAAGTTGATAGTAGTGATTGGGTTGGGAGAGGGAGGAAGGACGGAAGGGAAAGAGAGAGGGAGGAGGGGTGAGAAGAGGATAGGTAATAAATTAAAAGCAACTCGCTTTATTCTAGTCTACAGTGAATGAATACTTCGACAAGTTCCGATTCGATCTCGGAGAGAGAACGGCACTCTACGATCATACAAATACTGAATACTTTTTAGAAAAAAAATTTCAATGTAACGTATGTTATTGGTATTGACGTCGCGACGTAACATCGTATAGGTTTGAATGGATCTTTGTTTATTCTGAAAAAAATCTGTAGATGAAACATTTTTTAATTAAATGTTTAATACTTTTTCAACATAAATGAACGTTAGATATTGTATGTACAAATTAAATTTTATAATCACATCAAATATCATATGTAGTATCCAGTATCTATACATTTTCATTATTAACATTGTGTTAAAATATTGAAACGTTAGAATTTTTTTCTTCTCTTCTTTGTTTATACATTTTATTTCTTTCTCTTTCTCGATAAATGATACTTGATATTTTTAAAAGTGTCATATATATTTTTTTTTAGTAATATAAATAAAATATAAAGAAAATATGTGCTCGAGAATGAATAGATCGATGAGAAACGTTTTCTGAGATATTTGCAAATGTTTGAACAACAAATTCGAGAATAGTGGTAGAAGTAGCAAGCAGAATTATAGGAAAGTGTTCGGTTTGTTTTGAAACAGAACTCGGAAGGGAGATAACTCGATTACCGAGAGTATAGTTGCAGGAATACTTGGAAAGTTGCACGCGTTCCAGTGCAGTGAATCGTTCTCAATCCTCACCGTCACCGTCACCGTCACCGTCACCGTCATCGTCATCGTCATCGTCACCGTGATCGTCACCGTCATAGTCGTTGTTGCCGCCGTCGTCAACGTCGACGAGGACGTCGTAGTCGTAGTCGTAGTCGTAGCCGTAGCCGTCATTTAAAAGCGTGATGGAGGGGTTGCTTCGATGTACCATGCACTCAAATAGAAGTGCAGTTCGAACGATCCGTGCTTTCTTGCAAAGCGTTACACAAAAGAGCATCGTCTACCTACTCCCACCCCACTCCTATGCAAAGCTACCCCATTCGTATATTTGTAAGTCGCTTCACCCTTACCACTTTAAAAGAAGCAAGTGAGCGAGTAGAAGAGAGAGAAAGAGAGAGAGAGAGAGAGAGAGAGAGAGAGAGAGAGAGAGAGAACGCAGTGCGTTAAGTGAACACTCGAGTTGGAACTAAACGCACCCTTTGTCTTTTACGGTTTCTTAGGTGCCCTCGAGAGATCAAGCGATCGAGCTGGAACAGACTGAAACTCAGAGTACTTACGTTTCTCTGCCTCTTCGCCGACCAAGAGATTTTCTCCTCTCCTCTTCCCCCGCCTCTTCCTTCTATTTCTCCTTCTTGCCCTTCCCTCTTCTCTTCTTCTGTTACCATTCTAGACATTTCCTTCCATCCTCTTTCGAACAATCAAAATCCAAGACTTTCTTCTCCCTTCGTAACTTTTGATAGAAAAGCAAAGTCGCCCTTAAAAAGTTGAAAATATGTATGTAAATATTTATGTATGTATGTATGTACGTACGAGAAGGTACAACGTTTTCAAAACGTATCCAATGATTAGTGAAATTTCAAATTGAAAAAAATCAGAGATAATTGACTGAGATTTAGTTAGTTACCAAGACGTTAGTTCTTATATTATTTAAAATGTTTCTTGATGTTCGTAATTTTATGATTTAATTTTTATTTGTTCTCTCTCCCTCTCTCTTTTTCTTTCTTTTTTTTTAAGATGATACGAAAGAATATATGCATTTTATGGAACTGACGAGTTTTGTGCAAGGTTTTCCGTGCGTGGAGGCTCGTGCGTGACAATGAACGAGAAAGAAAGAGGGAAGGAGAGAGAGAAAGAGAGAGAGAGAGAGAGAGAGAGAGAGAGAGAGAGAGAGAGAGAGAGAGAAGAGAGAAAAAGAGAATAGATTGGCAGGGATGAAGCGGGAGAGAGAGAGAGAGAGAGAAGAGAAAAAAATAGATTGACAGGGATGAAGGGAGAGAGAGAGAGAGAGAGAGAGAGAGAGAGAGAGAGAGAGAGAGAGAGAGAGAGAGAATATTCAGACGGAAATACAGTAGCGTTGTTTGGTTTGAACGTGCATATTCATAGCGCTTCTTGTGGATTGTAACGTTGTGAATGTCGAGCCGCAGCTCTCTCGTTGTATTTTAACTGCCGTAGAAATACCTGAGCATCTTCTTTTCCAGGTAGAGAAAAGTGTTCTCGACCGTTCTTCCTTTCTTTGGTCGGGAACCATCGTATCCTTCGGAAATGTCTACCTAAATACCTCTACACCTTTACTTTTCTACCTGTATATGTGTTCATTCAATACATAGAGAATCTTTCGACGCAACATCGAGTTGCTTTTATTATATGGTCACCCTACTCGTTTCGTCCATCTTCTTCTGTATTTTCCTTCTTTTTCGTTTTTTTCCTTTCCTTTTTTTCCTATTCTTTTCTTTTCTTTTCTTTTCTTTTCTTTTCTTTTCTTCCTTCCAGTGATCCTATAACGGATTTTTTCCAATTCTCGAAATTTTGTATACCCCACAAAATGAGGAGAGAATGGATGATATTAAACAACTTCACGAACATTTTTCATAAAAATTGGAATCACTGAATGAATAGCATTCTTTTTTATTTTTACGTATAATATAAATAAATAAATAAACTTGGAAAAAAGAAAAATATAAATACGTATACGATATGTTATCAGCGAAGTAACGATGCGTTATAGAGGGTTAACTTCGCAACGTCAATTGTGACTTTTTTATTTTCATGCATATCTCCCTCGAGTTGATGCGCAACGTCGAAACGTGAATCAACGCGAGACGTGCGGCGAATAATCTATCGTCACAAGTTCAGTGTCTCGAGCTGACTTAACATATGTATGTACGCTTACCAATCCCTTCCTACATCATATGACTTTGAACCGAGCATCAAAATGATGAACACTATCGTGTTAGGTTCATCGACCTATCGTAAAAGAGTTCATCGAAGTATGCTTTTCCCAATAAGTGTCGAAATATTCAAATTTAATAAGTAATAATCGAATGAACTGAAATAGGCGATTGGTAACAGTAAAAAATTTTAGGAATGTATGCGTGCACGCGCGCGCGTGTGTGTACATATGTTGTTATTGTTTAAAATTAAATAACTTTATTTGAATCGAGTAAGATAGATTGTTTGTAAATAAATTTATTTCTCTTTGTCGTAATATTTCACACTTCAAGGTCGATATTCAGTTTATACCAAATTTCTTAGGAAAGTAATGCAATAGTTTACCGTTGCTTTCGAACATTATAAACACACACAAACTTATTATAACATTAATATTTCACAAATTTTCTATATATTTTGTAAAATTTAATAACTTTTTGGTTAGACCGTATAAGGTACTCCAAATTGTAAATGAATTTACACAAGTAGATCCATGCAGAGCCGTAAAAAATGTAGACATATTTTTATGCTAAGAATCGATAAAAACCTTGTCCTAGTTCTGCGTGAGTGATTATGATTGTTAAAGGTTGGCATTAACATTATCTTGTCGACAGTTAGTATAAAAATTATACGAACGTCAGTCTCTTATACCTAAATACGTGCTATGACTCATAAATCATTGCACGAAGCAGTTTTCTGACCTATGCGATCAACCAACCATTGTCTAGCAAAGCAAGAATTTAGATAAGATATAACTACACACACACACACACACACACACACGCGCGCGCGCGCGCGCGCGTGTGAGAGAGAGGGGGGAGGAGTAACCTTCGTTAATCCTTAAAAAAATGTAAATATGGAATAATATAAATTAATAAATTTAGAAGAGACAAAAAGAAACATTCGGTTATATTTTCCATCGATCAATCGTATCAAAAGCAAAAGTACGAACAATTATGCAAGATCACACTTGTGTATACGACTTTGATATCCATAAATTATAATTATCGTCGTAGATATCAGCGAAAAGAAACGTTATTGTGTTTTAGATTTCAAGTTTCCGACCGTTTTAGCCCATCACTTCAAGGAAAACGTCGAGACGAGGATTTAAAGAGCAAATAGACATTTATCTTATCGGTAAAATTCTAACGCATAGTTTACATTAAATCGATCTCATGAAATGGAATGGATTTTTTTTTTTTTTTAAACATTATTTAACACACGATGTCAAAATTTTGACGATATTCAAGCGAGTTAATAATATGTTTTATTCTTTTAACTTTTTATTACAACATGAGGATCAAAGCAATTATTGATGGCTCGATAATTGGGTAAATTTTTTCTCTATCAAATATATTGACAAAAACATATATCTATAGGGTCGTAGCGTATTGCATTCGGTATTGGTCTATTTAACTTGTCGAGAAAGAAATAATGGCTTTAGATACTGTTGTTGTTCTTCATCGGGAACAATAACCTGTGATCGACAGACAAGTAGGCATTCAATAATAGAATCATATTCTCTGAGATAACAATGCTGGTGATACAATTTGTTTGGAATATCAAAATATTGTGAATAATAATCGATTAAAAATATCGGGGATAACGATCACAATGATATTATAAATAAGAAAGAAACATTTTATACTACTTAAAATATTATACAAATAGATATGAATGTGAGAAATGATAATGAGCCTATGTCGATGACGTAAAAAAAGAAGGAAAAGAATAGATTTGTACAATTTACCAAACTGTTTTCTTTGTAATAATTGAATCACGTAATCGCAAACGAATCTCACAATTATGGTTTACTCGGAGGTAAAAATCCTCATCATGAAAATTAATTATTCATATCAGGTATAATTAAAATAGGTGTCGCTTGTTCCCCTCTCAATTAATCACAGTTCAATTAGCCATATATTTCAGTTCGTCCTTTATAAACCGAAAATAACGTAATGAAATATAACGTCATAAATGCCAAGAGAAACGAATGCGGCCTGGTGCATATAATTCAATGGACGTGTACATATTGTATATACATATATGCAAACATAAGTATATAAATACGTGGAATTTTTAAGCGATGGTCAATATTCAGAGTCATATATGTATTTACGCTCCTGACAAATAAACGGCAATCTCTTCAGGTTATACAATGCAGGATGCATTGTTTAAAGTGAGAATCAATTCGAAATTGTCTGCTTTTTATCAGTAGTATTGGCAAATTTGGTTTGTGTTGTAATATTTTCAATTAAAATAAGTTTTTAATACGATTATATAATAAATACATACGTACATACATCCATATATACATACATACATACATAATACATACATACTTACATGTGTGTGTGTGTGTGTGTGTGTATATATATATATATATGTGTGTGTGTGTGTATATATATATATATATATATATATATATATATATATATATATATATATATATATATATATGTGTGTGTGTGTATATATATATATATATATATATATATATATGTGTGTGTGTGTATATATATATATATATATATATATATATATATGTGTGTGTGTGTGTGTATATATATATATTATTTATAGATATTTACTTATTTTAATAAATTGTTCGTTTTAATAATTTGATCAATTTTGAAATAAATATGCTCATTTCTGTATTATAATGTTTATATGGTCAATTTGTGTGTGTGTGCGCGCACGTGCGCGTGCGTGCGTGCGCGTGTATTATACATTGTGTATCTAAAAAATTAATCTATTTCTTATGTTTTTCTCTTGTCATCTTTTTTCTACGGCACCGTCTCCTCGTCAAATTCAAGTGTCAACGGCCAGGATATACGTTCTCTTTTTCTCCTGAGGGTGACTACATCCTCCCTCGGCACTTTCTACCACTCACACGACTCAACTTGACTCGACATTGAGATGCGACGAAACGTTAAGGCAAATCTGCGGGAGAGCTTCGTGCCTGGAAAGATTCTTTTGGTACAGACTTTGCCTCGTTGGCAAGTGCAACGAGGACAGTGGAGAGAATCTCACGAAGAAGAGGAAAAGAAAGAAAGAGAGAGAGAGAGAGAGAGAGAGAGAGAGAGAGAGAAGGGCTATAAGCGGAGGAGAAGAGAAAAGAGAAGGGAGGTCGATCGCCGAGGAAGAGTAGTTTGACCGGTCGGAATTGTCTACTCTTTTCTACTCTCTGGTAGCACGTAGCACGTATAAAGTGACTTTCAGGTGTTCATCTCATGGATCGAACTCTTCGATTTGACGACATTACGTTTGAGAGAAAAGAAGGAGAGAGATCGGATCTCCATTCGTTCTTCTTTTTCTTATCGAATTGCTTTTCACATTACTACTATCACTTTAATATCAAATTTCTTTTGGATTTTCTATCGAAAATACGATAGAGAAAAGCTTTGAATGTTACATATATACAAAATATAATAGAATATTTTTGTAACATATCGATCGATTGTCAGAAGATTGTAACAATGGTAACACGCGGAAATTTTCCGGATTAAATGAATGGATAGAGAACTGATGAAAATATAAATAATCTTTCAATTTTTCAATTGTCACTATACATTTTCTTAAACATTATCTTGGTTATCAATAAAACATTTAAGCTCGATGTACGGATTCGAACGTTAACCTTGCACTTGAGTTACATATGCTCGCCACGCATCAATTGTAGCTTAACTTCGCGAAGTACGAAGACGTGCGTCATGAAACTGCAATTACCTGTTTCCGGCGCGGGGCAGATTCGACTCCATCTCTTTCTATTTCTCTTCACGTACGTACACGACCGTGAACTACACGCAACCAATTCGATTCAACTCGATTTAATTCAATTCCCCCGACGACTTCAGTCGCGCGAAACAAAACACAGCGGCTGAACGACTCTGCTTAAAGTTGTGTTGAGCAAGTTAAGTAAGAAGAAGAAGAAAGGAAAGAGAAAGAAGAAGAAGCGAAAGAGAAAGAAGAAGAAGCGAAAGAGAAAGAAGAAGAAGCGAAAGAGAAAGAAGAAGAAGAAAAAGGAGGAGAAAAAGAGAAGGAGAAGGAAGAAAATAAAAGAGAAGGAGAAAGAAAAAGAAGAAAGAGAAGCTGAGAAAGGAGAGAAGAGCCAGGATCTGTCTCACGTCTACGATTAACTCAACGAGAGAGATGGAGGAAGAGAGATGGAGGAAGAGAGAGAGAGAGAGAGAGAGAAAGAGAGAAAGTAATCAGTCTCATTGATCCGGCTCCTTGGTACATTGACTCGATGCACTTTCGTCTATACACGGTGTCCCGGCTTAAAATTGTTTAAAGTTTGTGTCTGAGAATCGAGGTACCATTTTACGACGCTTCTAGCAATTCGATAGCTCGAATTTCTTTGGTGAAAGTTCTTAAGTATGTATTATCGGAAAGACTTAGAACCGTTACATTTAGCTTTGTCGTTTGATATCGAACGGTTTTCGATATCTTAACCGAAGCTATTGATATTTCTTTTAATAGAATAAAAAAATTATTTTATATACGAGCGCCATATCTCCAAAATGGAAGCTATGCAATCGATAATAATCCGCACAATTGTGGACGCGCCATGGTATGTGAAAAAAATATACGAGTGAATGATTTTCGCACGAATTAATTTAATTTAATTTAATTACGGTTAACGAGTTAATTGGTCGATTCTGTGATTGAAAATAATCGTGAAGAGAGTAAGCGTTTTAAATATTTTCCAAGAGACACCATGTAGACACACGAGAGAGCGTAAGACGGCAGTGTAACGTTACGTAGTAGTACCCACGTACCAAGGAGGGAATCGATGTAACGCTTTAATGCAGCAAGCGTGATGTTACGAGATATCGTACGACAACCTCCGGATCGCACGTTATTCGATTAACGATGGGGACGGAACGTACCAGATTCCGTATAAGCACCACACGTTATACGCATATGCATACGCTTATTACCGTGGTTTAAGTTAAATGGCTCGATACGCGAATCTATTTATGTAGTAGTTATGTGTACATATCGACTGAAGCATATCGGTGCATATTAATTTAATACATTTCGTTTTCTATTAATCAGTGAAAATGAGGACAAGTTGGCAGATCGATGAGAAAGATTTTATATAATAATTATATTTACATTATTAGATTCCGTCAAAGGATCAGCTTTATTAAAATGTATTTTACATATTTTTTCTCGATAGGAACCATTTGAGTTTCTTCATCGTCGTAAATCTTTTCGACGGTCAAATAAATTAAATTAAATTTAGAGAAGTCATATTCTTCGGATTCCGAGTGTGCCTTTCATTAATTTCAAGTGGTAGAACATTTCATCGAGAATTATTCGTTATATTTACTTACACGACGTTCGGTAAAAATCTTGTTAATTCGTGCTATTCTCTCTCTCTCTCTCTCTCTCTCTCTCTCTCTCTCTCTCTCCCTCTCTCTCTCTCTCTCTCTCTCTTTATTGCGCGAGCATATTTCAAATCAATCCATTTCATATTATCGTAGTTAAGCTTCAGGGCAAGAGAGAACGTGACTTTTAGAGGAATCGTCTTGTTATTTTTTTTTATTATCGCCTTTTAACGCGAATGGAAACACTCCGAACTAATCAAGGAAGCCTCGCACGTCCGAAAAGTGACGTCCAATTAAGGAAGAGTCCCGAGAAAAAGGAGCCATAGCTAGATCTATTTGAAAAATTCATTATCGAATGATTTCTAGAGTTGTAATTTTAGCGGTATTCTCTGATTAGAAAGACTGCCATTCAATAGAAGAATCCAAAGTAATTTGTAAATTTCCTCGGTGTCTATCCTTCTATCTTTTATGACGTTCGTTGTATTTACGTACTTTTTTCCTATTTCCTGTATTTTCTTCTTTCATTCCTCTCTAATGATTAGACTTTCCAAGCTCAATAATTCTCTACCCCCCCCCCTCTCTCTTTAGTTTGGCTTTATAAAAACAAGCAAGAGTTTTTCCTCGAATCACTAGATTGAAGCCATTTAAATCGTAGATTCGATGTTTTCGTATAACGACCACTCTTTATCTAAATTGTAAGTTTTAAGATAATGCTTTAAGGTGTTTGTTTTTCTATAGAAGTTATTCTCTAATGTCGTGTTCAAAAGACGCCATTGTCTCACGCTCGATAAAGTAAGTACACGGACAGCGGAAAAAAAGAGGATGGAAATAGATAAAAGAATAAAATAAAGTGAAAAAAAATAAAAAGAAACAAGAAACTAAAATGAAATTCGAGATAGAGGCAAACCTCATTCGGGAGATAAATTAAGATATTTCCACCTATTTAATTCTATCGTGGCGTTTATTATTTGTGTCAGATGCGGAATCGTTTGCTTGAAGTACAACGGGTCGTGAACTCTCTCTCTCTCTCTCTCTCTCTCTCTCTCTCTCTCTCTCTCTCTTTCTCTCGCTATTTCAGACTTCTACGTAAGCTCGATTTCACGGAACTGCCATTTCGTACTCCCCTCCCACTTGTTATTATTCTCTCCTCACTCTCCGTTCTCCTTTTCCAACTTCTCTCTCATCCATCGAGATAAACTTTACCTTCCTCCTTTCTTCTCTCTCTTTCTCTCTCTCTCTCCCTCCTTCTTGCTTTCTCGTCATTTTGTTTTCCATCTTCCATTTCCCTCTTATACCTTCTTTTTCCTTTTTCTTTTTTTACTTCTTCTACTCCTTCTCCTTCTCCTTCCCACCCTTTCTATTTCTCTCTTACTATCTCTCTTCGTAGTAGAATCGATACAATTAGTCGGAGTTCATCATGGAATTCGCGAAATAAATTGCAAACAGAAGTCATCGCATCAACTTTTTCCTGGGATTTCCCTTTTCCTTCTTCTTTTTTTTTTCTTTTATTTTTATTTATATATCTCATCGAAAGTACGTAGAGTGTATTATTGCCATGTCATATAAGAATTCAATTGTAAAAGAGTCCACTGATTATCTTAGATAAGCTGAACAAGATATCCAAAGGGGATTTTCATCACTATCGTAAACCCTGAAGGAAAATCTTCTCAGCGAACTTTAAACTTCGATAACCGAACAGAATTCAAAGTAGTTATTTTTGTTGTTATCCTTATTCTAAGAGATAGGTTTGTGTCATTAGAAAATGCTATGGTTACCGAACGTTTTATATAATTAAAATATGATCGATGAGAAAATAATCTTTAAAGTTGTGCCATTTGAAGAAAATAAAAAAAAAAAAGAAAAATGTCTAAAGAGTAAAAGA
The DNA here is from genome assembly GCA_911387935.1 of Dolichovespula saxonica. Taxonomy (NCBI): domain Eukaryota; kingdom Metazoa; phylum Arthropoda; class Insecta; order Hymenoptera; family Vespidae; genus Dolichovespula; species Dolichovespula saxonica. Next base: position 2,314,393 of record OU427003.1, on the reverse strand, counting down.
TCCTTCATTTTCTTGATATAAATTCTCGTTTTGTGCTTTAGAAGAAAATGACGCGTTATAATTTACGCGGCGGGATATAGCGCGTTTAGTGGTAAGCCAAAGGAAGTTCTTTAGGTGGCTAGGCATCTTCAATTACTCTGTCCCGTGTTCTCCCAACGCAACTAAAATCTTACGGCGTTATCATCTGGGAGGATTTCCAGGATTCTTGCCTCGTCTTCCTCTTCACTGTGTTTTCCTTCTTATCTTCTATCGTTTTTATCGAACGTCCACAGAGACCAATTTCGAGACCTTTACCATTTACGACCTCTCCGAAACGTTCTTATTCACCCAGTTATAACTCTTTATCCTTAATAAATATCTTTTAATAGTTTATGGGTTTAATAAATACGTATTATTCTATTACATTTCATTTCATTTCATTTCATTACATTTCATTTTATTTTATTTTATTTTATTTTATTTTATTTTATTTTATTTTATTTTATTTTTAAAGCAACATAGACGTATTGTGTTATAAGTGTGCTATCGTTTCAATGAGAATAAAATACTGGGAATAAAGTAGTATGCTTTTATTGTATAGTCAGAGAGCTTTCTTTTTTTCTTTTTCTTATCGAAAATACATGTATGTGTAATCATTGGAACGTAAAGTAAGGATCATATCAGGGATTGATCGAAGTAAACAATACATAAAAAGAGCAAACGATGTTGGTAGTATAAAAATACTGTACTGTGCCATAATATATATATGTAGGTTATCTAGATACTTGCGTATACGTACACGTAGTTTTACGTTCAACAATTGAATTGTGTGCATGCGCGTATGGGTATGAGCACCTACATAGACGTTTCATGCTTCGAGTCGTAACTTAGATAACATTAATGTGTAAAATTCCCTCTCTCGAGTTATCGCTTCGCGAAATCCTCTTTGCAAGTATTTCTCGTGGATACGCGACACCTGGTTCGACTTACCGATATAAATCCAGTAGAGCCGTGAGATATCATTTTCCATCTTGTATTCGCAAATCTTTCGTCGTCTTCGTACGACGGTTTATACTATGCATAACGCGTTCATGACAGTGCGTGTGTGTGTGTGTGTGTGCACATAAACAAATAATAAAATATACAAGACCATATCGATGATTCCATTTCGTCTAGTTCTATTTCTTTTCGAGCTTCTCTTTCTCTTCTAGAGCTTTTCTTTATCTTCTTTTTCTTTTTTTCTCTTTCTTTCCAACAGAATGCCTTTTCACATTATTCTCTTCACTGTCGACAATTCTTATGGAAGCCGAATCGATTGTCGATTCGTACTTTTCGATATTATCCTCCGAGTTCGAGTTCTATCGTGCGAAAAAGATTAACGCCACAGATATAAATTACTTTTATTCGAAGCCTTATACCGATTTGAACCGGTGTCGAGTACACATACTTACTTACTTTTTCATCGAACTAAACAAGCAACTTTAGTAAAAAATATTTAGTAAGTTTGATTACAAGTCGGGAGTAATTAATAAACACCTAAAATTCGTCTGATACTGAAGCGATATATTTTCAATGGTTTTTTCTAATATGAATTATTCGATTTAAAAAAAGAAAAAACAATCTTAAATGGACAAAATCTTAATAGATCTTATTTTGTGTTTATTTTCGTTGTCATCGTTGGTGAAATTTAACTGCATCCTCAGGCACTCGAGTCTTTTTCTTTATTTTTTTTTCTTATTTCCTAACGTGGAAAGTGAATTGAAATATGTGAATTCGCGTCCGAGTGACACGAGAAATGCGTTTGAGCAAACATGCAAACGAACAAAAAGGTAGCTAGTGGACACAAGCTAGGGGCACGAGCTAGCGTTGGTCACGTAATTATCCGGAGGTCTGACCGTTTGTTCCTTCCACGCTTACATGAGTTCGAGAGAGACCGGTCTGCGCGATGTGTGCGGTAGAATAACAGCGCCGGTTTCCGTAACCGGTACTCACAATGAAGCGCGTTACCAAGAGCGTCGACGAGTACCATCGCTACGTTCTTCGTTAGCGTTCTTCTACGATACGAAGAATTTTATTGATGCAAACAGTGAATTCGTGGAAATTAAAAAAAAAAAAAAAATAAATAAATAAATAAAAAATGCAGAAAAGCAGAATAACTGACTTTTTTTTTCACGATAGTCTAATATCCATTTTCCTTTCTTCCCCCGATTTCTTTTTTCTTTTGAAATTATCAATAGACAGACGTGGCTCTATTATCACGTTACTCAAGGCATTTCCCTACGATACGAAGAATTTTCTTGATGCAGACTGAGAATTTGTGGGACATAACGGAAATGCAAAAAAGCAGAATAGCCGGCATTTTCTTTACGATAGATAATAGAATAATCCATTCTCTCTTTTTCTCCCAATCATTTCTTTTTCCATTTGAAATTATCAATGGATGTGTCTTTGTTACCACGATACTTGAAGCATTTGGAAGGTTAATTCATTCAAAGTCAAAGTTAGCTACGTCTCTACAATTAAAGCGTATCGGTCTCCATTGGAAAAATTATCACTCACGTGTTTGCTCGCGTAATTGTCGAGATCGAATGATACGTTGTCATGCTCTCCGGTTCGAAAAGCCTGGTTCTAGAGTTTGCGATAAAAATTACCACGACTGACCAGAGCAACCGGTTTCTACTTACGTGTCAATGTAAATATCTACTTGTGTGGGTATATATATATATATATATATATATATATATATATCTTTCTAAGTATATGTGTGTATGCACATAAGTTAAAATACTCGCACGGTCGAACGGTTTCTTCTATTAGCATATACGCCAAGACCAGGCAAATGAGAAAAATTCAACTCCCGAGCATTTCCAGACGTAAAAGAGGTATAAATGATAACTTTTACGTAGTAGAGATATCGTTTTACGTTATTTTATTCCTCTCGAAGCGTTGCAAGTAGGACGTTCGGGTTCGATCGAATTGGAACTCCCGGCGATCTCGAGATGAAGGCTTCGGAAGGAAACGGGAAAAGGGGGTTCCAATTTTCGCGATATAAAATTTACAAAGTGGGTCGTCACTTTTTGTCTCGCTTATTCCAAGGCGAATGTATGTATTTTTCTCTTTCCCTCTCTCTTTCTCTTTCTTTCTCTCTCTGTTCTTTTTTACCAAGAGACTGGAATATCTCTCATGACACAAGGGTTGTAACGCTTCTACAGATGCCATTCTAGCTTTGAAACAATGCAATCTCAGTTCTCTATTTCTCTTCTTCAAGATACAGAAAAATTCGATCGATCTTACGTTTTCGTATCCTTTCTCATCGACGCCTTTGCACGGCTCAATGGCGCATTTCAGTGAACAGGCCGCTTACTAGACTAGACATACTTATAAATGGTACACAATTCGTAAAGGACCAGGAAATGGGGGGCAGAGAGGGGGAAATAAAGGTGGGGAGAGAGAGTGAGAGAGAGAGAGAGATTTACGGTATTCTCACAACAAAAGCAGAAAACCTGTAAAAGGAAGACGTTGTTGGAAGTTTTAAGACTTCGTATTTTTCTAAATTTCGTAAATTCGACATCAATTCAATCAAAACGTAGTTTCTATTTCAGATAAAGGATGTCTACCCATAAAGTCGCTGAAAATCTTTTCTTTGAACGTCTTCCATTAGTCTATTTTTAGAATATTATAAAAAGGGTAATTGATTGTTTTATCTACATATACTACGTTAATACAGGTTTAGTCACGCGACAAGATCTATTCCATGACTTATTTATTAATAGCGTAACGAAAAAGGGAGAGTTAACGAAGGCGTTATGAATTTCAATTTTATATATCCATAATTGGAATTCATACTCGAAGGAGAATATGGAGTTTAATCGTTGTCTCTCCTAGAATGATTCATCTACGTTATTAGCGTGGATATCTACTTTAAGACGTGGGTGTTCTTGTTCCGTACTTTGAGTCATTTGTAAGACTTACAGCGTAGTTGAGTTGAGGAAACGAGAGTACGAGGGGGAAAGAAAGAGAGAGAGAGAAAGCGAGAGAGAGAGAGAGAGAGAGAGAGAGAGAGAGAGAGAGAGAGAGTGAGAGAGAGAGAGAGGGAGACAAATAAATAGATCGACGGATGGATAGATGGATAGGTGGATAGGTGGATAGATGGATTGGTGGATAGGCGGATCTTGTATGAAGAAAAAGAGAAAATGAGAAAAGGAGAAAGAAATGCTATGAGGGTAAAATGAAGTCAAGTCGAAGAAAAGTAAAATTAGAGAGAGAGAGAGAGAGAAAGAGAGAGAGAGAGAGAGAGAGAGAGAGAGAGAGAGAGAGAGAGATACTCGAAAAGAAGATGAAATAGATTTTGCGTGTGTGTGTACGTATTGCTTCTGCGTGTCGTTCGCGTAAACTAGTAATATGTATATGTATTAGTGAAAAAGGAAAGGAGAAGTAATACAGAGAAAGATATCGCAGTCGGATGCAGGCATCGCGCTTTTAACGAAAGCCCAGATGTGTTTGGCGTCCATGGAACTGCCTTGATTTACATTGAATCCTGTCCATCCTTTTCCTACTGAGTATTACGTATCGACATAAGTACTACATCTACCTTTATCGTTTGCTCTCTTCTTCTTTTCCTTTTTTACCCTTCGAGAGGTCACATGTAGTAATGTATTATGTTAGCAAGGATAAAACGAAAGTATGATTTAAGTGCACGTACAAAGGAGTTTTATTTATTTTATTTGTCGGTTCTTTTTTGTTCATAACGTTTTACTTTATTTTTCTTTTTCTTTTCTCCTTTCTCCATCAGTGAGATATCGCAAAAAAAGATATTTCTTATGTAGGAGGAATGTTTTCCTCTCTCTCTCTCTCTCTCTCTCTCTCTCTCTCTCTCTCTCTCTCACTCACTCACTCACTCACTAATCCGTCTCACTATTTATGCTCGGCAACGCTTAGAATCGATCGGTTTATTCTAAGAAATTGGATTACTTTCTGTCTGCCTCGATGTTTGTTGTTTGAATTGAAGCGTCGATTACCCGTTAGACGTTGCTAAATGCTCCGTGAAATTTTCCGTTTCCCTTTGATATCGGACGTAACTCGTTGTACTAGGTAACTTCCTCGGATAAAGTATTTTCTCTTGGGAGGAGAATACAGGAGAGTTGGAGAAATTGACCGGATTAACGATATATACCTATCTATTTACTTCGGTCAAGTCGCACAGAACGAAAACCCTATTATTTCTCGTTGCTTTTCTTATATTTGGCTTTACGTACATGTAGGTGAGTGAGTGAGTAAGTAAATAAGAAAGTATATGTTTCCCAACGAAAGAAAATTTTTCACAATTGGCGATGTTAATCGAATATCTTGCTTTCATACTGACTCGACTCTTTTTTCTTTAAGCTTTATCTCGTTTCTTTTCTTTTTCTTTTCCTTTTACTCTTGGTGCTCGTTTTTCCTATTTCATCTCTCGTCGAAGGCAAAACGAAGGAAAGAAAGGAAGAAAGCAAGAGAGAGAGAGAGAGGAAAGAGAGGGAGCGAGCGAGCGAGCGAGAGAGAGAGAGAGAGAGAGAGAGAGAGAGAGAGAGAGAGAGAGAGAGAGAGAGAGAGAGAGAATGAAGGTAAAAAAGAATTGAGGGGACAATCGTATTCTAGGCTTGACGCGAATCAACGAATAGTTCGTTTTGTTCGTGAACTGAGTCGAATCAGGTATATGCGAGAAACATCGTTATATATCTGGTGATCTCCTTGGAACGTATATTTTGAAGATTTACGTGGAAATCTGGTTTGTATCTGCCAACCAATGGAAAAGCGAGCTCGCCAGTGGACGAGTAATTCGGTGTGCACGGCTAGAAAAGTCTGTTTCGTTGGGATTTCCATCAAGGCTTTCCATTGAAATGTATGAGGCTGTTTGTATACGCGGATAAAGTTCCAACATGGCGGGGACACGAGTCTTGCGCTAGAAATCCTTCTCTCACTTACTCATTTTCTCTCTCTCTCTCTCTCTCTCTTCCCTGTCTTTCTCTTTTTATGGATAATTTATGAGCAAAGTTCACTTTTCCTACTTAATAAGTTCGGGATGAGTGCGATTTTATTTTCTTAACTTATTGGGATCAGTTTTCTGTCTCTTCTTAAACCGATGTTTAAATGAATTAAGTGGATTATAAATTAGGATAAATTATATATCCAATGATTTGTTCAATTCGATTACGACTAACACACCAAGTATATGTCAAAAAGACGAAAGGAAAAGAAAAATAGTCGAATAGACAGAAAGAGAGAGAGAAAGAGAGAGAGAAAGAGAGAGAGAGAGAGAGAGAGAGAGAGAGAGAGAGAGAGAGAGAGAGAGAGCGAGAGAGAGGTAGGGAGAGAAAGTAAGAAAGAACAAAAGCTGCAATTTCTGTTGAAATCAACGAAGAGTTCTAATACGATGGATGGAAAAATGATATTTTCTGTAGGTAGTATGGAATTGTATTTTATGATAAAGCCGAGGGTATCACGAATCCGGCTTCCGAGACGCGTTAAACGATCCTTACTTTCGTGATTTGTCTGCGGGCAAGGCAACGACTCGGAACGCGAAGAAAAATATTATACCTAGCGAACATTTCATAACGGGCTAGTAATATTTCATCTTTTCTTTTAAGAACGATATTCAACGATTTATCTTAACGCGTATTTTACCTGGTTATACATATGTAGGTATTTATACGTACGGGATGAAATATTTTATCAAATGTGGATGAGTGTTTTCTTCTGTATATCGTTTCATAAAATTTCATGCGAAAATGATAACGCTTTGTCTAATTCGACGAATGGTCTTGCTTTTTACAAAAAATTATATTGCTCAATAATACGTGGATGACTATTTGTTTCAATGGTTTGAAAAGCATATCGAAAACGTCGTATTCCACGATGATAACCAAGTTCTCTCTCTCTCTCTCTCTCTCTCTCTCTCTCCCTCTACTATAATTAGTAATACACTACGATCACGTGTACTCGAGTATGATGGAAGAAGAACAATGAATTATAACTCTATAATTTTCTGAAGATTATTTCGTAAAATTTCGAAGTTTCGGAATTGTTTGTTTGTACGTATAGAAATTTTCGAAAGAAAATAAAACAACAAGGAAAACAACGATATAATGTTTGTTATGTTGAGTAACGGAGTTGAGTGATGCGCGATTTGTATGTGGGAAATGTAATTTATTGGGAGAATGTCGAATAGTATTGCGTCTAGGAATGGCTGCCTATTCATGGAACCGAAGATTCCTTTGCTGCAAATACCATCTAGTGGAGGATGATATTGCAAACGATGTTTCTCGACGGACGTGGTCAATAACATTTATAGTAGATGGTTGCAACCCTTCGAAATACTTTCGCAACAATCTTATATACCTAGTATCTCGTCTCGGAAGATTCGGAGTTTTATCTCTAGGAAATTGGCTCTACCGAAAAGTGATTAAGCTTAGTTTCCTTTCAGCAGTCGTTCGCAATCTTTGATCTTGAGCTTTGATCTGGATATATAAAGAAAAAAGGTATCAATATTTATTTATATCATGCTATCGATTTACGTTATTTACTATACTTTCTACATAGAGTAATAACCATTGAAATCGAATATATATATATATATTTCATATTGTAAAAAAAAAACTTGAAAACTTTTTAATTTAAAGACTTACCAATTAAAAAAAAAAAAAAATAAAATAAATAAGTTGGATATAGTCAATCGGGATAAATTAGATTCGGGTGAATGGGTTCTTTATGTAGCCCCATTGAAAGGAGATTAAGTCGGATAAGGATAACCGATGATTAGTTTGACTTTTAGATTTCGGATGAAACCTGATTACACATTCTTTCTTATCGATAGATTAACATTAGATTATCTATCGAGTTTGATTGATTTTGATGTTTTATTGCTCACATAGGCTGCATTTAGGCTACATCGTCGATAGCGTCCACAAGATTCAAAGGAATATATAAACGTGTACGTATTTAGTCTATTGGTTCTTCGTCAACCTGCTCGTTGACGATTGGTCAATAATGTGCATGTAGCCTTAAGGTTAGCTGCTTGAAATTATTTATTAATAGGCATAAAGTCATCAAGCAGCTGAGGAATACGTATATTAAATGTATTTTTCGATTAAATCTCAGCCAGCGTTCGATGATCATATTGAATACATAATTTTGCGTATTCTATAGAGAACGTTGATCGCGATATGGTTTATATATCGTTATTAAATATTCTTGTTTTTGACGTGCGGCTTGCCTGCAAACAATACGGTAACTTGTATAATATTTCCATGATCAAACGATTTAGTCGTCAATGATGAGTTTGTAACGGATACGTTATTCAATAGGATTGTTCGTCGTATTTCGTCAACATCGTTATTACTTGTTAATATTTTATTATAATAGATAATATTTCTATATTGCATTTTTCCTTTTCTTTTTTTTTTCTTTTAATCTTACGTATTGCTGCTATGAATCATATTTTTTCTTTTCTTTTCCTTGTTTTCAATTCTTTTTTTTTCAATTCATAATCTTATATTTTATAGCACAATAAATTCTTCATACCAAGATGATAGAGAAGATTTTAAAGTTCTTTGTACGGTCTAAAAATAGTTATTCAATTTTTATAAATGACACTGTATATTGGATGCTGCAACAAACACGCACACATTCATCCCTGGTGAGCGTTGCACGCATGCGATGTTCATCTTCCTTTTTTACGATTACACTTATCGTATCCATCTTCCTTGCAGGCAAGCTTAAGGTTTCCTACGTCCTATCATTTCTCAAGATCCGCGATCCGTGCTTTTATTTGAAACACGTAGCACTTTGGTATTTTTCAGTAGCACCTCTTTCTCTTCTTCGAATTTACTCCCACTGACGTTCTGTTAACATAGAAAGACAAACGTATTTGTACTCGTTCGCCTATCATTCATGAAAAATAGTCCTCCATATAATGCAAACAGATGTCATCAATATGTAATGTTATACTTAACATATTGATTGTCGAGTCAACATTATATCATTATTATGCTGATTAAATTTTTGCGAAACGACTGATACAGATAAAATTTTATAATTGACAAGTAAATTCTGATTAATATCGAGAAATTATGATGAACGTTTTGAATAAATTGAGATAGTCGTTGAACGAATAGAGTAATATCTCTCGGAAGCGAGTGAAATTTGTGAAAGTATCGAGGATAGATTAATTGAACACTGGAGTTGAAAAAGGGAAAAAAGGAGAAACGATTTGTTCTAATTAACGGCACGAATATTGCTTCGTTGAAATAGTTCATAATTATAAACAAACACTCAGGGAAGTAATCGTAGACAGACGACGTTTAGTCGTCACAAAGTCTCCATTTTAGAAAGGCGGAGTGCAAGGCTAATGACGTTTAAATAAAACGCCGAAAGATTTCGGACGTAGTTTCACGTTAAAGTTTTTTTTTCCATTTAGTTTTATTTTTTCGTTGCCGTTGTTAGTTGCTTTTTTCCGACTCATAATCAACTGGGGTTTTCTCATGTTTTGCCAAGAAACACATCCTATTGTTACGCTGTTTATTTTTGAATTGTGCCAATTATAATATCAAAATTATTTATTCATCATTTGATCTTACAAATCGTTTATTTTTTAATCGATCAAGTTGCTCGTACTTTTGTACATTGTATTATCTTTTAACGTTATTATCAAAGAATTGTTTATATATAAAAAAAAATCGATTTACATTAAACATATTTTGAAAGAATTTGTAAAAACATCAAAAAGAGTATTATTTTGATGCTCCCAGATATTATGAAAATTTATTCTAAAAAATATCATGAGAATTTATGTAAATCGTGAAAATTTAACCATCGATTTTTAATTAACGGTTAACTTTCTACTGAATGAATAATTATCTTCTCTCTCTCTCTCTCTCTCTCTCTCTCTTTCTCTCTCTCTTTCTTTCTTTCAACTAGGAGCATTAAGTATTTTATAAACAAAGTGCAAAGGGATATAGTATTGCAAGAATTTTAAAGAAAGTGCGAAGCTCAAAGCGATAATGAGATCGGTGTTACTGCACAGCTGAGGATAAAGATGAAAGAAAAACGTTGTGAATATGAAAGACGAATAACTCGTTACTATCGATAAGAGCGAGCGAGTGAGAGAAGAGAGGGGAGGGGTGAATGGGAGGCTATCGTACAACTAACCACATTTTGATATAAGAAAAAACGGATGAGAAGAGCTTGTGTTTTCTACAAAGCAACGATGAAGAAATGAAAGAAAGGAAGGAAAAGAGAGGGAGAGAGAGAGAGAGAGAGAGAGAGAGAGAGAGAGAGCATCATTTGCGATAATTTGACTTTTAGATCGATTCAAAATTTGCACGTACGATTGAAGACACATTCCTTCTGTCTGACTTTTCCTTCATCGAGGCCTAAAGTCTAGAGTGACCGACAGTGGTCGTGTTCGTAAACTCGATCTCTCGGACCTACATATATTCATAAAGGACACAAAACCGCAAATGTATTTATTCATAAAGAACATGGAGACGTAAGTGTGACACAGTTTACTCTTTCTCTATCTTTCTTTTACTGTTCCTCTTTCCTTTTCCCTTGACGTTTTCTTTGAATCTCACCATAGCTTCAAAGAGACGAAGTAAGGGAGATCCGACGGAATGAGAGGGTCGGGGAAAAAAGGCAAAAAGATTAGATTTTAGATACTGACATAAGAATGATTAGAAAAGTATTTATTTCTCTTATAATACGGATTAACTTTAATATCTAAACAGAATTATTCGAAATAAATGAATTAATCAATTGATTGGCTTAAAATCACGACGTTACCGAAACGTGATTGCGTGCGCAAAATCGAATCGATTCAATTTCGAGGTCTGCTTGAAAGTGAATCAGCGTCATTGAGTTAAAAGAACGAATCGCTTGTACATGTATGTGTGTGTTCGCGCGCGCGTGTGTGAATTTGTGATCAAGTGAGTGTTAGGTCGAGGTCGAAGAGACGAAGATTTCTCTTTGAGAGGTAATGGCACTACGCTGATATCGTCGGCAAACTTCCTTATGCGGGTTCGTGCCCCATCATAATGAGACGCTTCCACGACATTTTATTAATGGAACTGGCCGAAGGTTACGTTCCGCCATTAATATTCACCAATGTGGCGATTTACAGTGGACTAGGACTTTAATAGGTATCCAGAGTACGTCCGCTACTGGCAATTAGGTCGTAGTACGAATAATAGATGCGTCCGCATGGAGTCATTTCGAATATTTGTTGAAACGCTTTTACCCTATCATTCTTCCCCTATACCTTCTTCAAGATTTTATATACGTTTTAATCTAAGAGGGAAGAAGTTAAGTTTCTCATTTAAGATTTGTTTTAATTAAATTTATCACGAACCGATGATAAATAATCGATTTGTGATTAGAAATTATATTCCGCGATACGAATGATATTTCAATATTTCACTATAGAAGAAAAATGCGTAAAGAAAAGTGTACTTTTTCTTTGTATGTACGTGTTCCTATAAGATATCGATTTATTTCATGAGAACAAACACGTGTGTAAAGAGTAAGAGGTAGAAGAAAAAGAGATAGAACAAGAGAGAGGGGAACAGAGAGAGAGAGAGAGAGAGAGAGAGAGAGAGAGAGAGAGAGAGAGAGAGAGAGAGCGATTGTGGCTAAGATAAAGTCTATTCTTTTAAGTGGATAAGGATTGTTAATAATAAAACGATACCTCGGCATCTGTTGTATTAAAGAAAAATGGTTATCGATAGTGCAGCGAATTATCGGAAAATATTGGAAAGAGGCTTTGTCTTCTTAGAGCGTTTAAGAGCGTCGTGACAATTAAATGTCGACAGCTTGTTGTTAAAGAACACTGTGTTAAACTAGTAAGTACAATGCGGTTATCGGTCGCTGAGTGGACGTGTTTTTAACAAATTCAAGCTGTTCCGATTCACCATATACATTTACCAAAAATTGTAATATAAAGAAGCAAGTATCAAAGGCTAATTAATTCTTTTTAGAAAACACCCTCTTCCCTTGCTCTTTTTCTTTTTTTCTTTATTTCTCATCTTAATCTCTTTCAACGTCGTTGTTCGCTCGAGTTGATGTAAAATTAACGAACGCTATTCGTCAGCATTGAATTTTTGAAACCCGTTCTCTTGGCTTCGTATGATTAGTTTCGCGACGAACATGGAACGTCCAAGAGTCTCTTCGACCCGGGTGACGTATTATCGCTCGCGATGACCTCCACCACCTTTCGTTACGCTTCCCTTTGGCTAGTCCCGTTCAGATCATCACACGCTGCCGATCGCAGTTTGCCGTCAATCTTCCTGGCTTCATTCATGTAGCCCCTTCTCGTAGATAATATACGCAGATCTCTCCGCGTATCATCGTAAATTCCGAGAACGGAAGTGACTTATGCGATAAAGCGTCTACACTAGAATTCAAAGAGAGAAAAAGAGAGAGAAAAACGAACAGATAGATAGACAGAGACAGAGACAGAGAAAGAGAGAGAGAGAGAGAGAGAGAGAGAGAGAGAGAGACAGAGAGAAATTATAACATATGTAACCAAATGCAGAAGTTTCGTTCTGGTCAATCTCTATTTACTAGGTTTACTTTTTTATACTAGAAGAATTATTTAAACATGCTTATCTAACAATTGTGGAACATATTGTATGATTATTGAACAAGTATTGAAATAATAAATTTTTAATAATCAGATTAAATATTATATTATCTTTTCGAATTATATTAAAGTTTATCAGATATAGATATTCCTACTAATACGAGCAATTTTATTTTCTGTCTCAGGTAAGCCACGTTATAAATTAGGAACACAGCCAAATCCCTTTCTACGTAGTACAATGTCTATGTAAATCTCAACCGTAGGAACGAACGTTCTAGCCATATTTTTTAGAAGTAATATCGATTAGATATATGAAAGTGGACGGACTTTCGAAAGGCGTGTAGAGAGAGAGGGGGAGGGAGAGAGAGAGATAGATAGATAGATAGATAGATAGATAGATAGAGAGAGACGCGCATGTAATACGTTGAAAGCGCGTCAAAATCGATGAACGGCCACTCCAAATCCTTGTCAATCTTGGCTCGATATTGGCTTGTGTCACTCTTCTCTCTCTCTCTCTCTCTCTCTCTCTCTCTCTCTCTCTCTCTCTCTCTCTCTCTCTCCTACTCTACGATCGTAACCGTTGCTAGCACAATCCAACGAGTGTAGTACAACCATGTCTACGATAGGGAGAGTTTCGTTCGATTGCACAGTACAACGTCCACTATATCTCTACTCCGTTGACCGAACGATATCTCTCTCTCTCACTCTCTGTCTTTGTCTGTTTGTCTATCCGTCTGTCTCTGTCTTTATCTCTCCTCTCTCTCTCTATCGAGTAAAATAGATCAAACATCTCTATTTGGTTCGCCTACATAAAACGTCTTCCTCTTTTTGCATCTAAGATTGTTTTCGTCGAACGCGTGTAGCAAGATTTAGAACGTAGAACGTGAATTATCGGTACACATTATCTAACAAACTAATGTTTCTGTATTAGAAATATTACATTATAGCTTAAAGGTATAATGTCAATTATTTAAAATTGATGTGGAGATAAAATATTTCAGATAAATCATAACAACGTGATGTCCAGTAATTTTTAAAGTATATACATTACAATGCTTATTGTTATCGCGTGTCAACAATTATTTATAATAGTAATTAAATAAAAATTATTAACAATAGTATATAATAAAAATTAGACGTAATATAATCATATATAAAAATTATGTATGTAAGGTATATACATATATAAAAATTAATATCTAGTAATCGCATAAATAATGTGAAAAATACAATAATTCGGATTTATACGTAATAGAAATATCAGTTTGTTTATATGTTCATGTACTTGTTTATACTTGACCTTCCACGTAACCAACGTACTACTATACTTCCTATTATTAAATAGAATGTATACGAGATTATGTAAACATAGTCGTTCGACTTGTGGGTTTGTCATTCGTGACCAGTTCGAGAAGACGAACTTGTGTTTCCATTTAGATTTCTTCGGTATTATTTTCTTAACGGTTGCGGTGGTAGATACATAAGTATACATACGCGACCATGAACTCGAACACGACACGATATTGCGGACTTCGTTGTCAAACGTCTTTGCCTTTTCACATGGAACACGATTATTACGTTCTTTGCATCCAACATTCATCCATCTTAATGTCCTCGTGTCTGTATGTATAAAGCCGTAGAGAAATGTCCTCTTTCGTCAAGAGAGAAGACGTTCCTATGATATATATATGCCTACACACACACGCGCGCGCATCGAATTCAGTAAAGCGAAAAGGCCGAGCTAGTCCTATCCAACTCCACTCTCCATAAGTTTCCATTCGATGTAAAGGCGGTTTAGTCAAACTTGCAAACAAACGTTGTCCAATATAGTTTGATAGAGTTTCGACTAGAGTTAATGGCGTCTTATAGGTGTAAAGATTCCCGGTGTGTCTCTTAATGACGTAAATGTCCTAGTGACGTCATGACTTCGATTAATCCAATTTCTATCGTCGATCGATAGTTCTACGATCAAAAGGAAGAATTCATTTATATTGATTGGATAGGGAGAAAAAGCACGTATATATAAAATAATGAGAGAGAGAGAGAGAGAGAGAGAGAGAGAGAGAGAGAGAGAGAGAGAGAGAGAGAGAGAGAGAGAAATTTGTACGTGATGTATCGGCGAGGATGTAGATAAAAAAGAAGAAAATAAAACAGCTTCTGATACGCGACAGAGATGTAAACCAGGTTTTGAGTTAACAAGAGTCATGGAGAAAGGTAAAGAACAGGGTGAAGCGTGACGGAGCGGGAGACTGCTACCAATGCTCATGTAAAAGGTGGGAGTTGGGTAGTGAGTTTCCATGTTTGATGAACTTTTTGCTTCGTATCCGTGAGATTCGAGACCAGAAATAATCTCTGCTCTTTATTCGCGATCTTGCATTATGCAACGCTCACTTTGCTATTTGCATGATAAAAGTTGAAACGAGCTGCGAAGCTTCCCTTCGAAAGCTACCAGAAGGGTTCATTGAGAGGGATCTTCCATGCTCTTGGATATAATTTTATAGAGTAGAGAAATGTCTAAGAGCTGCAGCTGCTGATAGGAAACTGCATTTACAATATTCTTCAAACTATAATCTTATCCGATATATCTACCTTTTGTATTCACTTATTGCAAATATTTTCAATTTATCTGTCGTAATATTGTGTGTGTGTGTGTGTGTGTGTGACGAAAATAATCGTACGACTTATAATACAAGTAGGAATGTATTATATTTCGTTTGGCTTGAATGATATAAAATTTACGAAATATGGGAATATTAAAAGGTTAAAAAATGGGACGTACGATAGTGCGTACACGCGATGAATTAAATTTATTTCACGTTCATTTTTTGTCCTTTTACGATTCATCAAAAATTCTGGACTGGTACTACCAAGTATATAATTCTGTTCTCTCCTAGCTGATGAAATGTCAAAGCTTTTCCCTCCGCTCTATACGCTTCTACCCTCCCTCCCTCTCCTTCACTTATCCTTTCTATACCATGCAAGAGCTTCTGAATTTTAATTATCTTACGCGTGTCTCCATACGAAGTAATTTCTCGCGTATTAACGTGATCAAAGCGGACTCGGTGATGTCTCGAAAAAAGAAGAAAAGAAAAAGAAAAAAGAGCACTTTCACGTCATACTTTGTTTTTTGTCTATGTTCTTTATACATCTTCTTTTTTTATTCTTTCTTTCCTTTTTCCTTTCTTTCTTCCCTTCTCTTTGTTTTTCTTTCTTTTTTTCTTTTTCGTTGTGTTACGAGAAAACGATTCGACGGGAAAACGTATCTGCCATCGTGAATTCGCGTGTGTAAGAGTACATCTTTAATCTTTCCCAGCAAAATTCGTTTCATTTTCATTTTTTCATATTTTATCATAGCGATCACGCGACCACGCGAGGTCACGTACCGTTGAACTTAACCTTTCCGAGGCTTGATCTAGCATTGCATGAATTAGTGTTTCAAAAGAAAACATCGTGCATTAAGAAACGTGTTTACCCTATTGTTTTGTATGTATGTATATTCCGTTAGATGTTTATTAGATAGAATATTATTTCTTTTAATTTACTAAATATAAAATTCTAAGTACATAATAAATTCTCTTTACTTAACATGAAGAAAGTTGTTTAACTTTAAAAAGTATTCGAGCATTTATGTGATCGATTAAGGCAGGTATCCTTTTTCTTTCTTTTATAAAGAACTCCTTCGATTTTATTTTATTATCGTCTTAGTTTAAAAAGAAACAGAAATACAAAGAGAAAGAAAATAAGATATCCAGAGAGAGAGAGAGAGAGAGAGAGAGGGGAGGGGAGGGAAGGAGGGAGGAAGGGACGTGTTAATCTGCAAATATAACAACAGAAATGATGGAAAAGTTTTTTCCTTGATAAATATACTCAGAACTTTTTCCATTATCTTCAGTGTGTTATGCTTATGAATCATTTAAATGATCTCGCATCCTTTTTTCTCTTTTTTTTCTTTTACCTTTTTATTTCATATATAACTATTCTTGTCCTATGTATATACACATATGTATACGTGTACACCAAGATTGCACGCAGATTTGTTAGCCAACACGTGCAATCCCCATGAGCTGAATTATGCAACGTTTACTTCCGTGTTTACGTGCACTAGTAGGGACTATGGTCGCGGACTTGAACATGCACCTACTAACGGTTCGACGGATTAAACAAATCGTTCTTCCCTTTACTATTGTAGTGGCAATAGTGCGAATAATCACTTGATCGCAAATCATCGGGCGAGAGAAATTTCCTTCGCCAAATATCTTTGAAATTAATTATTTTTTATCTTATCAAGATGAAATCGATTTGTAATCGTTCGTTATCAATTATGTCAATTCATCATGCTCATCGAGAAAATATTTTTTCGGAGAGTATTATTTTCCCCCCTTCTTAGGATCATTTGATCAATTGAAGAAAATTTTGTTAATATACACATACGTGATTAGCAAAATGTAGATAATGTGTAATGTAAAAGTAGCAAATCAATATAGGATTCTAACAAAAGTAGTGGGCACGGGAAAAATATAATGTAATGATGACATATACTATATTCATTTTTGCGATATTATATTCGAACAGACGGGATTGATGATTATTCGTAGAAAAATATTCAAACTAATCGGCGATCTCGTTAAAGTTTCTATATAATCTGCTACTGCTATCACTATTACTACTAATATTTACTAACATTAAACTTGATTCATGTATTATATTTTGAAAAGAGGGGAGAAAGATAAAAATAAAAAAGAAATTATATAATAGAGGATCTCGAATAAAAAATTGTTAGAAAATCCGTTTCTGCATTAAGAAGCAAAATTAATGTGCGCACATTATACTTTAAAGAAATTAATTTCATATATACGTTGGTACTGACATAGTACCAACACGTACAACATTCACGTACGAGTATGAACATTTATCTATGTATTTGTTGCTGCTTCAAGCCCAGAAGAACACGCTTATAAATCACAAAGACATTTATAAAGGAATACCGTCGTCATGGAGCGACTTAAGCTTTTTTTAATTAGCATGCTTCGGTCTGTCAAAGGAATCCAGGATTATTCTATGTGAAAGATCGCTCTTTAAAGAACGTGAACGTGAATATCTTCCATCTGTAAGTCCATGGGCAACGACGACAAACTTAAACGTTCGTATTTCTAACGAATTATCAAAGCTGTTACATTATGATTCTGAACGAATACAACATACAAGCTAAGCGATTAGAAACGATTTAATTCTCTTCCTCGTTCGTTCTTATTTGTAAATCAAATATAACAAGAACGAATTCTTCTGTTTAATTAACGTAATCGCATCAAAGTGGTCGTAAGACTTCAAACGATATATTTCTTTTCGTATAGTAACAAGTCTAATATATATGAACATTAATGAGTTTGATTAAAACGTAACGTCGTCATTTCATTCATAAAACAGAGATATAAATTAAACCGATTAGAAGCGTCTAACGTTTCCTGTACACGCAAAGCTTCAGTCGGATGAATTATAAGAAAGAAACTCAATTGTATTTATCTTTCTTTTTTCTTTCTCTTTCTCTCTCTCTCTCTCTCTTTTTCTTTTTATCACTACCCATCTATCTATCAATCTATTTATCCTTATATCTATATATGTATATTTTTTTCTTTCTTGTAAAAGAAACGTCCCTATTTTGAGCGGCACGGAAGAGACGGAAATTGAGAAAAGCTTCGCCACATTAATGCTTCTCGTGCGTGCTATGCATTAAAGAGGTTCATAATGCTGAACGAGAGCAGAGTTATAAATAAATGGTATATACATCGACGAAAGCATACCTTTTAATGGGATTTCCCAAACAGAGGTTCTTTTAATTGCATGAAGTAATTGCGAGATAGATTAAAAACTTCCCTAATGCGCTACGGAAAACTCGTTACTTTCGTCAGTGTCAGGTCATTAATACTTTGAGTTTCGTAAACGTCTGCAATTTTCAACGCTTACGAAGTTGTACTACTCGATTTTGATCTGATGTTCTAATTATTAATAATAATAATTATCATTTCATATAAAACAAACACGTTTCGAATATATAATTATACAAGTATTTATAAACGAGATATTTTTCTTTTGGAATAATATCTATGAACATCCGGATTGTATAAATAAATAATAATAACGATATTTTTTCCTTCGCTTTCTGTTTTCTTTTTTTCCTTCCTTTCTTTTTTTTATTTTATAGATAGTTGGTGATCAACATTTTCGAGAGGTACGATAAAAGTTGCGGAGTGAAAGAGTAACATGTGGCTTTTGTCTTAGAACAACAAGGAAGCAAGTTCGATATTCGTTAATGAGTACCTCTTTCCTTTTATATCATACTCTCTATCTTTTTTTCTCTTTTTCTCTCTCCCTTCCCTTCTCTTTCTCTTCTCGATGTAACTGCCAGAACGAAACGTAGAGAGTTGAAGCTGAAAGCCGTGCTTAAGAAGCAGCTTTCGTTTGTTAAACAATAGATCAAGGAGACTGATCGAACGAATTGTTTCCGGTAAAACTATAGATCGTCAGACACGGTTCCAACATGGTTTATATAATAATAATGTTTACGTGATCGGGTCTTTTTACCGTAGCGATTTTAATTACAGTTAGTAGAAGTTATATTATATTACCATTTATTTTATGTAAAATAATGATCCAACGAGATAATATTGGACGAAAGTATAAATACAAACACATTTGATCAATTGGGAATAAATTTTGTAGAGTTTCTTTGAAATGTTTAATACTATACTACATATGTTTATATATATATACGTACAAATATATATGTATGTAAGTATATGTGTGTGTGTGTTTGTGTGTGTGTGTGTGTGTGTGTGTGTGTGTGTGTGTGTGTGTGTGTGTGTGTATATATATATATATATATATATATAAATATATATATATATATATATATATATATAAATATATATATATATATATAAATATATATATTTTTTTTGTTTAGGATAATTCCTTTTTTAAATTATACAAAAATAAATTGTGTAGGTGAAAATTATTAAGTAGACATAAAGATTTACATAAAATTATCTCGGTAGCTAACGCGTTAAAATAGGCAAGAATAAATAGAATTGTAATGTAAATGTATAATATCGGATACGTGTGAAAAGTAGTATTTAGAATGTATGCAAGTCTTCATATTTTCTTATTGAAAAGGAACGAAATAAGATGCGTGATATTGAAAGGAATTCAAACTATGTCAGAAGGAGGGAGTTAGATCGTTGAATGTGAAAAAGGGAGAGAATCTAAGATCTAAGCAATTTTCGAATACTTACTATAGCTCTAGCAGACTCATATCCATTCGTCCGTCGGTGTATTTACAAATGCGCGTGTTTTCTATCAGTCATACTGACTTATTCGTCGTCTCATAGTACGTGTCACGTTGACGTGGAAAATAACGTAGACGGAAACTCGTATTTTCGAAAGGTAGTCGTTTCTCTATTTGTACAGTATGAAGAGAGGAAACGTTCGTGTGTATATGCATTTCTACGCACACAGTTATTCATCGAAAGATTTCTATCTAATCTTGAACTTCGATATGCTCCGGCATGAAAGAACCGAGACGTTTACAAGCAAAGGACTTTATGATGCAAGTCATTTTACTAATTTTATATTACGAGTATACGATACAATGATACTGTTTCTGTTATCTTATCGACATTGCATTTACAACGATGAACTTGTATTTTTAGTGTTAATTTTGTTATTAAATAAATATCAAGTGTTGTATTTGACAATCAAATGAATTTATATTAAGTTTAGTTAGATTTAGATGTCCGATCAACTTAAAATTCCAATTTTGTTAAAATAGATTCGGCTTGTCAATGTTTGCAGATCGTGGGAGAACTTAAAAACTCAGCTATTCAAAAGATTTATTTTTATAGCAATAAACCGTAGGAGAACTCAGGTATTCACGTTTGGTAATGCCTCGTATATCGTACTTACAGCGTACTTTAGAAAGAAGAGAACATAAACTATATTTACGTTAGGCGCAATCGTTTCGAGAATCGCCGTACAGTGCGCGCTAACGGCAGTAAAAAGATCGAGAATTTATCTTCTCAAGAAGTTCTCCATTTACCCACGATCTTAACGTTATCTTTCCTTTTTCCTTTTTCGATAAATGTAGTAATAAATAAACTTTCGAAGAATCCTTACGTTAGTTGCTACAATGATTACGTCTCTAGTCGTCCTTTGGTAGTTTCTTTTTATCTATGTATTTATTCTCGGAATTACGCTTTTCAAAGAAGTAAGGGTACAAATTTACTTTGTAAAAGAGAAGAGATGTAAAAGGATGAAAAAGAAAAAAGAATAAAAAATAAATAAATAAAAAGTGAGTGAGAGAGAGAGAGAGAGAGAGAGAGAGAGAGAAAGGAATAAAAATGAAAACAGTGACGAGAACGAAAGGCCTGTAAAATTATTTCCTTGTTGGTTGTTTTCTACGAGCAAGCTTGGTAGGTTGCATTTTTTCACATGCATTCACAGGATCAAAGCACGAAATCATATTGCGTAAATCCGAGTAGTCATTTTCACTTCGGTGTTGGCATATGGCAAAATTGCAAATATCTTCCAAACTTACTCGACAAAATTGAAAACGTATCTCATAAATGTATACAGAATGATAGGAAATGTATATTGAAATGTATATAGAAATGTAGATGACCGGTCATCGAAATACGAACATGCGTTTTCTTCAAAATATTATTGCATATTACCTGAGAATGTTTTTATGTAAAAAGCGTCTCACTTCATTCGCGAATATCATCATTAAATTTATTAATTCATAATAATTTGTTGAACAAATCAAGAGATTTATAAAGATTAGAATATATTAGCATGTTTTCTCGTGAATCGAGAAGTGAGTCATCCTGTATACGTATTTCCACAACGAAATCGATTTTCGATTTTTTGATTTTTTTCTAAAAAATTCCAACGAACTTGTATTCTTCACCGAGTCATGAATATTTTATCGGACGCGTCAAATTGTTACGAATGTTACGTCGAAAAAATTTCGTAGGTCGCTAGGAGAAAAGCTCTTCATCCATTTTCGAATCGTTGACTTTTATTTATTCGTTTTGTATAATATTCGTGCGAAAAATAGTAGGCTCGTTATACGCATTAAAGTTTTTTTAAATCCTTCAAATCAGGACTTCGTGCTGTGACGTATGCATTTTAAAATATACGCGTATTAGCATGTTTACCAATGCACATTTTATCCTGTGGTTGCAAATAATGCGATATTTACGTCTTTAAAGGTCAAGGTTGTTAGTTATTAACATAGCTATTAACGTTTGAATAGTAAAATTCTTTTATTATTACTTACAAATCTAACATAATAAATATTAAAAGTGAATTTTTCGTGGGTTTGTTTTTGTAAAAATTATGAAAGTCGTTAAGTAAATTTATTGAATTATGCAAAACGATGTCATTGGTCAATTTGTAAATGAAATTGTATAGACTACATCGGAATCGTCGAGCGATAAGACAATTCGTAATGAAATTACATACGATTATTATTCCTTGCATGTAATACTAAATTATACAACGAAAAAAGTATAGTTCGTATTAGTAGAAAGTGTAGCTAATTTTATTAATTAAATTAGGCAGAGCAACCAAACGTGTTTAAATTACACTTGGAGAGTTGCTTTGTTCGCGGAAGCTGAAACGCGTTGAAACGCAAGAATCGTCTTTATCTCTCTAGCATCGTTCGTCGACATTGAAGCGCTGAAAATGCGAACAACGCATTCATTGAATGCACATGCGCCCGTGCACGAATGAGCTATGACCTACGATTCAATATTGCGTTACACCGGAAACATAAACAGGAGTTTGACGTCATGAATACGTTAAGCTTATGAATTTAGCGCGACATACTGAAACAGTAATAAGGAAGTAAAGAAAAAAAAAAGAAACAACAAAATGAGTAATTGCGTAAGCTAACAATTATCATATATTTTAATTTAGACCATCTCTTCTTCGTTCATTTCTATGTATAACTTTACATTCGTATTTCATTAAAATTCACTTTACTCATAAATATGTATGTTTCATGATGTTGGAAAAATAATATATAGTACTTCTTTTCCTTTTTCTTTTTCTTTTTGTCGTTATTACGAAAGGACAACGGTTTACGATGTTTACTAAGGATGATGAGTTTGATTACGATTCGATTGAATTAATCTAATCATCAGATGATTATCCTTATTACTTTACATTTATTTATTTATTATTATGAGAACCAAATGAGCAAATTTTATCGAGAAGTGTACGATATATATTGAACATCTCGTATTTGTTAAATCTCTTTCTCTTAAAATACATAAATCGTAAAAAAACACATTTTCGATGGTACTTTCGATATGCGAATTAAATATTGGCGAAACGCTAAGCGACGCCCGGTTCGACGATTTCCGAGCTTACTTTCTAAACGATCCGCAGTAGTACATAAATCTATATGATTTCATGGACATGGCTATCTTTGAACACGCGCGTGCACGCTTTCGATGTTATAACTTCCAATTCACGTCAGAACGCATTACCGTAAATGCTCGGTGCCACCGTTTTGGTGCTAAATCCTTCCTCATCGTATCCTAAAAGCCAATTCACGTTGCAAGCTCTAACGGTTCACGCGATCGTGCACGTATACGTACGTATACGTACTTACTTTCTGTATCTACGTATCTACGAATCCACACGGAGATGCATTTATGTATCGACAGATAGCTAAAAGAGACGAGTGTCGCATTCAAAGTGAGACTAAGTCAATGAGAATTTTATATTCTCCAACTGAATCCTCGTAACTCCGTTGAAAAAAAAAAAAAATTAACAATAATTCGAATGAAGATGGACGTTATTCGTAAATGGATCTCGTCGATGTCGGGAAAAAGCTATTGAAAATTTTTCGAAGAAATTCTTATCTCTCGAAAATATAGAGAATAGAAGAGGATCGAGAAAAACGCGCGCGAGCACTATTCAGCATTTCATCTCTCTCTCTCTCTCTCTCTCTCTCTCTCTCTCTCTCTCTCACTCTCTCTCTCTCCTCTCTCTTCTCTCCTCTCTCTCTTTCTCTCTCTATTCTCTCTATCCTCACTCTTTTCTCTTTTTCTCTTTCTTTTTTATATTTTCTCTTCTATGCGACGCGAGACACAAACCCCTATCCCTTTGACACGTTTCACTATTAAATTTCACTCGAGCCGAAATTCCATCGTTTTCCGAGACCGATGCACGTAAAATATCACAAAAATATGCATTAAGAAAATGAGCCTGCATAGTTGCGCCTTGCATCGATTCGGTAAAAATTCAGAGATTGAAGTATTCTTGCCCCTTGACAATATTTCCCTTTGCGCGTTTCTGTATTTTTTGAGATTTTTATTGTTTCATTTGAGCAATACTTCGGATTTTTAGAAAATCGATAAGAATCTTTGTAGATAAACTTACGATTTCGTCATGAAAATATGAAATAAAAGGGAAGAAAAAGAAGAGGAGAGAGGAAAAAAGAAATGAAGAAAATAAGTAATTTGATATTAAAAAAAACTATCGAATTGTTCCAATGTCATATCTTCGCGTAATTCCAGTTTACACTTCTAATAACAGCCAAATGCATTAGAAATTCATCGTTGTTCGAGGTTCGATTGATGCGAGAATCGAAATACCTCGGAATAGGTTATTTCGCGCTTGAGACAGCAACTCATAATGGTGGAGCATCCCGTCTATCCAGCTATCTTCATTGTTGCATACACGAACGAGAGAACGGTGTATCGGCGATGCGAAGTATGTGCATAACGTAGCCAATGGCATAACTATTAACGCGTTCGTTATCGACCATTCTTCCACATTATACTTAAATCATTGTTTGTATTTACATAGGGTATGTTAACTGGAACGAATAGATTAAAGACTGATTAGGAATATATAATTCTATTTAATCAAAGAAAGTTTAATTACCGTATTAATTAACAACTCTTTTATTATAATAAAAATATATTGTATAAATTAATGGTATGATTTCGCAAATCAGTTAATTTCTTTTCTCTCGTTGTATTATCAACGATTTTTCATCTTCACATTATTTTAATTAATCATCGTTCTATTTTTATTTCCTCGGTTTAAATTAAAGATCGATATAGATGTGTGTGTGTGTGTGTGTGTGTATACCCACTAGGCAAATAAACATGCACTATGTAAACATGCTAAAACATTTCCCTTTGAAAGATTATTTAATTTAATCTTTTTACAATAATTTCATTTACATCGGCCAAGTGTAAGTTGTAATTTGGATTTAAACAAATGTAATATATTTTATCTCTATTATTATATTATTCTTCATAGCGACGACGTATCATTTTTCGTCATATCCCTTTCATGGAAAGCAACGAGGTAGTACGACATGAAAATCCGAATGTGCGAAAACAGAATCGTGTAGAAGCAGAGGGATATGTTACGATGAGCCCGACGGATCGATAGTCCACCTCGGCGTCGCGATGTAATCGCCGAGTCGAAACTTTCCTGACTGAAATGTATCCTCCTCGCGAGTTCATCCTATGAAAAACAAATTTCCCACGTATCATCGATGGACTGGACGATGCTAGATAATTTTTTTTTTTTTAATTTAGAACGCAAACAAACTTGACTTTACTTTTCGATGAATTATATTTTATATAATAATCATTAAATACAACACCTATATATGCGTCTACTAATAGATACATATTGATATTGATAAATGTATGCAATAAATGCATACATATATGTATGTATGTGTGTGTATATATATATATATATATATTTATATATATATATATATATATATATATATATATATATATGTATGTATGTATGTATGTATATATGTATATATATACAGGGTGAGGCAGTAACTATTGCTACCTAGAATAACTCCGAAAATATGATAGTTGTAGAAAAGTTTTCAAAACAAAAGTTGCATGGGACAACAGAGACTATCATATAACGTTAGTTTTTTGTTGCTACATAGAGTCGCATCAGAGATTTGAAGGTCAACTTTGTTTTTTTAGATAGAATGCTATGTTTTGGTACTTATTTTCTGATAGCGGCTATTGAGTCGAATCCAATGATGTGCAATATTAAGGTCTTTGAAGGTCAACAATATATATAGATAGATAGAAACAACGAAGCAATGAATGCCGTGTTATTTGATCTCGTCGAACTATATGTATTCGTATCAAGAAATAAATCTACGAATGGTATTCATCGTATAAATAATACTAATACTAATAATACTAATAATCTTAATTTAAACGGCATGTGTATTTTTTTTACATCGTTTGTGCACATGCACGAACGATACTATCGATAGATTCATTCATGGCTTCAGGAACTTATTACGAAGAAATTTATGAATTACGGTCGAATAGAATACTATCACGAACAAGAGAATATTCATTCCTATATTGGAAATAATCTGTATGGCATTGTTCGCAGAAAAGCTTCATGGAGGTATGGCTTTTTTATTTCTCAGTGATACAGTTAACTTTATGTCCCTGCAGAAACTTGTCGGATCGGTTTCGTCAATCTTTTTTTCTTTTCTTTCTTTCTTTTCATATAGACTTTTCATAGTACTATCGACTATTGTCACTAGCAGTGATTTTGTCGTTCGGGGTTGAAGAAATCTTGCAATTTTTCTTTTTTAATTTTTTCCTCTTCTTTTTTTTATATCTTTTCCGCTTCCTATTTTCAGCGTTTTGTTTTAGATAAAAAAAGACGCGTAAGGTGAGGGTGGCTTTAGAAGCGACATCGTCGGCCGCTAGTAAACAGAAAGGAAATACTCGAAAAATTCGCACGGCGGTATTACACGGTTAATGCTTTCCTATGTGTGCGCGCACGCGTATCGCCGTACTGCGCTGCGCTCTTCCGGTCAACGATCTTTATCGTTATGGATTTATGAGAACCTAGAATTCTCTCTTTTTTCTTCCTTTGATGTTTGAGAAATTTTTTTCTATTTCATTTTGTTGTTTCATTTTTTCATTTATTATTATTATTATTATTATTATTATTATTATTATTATTATTATTATTATTATTATTATTATTATTATCATTATTATTATTTCTGTCTCTCTTGACAATAATTGTGATGATCGTTTAAGTTAAATTTTAATTTATGCGAAACAACGACCATGGAATTTTTAGAAATTTCTAGTACTTTATCGAAAACACTATCGTTAAATACTCGTTAAATAATTAAATCTAACGTTAGAATCGTTGAATTTGAAGAAAACTCGAAGAGAATCTTCAGAGATTTTTATTTAATGTGACTGTTTTATCATAATTAATTGGACAAATTTTACTGTACGAAAATTCTCTTTATCTTAAATGGCATAGATAGATTTTTCGAATATGTAAACTACAATGAAGGGATCTATTGCCTTGTAGAAAATTAGAAACGTATAACATTTATCGGCGAAGCATTAAATCGAACGATTTCACGCGCAACGATTCGTTGCTCAACGTTTTATTCGTCTTTATCTTTATTTTATTTTCTATTTTCTTTTTATTTGTCCCCTTCTTTTTATTTTCTTATGCGAATGGCCACGATCGATGTAATTTTACAACAGCTCGTGTTTTTTAGAAAATCGCATAAAATAATACCCCTTTCGTTCTTTCTGTCGTTTCTAAACGGCAGAAAGAAGTGAAAGTTAGCATATTGTCATTATTGTTATTATTTGAAATGATAAGTGCAACCTAGAAAATAATTGTCATCTATAGAATCGAGTACTTGACGATCACGACTTAATTTTTATAATTATCGAAAAAAGTCCATTCTAATCTATACTTGCAGACGTTGACGATAAAATTAATCCGAGACTTACATAAATCTTGTTCGTACAATTACGTTCGGATATGTTAAAATAATTTTTAAAATACACAATAACTGCAATTAATTGAATTATATCGGATGTATTTATTATGTAATTTCTTCATTTACATTATTCTTTTTTTTTGCTATTAGTACGACGTATAAAGATAATTCGTTCGATAAATAGTTATTAATTAATCCTATCAACCTGAATCAGTATAATTTACGACACAATAATCAAAAGAACGTGTTCTACTTATTTCTTAGAATATGTTCACAAATACAATTCGGAATTACGTCGATGTACTTTTTCTTCCGGCATAATGATTGAACGCAAAAGTATAGATACGAGTTAATGAGGACGGGTACACTTGAATATACATATCCTTGAGCATAATAATCAGGAATAAGAATATGCTTCTTCAAAAGTTAAAAGGAGGAAAATTTTCGAAAAACAGGAAGCAACGCAATCAAGAAGCAATTAATGTTTACGCTAATCTTTATCTAATTCGATGTTCAGAGGAAAAAAATAATAGATAGTAAATAAAAAAAAGGATGATGTAAATTTAACGCCCGGGTGTTGTTTTCGAGAATGGTGAATTCAAGTCGAGTTGGCGTAGCGTAAAATGGACAAGCTGCACGCATTGCTCGTAACAATGTATGTAACAACTGTGGAAGAGTGTAACGTGTATAAGAGCGCGCGCGCATGTGTGTATGTGTGTGTGTGTGTGTGTGTATGGATATCTAGTACGCACTACTAAATATCACAGAGACATGGAGAGAACCCTATAAAGCGTCTGCCAAATGCGATACTCGTGTTTTTAGATTTCTATGTATATACGAATAAAAGTTCTATGTTCGAAGTTGAAATGTATCGATTGCATTCCCGCATTATAATACTTTGCAATTATCGAATTTAATATTATAATTTATCTTATCGCATTTATTCAATTATCCTTATGTGTATATATATATATATATATATATATATATATATATATATATATATATATATATATATCAATTGTACGACGTTAAGTAAAATCATTTTAACGAATGACGAATATAAATCATAATGATGTTCAATAATTAATAATTAATCGAAGAAAGCATAATTAATTTAATAAATGATACTTTTAAACGTGTCGCGAGTATTGAAAATATCAAAAGTAATGAAATAATATAGAACAATATTGGCGATGCATATGCTGTTAATTATAGGTTCTATGCATCAAAGTTAGATAGTCAAGAGTCATCGAGATTAATGTAGGTGAGTTCATAAATCATCGAAACGCGCTCTCTCTATAGTACAAACGTGATTCGCACCGTTGCAAATCCGTACGTATCCAATTTTCGAAGGATAGGTTTATTGCCCCCATGTAACAATCGTTAACATTTTGCGTAAGTTTGATACTCGGTGGAAACAGGAAAATGAACAGATTTTAGAAAGATAAATATTCATCTGTTTCATAATAGCGACGAAGACGAATAATTCTATAAAATATAATTTTAATATTAATATTTTATAAATATCTTAATTATTAATATGAATAGCTTTCATTTGTATGTTTGTAATTTCTCAAAATATTATTTTCATTTGATCGAGGTGAAATTCTGTCTAATTGCACTTTCTGATTCGATCGAAAGTTTAGGTTACTAAACTTGCGGAAATATAAGCTATACGAGAAGACTACAGAGCTTTCAACGACTGGAAGAGAGAGGGGGGAGAGATGGGGAGAGCGGAGGAGGGAGAGGAGTATGAAGGGGTTGGAGGAAGAGGGGGGAGAGAATAGTGTGGGATGGTAGTGTGCTTTCTACGGATCTGATGGCCCGGGTTCCGAAATTCGGACGTGTCCAAAAAAATTGTATTATATTTTGTAAATTCCAGCGGTTTTCGATTTTCCAATACACGAATGGTATCTCAAGCACATTTTCCTAAAAAAAAAATCAACGATAGAGTCCAACTAGCGTAAATATATTAATTTTATACTTCAATTCATAGAACGTCATACATATGATCTTAAGTAATTCGAATGATTAATATGATTATTCCGAAAGAAAAGAAATAGAAAAATATTTTTTTAAACTTAAGCTGTTAATTATGCCTAATGGGGATAATATAATTTAGTTTACATGCAAAAATAATTACTTGTACTAGTTTACATATAAAAATGGTGGTTTTTCTTATATAATTTTGACGGACACATAATTATCTTCATATTGGTCATCGTATAGTTCTTCATATACTCCTCCAATTTGTCTGCCTATAAGAACGATTCATCTACGAAATTATATATTTCCTTTGTAATCAATTTGAGGTGAGCCACTCAAACTCAAGGTTACTGGTGAAGTACCTCGCTTAAGCGCATCCCAACGGTTTAACACGATTTATGTGTGGCGTACTTTTACATACATAGATATACGTAAAATTACGTTGACGTATATATGTCTCTTAATTAAACCATTACAATTTTCGTTGGCTCTTCGTAAGCAAGAATATATAGGTACCTACTTAGTCTCGGTGAAAATTAAATGATAAATTCGATTTTACGATGATCATAATGGTAAAGACGATCGTTGAGAAAATCGGGATTAGGATGAAGTAAAAATTTTGCCCCTCCCTTCCCCCACAAAACAAAAGAAAAAAAATACTTACGATAAGGTGCGTATTTCGTTTATTTAAACCTATACCAGAAACGTTTTTACTTTTTATCGTTATAACACTGTCATTCTCGAGCGTGTGTTTTGAGCATGTTCACGTTATCAAAGAAAAGTTATGTTATCATTGAAAAAAAAAAAAAAACACTATAAGACTTGATAGGAAGCGTCGACAATAATCCTTCTCTGTCCATGGTGGTTTTACCTATCTCTAGCCGAGTTAATAGGAGGCCGTCTGCTTTTGCGTCACTACGGCTTAGTTCTGCTTAGGGAGCATTCTCCTCTTCCTCCACCTCACCTTCTCATCCTACTTGCTACTGCTACCTGGATTAAGGAAGATCTCAGTAATGCGATATATTCTCCTGATAGTTTCACGGTGAAACGGACCGTATTTGCATCCCTCTCGTTTCTGTTTCCTATATTTCTTTCTTTCTTTCTTTCTTCTTATCCCCTAGTTAGAAAATATCGGCCTTCTCATCGAAATTATATTCTTCAGGACACGAACAATTTGTTGATTCGATAAATTGTATCTATCGGTTTTATTTCATCCCTGTTTATATTATACATATTTCCTAGGTATTTACGTATTTTGTTATTTTAGGTATTAGTATTTTATTATTATAGGTATTATGTATGTTGAGATATTTCACTGATCACTTATAATAATGGTGAACTTCGATAACGATAAATCAAGATCGTATTTTTTTTCTTCTTGTATATTTCTTGGGTCTATTTAGCAATGTAAAGCGAAAGATCATTATTAAGATTTATACGTGGTATCGATAAGTTTCTTCGAAATTTACTGTGTTTGTCAGAATACGTAGAATCGTTTTGAACATTCTATATGAAGTTCGTTGCATAAAAAACAAACGAAAGAAAATAGTCAGAGGAAAATCAAAGAGAAAAAAATGTTCATAAAACATTAAATTGTTTTGTTCATTTGGTTATTTCATCTCAGTTGAATTCTAACGTTTTAGTTTGTTAGATGAGGCAGTGAAAACTCATCCCTTGTGATAACGACTTTATTAAGCTTCCTTGTATACCTACACGGGAAGTTCGTTCCGACATTATTTCTGAGAGTTAACCATGCACCCTTTCATCAGAACTGAACTTCTAATATCGTGTTTACTTACGGTAGACTTATAAACCTGAAAAAAACTTCATAAAAACTTAAAGCAACGGAAGAACCAAACTTCAGCGATCTTTTAATAAATTCGAAACTTTCCCATTGCATTTCCTTCGAACG
The DNA here is from genome assembly GCA_911387935.1 of Dolichovespula saxonica. Lineage (NCBI taxonomy): Eukaryota > Metazoa > Arthropoda > Insecta > Hymenoptera > Vespidae > Dolichovespula > Dolichovespula saxonica. The sequence goes on along the minus strand of OU427003.1, from coordinate 2,283,055 downwards.
TTTTATCGTACCAAGAAAATTTTTTCATTTTACATACATAAGTAGATGCGATTTTTAAAACGATGAACTTGTTTTATTTAAGGTTTGAGCGAAGTATATGTATATTCGATCGTTCTCGATTAAAATAGAATACCTTCGAAAAATACGATCAATCAGTATTTACAACGTCGAAAAATATTTATCAAATCGGAATTAATGACGAGTATTTTTTTTCTGGTTTACTCTGGCTAACTGATAATTCGCGTCAATTTTTAATATAATGGCAAAAGAACGAGGATGAGCGCACTCGCGGCAGCTTTCAGAACTTACAGATAAGCGGATCTATAAGGGGAGCGGAAGAGGGCAATCGAGTGGAAAACCAATAATCGTTCTGTATAGCACCTATAAATGTTTACATACGCTTGTGTATGTCTACGTGTGCACGTGCACTTACGTACTCATTTAATATGAACAATATGGTAATTTTTTAAAACATTTCGATGTGATATCGATATGGACAAACGTATATTATTTTTGTAATATTTATATCAGGACGATTAGTGTCATATTTTTCACAACATTCTGTTGAATCGTTAACAATACGTTCCTTCGATATTTCCGATGAAAAATGTTTTGTCTATCGACTTACGATAAGATCTTCGATTTGTCAAAATTTGCAAATACATTGGGTTGACCGAAACAAGAGTTTCAGATATAGTCCATTATTGTTTATGATAGGACGATCGTGTAATGAGATATAATGTTATAGCAGCTTTTAATATCAAAACATTCATATAGCATTTTACGTATCAGGTATATACATGATTTATATTTATTTATGAGTCACGACCTTGGCAAGCTCAATAACTTATCCGTTACCTTAGTGGTTAGACGTAATTCTCAAATACATATCACTGTTTGTCGATCGTACATCTCATGATACACGATTACGACTTATAAGTTTCTTACCATTATTAATTATTAATCATTTATGATATTTCGTACCTAGTAATACGTCTTAAGAAATAATTTATTTCCCGATAGCATTACCTTTTGAAGTATAATTTATTTTCGCAGATTTTTCTTATTAGTCGTTTAAATAACTTCGCTTAAGGTTGAAGAAGATTCATATACCTATCGCTCGAGTGCCAGACGTGCTACAGAAGAATTACTCCAATATTAAGAGGAGACATTGCGTCGTAAATTTTACGATTTATAATCCTCAGAACTTTACCGAGAAATTGCATTCCGCGAATGGCACTGGTGGTCAAAAAAGAATAAAAAATAAAATAAAATAAAATAACGGACTATCCGTCATTATTATAAATTGCTAAAATAAGATAGACAAAATTGGAGACACAAAAAAACCTGTAGTTTATGCATATGTATGTATAATACATATTCGACAAATATATTCATATATATACAATATATGTACGTGGAAATAATATTTCTATGTGTTGACAAGTTTGAAGAATTAAATAAAACTTTAAACATATAAAAGATCGAAGAATTTTTATCCATTAAACAGTTAAAATCAATCGACGTTAAAAACTAACAAAATTATATTCCTTTATAATTTTATTTATGCATTATATACTAGAATACAGTTTGAAGTTGTATATTATTAATAAATAAAAATAAGTATGAAGAGTGTTAGAAGAAACATATCGATCGATCTAACTAACTTAAAAGGATTAATAGAATTAACTTAATTGATAATACTTTAGAGCAGTATAATCTCTTTCTGTGTTCCTTTCAGATTGTTCGTAAAATATTGTAGATTTTTCACACAATCTCGTACATTATTTCATTCGATGAAATCCTTCTACGTGTGAGAAATCTTCCTCACGTAGCATTCAACGAGTTCGAGCTTTCACGTTCATGAATCTCGATGAAATTCTCACTCGTCATCGTTGGCACCTTACGAATTCCAATTATCTTCGTAGTCGCTTTCCGTTTATGATTAAGTGAGACATTCAGGAAGAAGGAATGAGAGAAGCGAAGTTGAGGAGGATGAGGAGGAGGACGAGGAGGATAGGTAGCCATGCGGTTTAAAGGATGCAATCAAAGGCTTATCCTTGAATGCCACTCGACCTCGTTGTTCCAAGAAAATGGTTGCCGATGATGGCGCCGATATGAAAGTTTAAATTTTCCTGTGATATCACCACCACTACCACCACTTTTGTTCTTTGTTTAATTCTGAGTATACTTTCGATAATAAATCCATAAAGAGTATTGCGATTCGTAATGAAAATCGACGTTTTGAAAGCTTGTTCGCGTTACGTTGGCATTCCTTTATCCAAGAAATTTATGATAAATTTAAAGTCCTCGATTTATAGCTACTACATTCTATAGATATATGTAAATATATATATGTATATATAACGCTCGTTAGTAATTATTGTCCTCGAACGACAATTCGGACAATCTTGTTTCCCGAAACGACATTTTATTGAATACCTATGAATATTAATCATGTTTTGTGAGAAAATTGAATGGAGTATTTTTCTATGATTATTGGTTTTTCGGAAAAATAACTCTTGTCATGTAATCTACATTTCTCGGTGACCTAATTTACCATATTTCTATTGCGAAAGGAATACGATATCGCCGATATTTATCGCTTTTCTACACACCTATTATTCTATTATATTATTTTCGTAATTTTTAACTATAACTTAGATACATGGTTTATGATAACTAGCAGATCTGCCGTCATTTTCTGGGCCTGAGTGTCGTTATAGCGTTTTTCATATTACGACGACCTTAATACACTTATTCCTTAAATTACATCGGTTCTCGTCGTTTCTGATCGTGTTCCACATATCGATTTTCATTACTTACCTTACTAATCATAAATATATGATATGATAAAATAAGAAAGGGAAAGAAAGAAAGAGAGAGAGAGAGAGAGAGAGAGAGAGAGAGAGAGAGAGAGAGAGAGAGAGAGAGAGAGAGAGAGGGGGAGAGAGAAAGATAGAGAAGGGGAGGGAGAGAAAGAGAGAGAGAGAGAGAGAGAGAGAGAGAGAGAGAGAGAGAGAGCTGAAGAGAAAGAAGAAGAGATAGAAGAGTTTATCAATCCATTGGAGCACAACGGACTCTATTGAGGACGACGACTTTCCTGTAATTTAATGTAAACGGATAACCGAGCAGTCGGTCATTTGAAACAAGTGAAAAGGAACGATTTAATCGTTCATTACGTTATTCTTACGCGTGCTTTTAAATAAACCTTACTACTCTTTCATATCTCGTTTGCTTTCTCTACCTCAGTTTCTCTAACACTATCTATCTCTTTCATTCTCTCGCTTGCCCGTTCTTTCTCGTAATCGCATCCTCGCGGGCACGTTTAAAGCTGATTTATGACCGTGATAATTATAATCCACATAGTTCTCATGTGCTCGAAAAACGGAAAGCGAACTAAATTGAAAGTACGAAAGAGTGGGAAATGCAGTGCTCATGTATCTTAATAATTGATAATTAAATAAAACAAATAGATCATAACGATCGAACGAAATTAGTAGTTAATTTAAAAGATTATTTCTAGAACGTTTTAAGTTAGAATTTAGCAGTTCTAGTATTGATGCGATTTATTGATCCACCTAATGAAACATTTTTTTTACACGATATATTCAAGTGTACTGTAAAAGGCTTGGTAGTAGTTCATTTCCTATTTCGTAAAGTATCAATTTGAAATACTTGTATTTCCGATATTAATTTTACTTCGTCAGTTTTCATACTTTCAGGAGAAAACTTTTCAAACGTGGGTTTGTCTATTCATAGATATTATTTATGGTAATCTTAAGATCGTAAAAGGAATGATTATTAACGCAAAAGCCGTTAAGTTCGTCGACACACGACAAACGTCTCTTTGCGAACTACTTACCGGCATAAAAGTTTTCTGAAAGTTCTTAAAACCCTTTTCAAAATCAAACTCCTACGCTCGACATTAAAGTACCTATGATGCTCTGAATTCGACTAATGTAATTTCATTTTCATGTTTTAACCGTCGAGCATCCGCTCGAAAGCAAAACTTTCCTTCGAAAATCTCTATCCTCTCTCTTTCTTTCTCTCTCTCCTCCATGTATTCTTTTTTTTATTAGCTGTCTTTTTTTTCTTGTTTAATAAAAGGACACGAGCTTAAACTTTTATGAAAAGTATGGAAAAAGGAAGAAGACTCTCTCTCTCTCTCTCTCTCTCTCTCTCGCTCGCTCGCTCGCTCTCGCTCTATCTTTTTATTTGTCTGTTTTATACCTTATTTACTTTCGTAGCTAACCTCTACGATTATTTGAATAACTTATTTTTTATCTAGATATTTCTATAGAAAGTAATTTAAGTTTTATAGAGATAAAGTATAGCGGATCATCGCGATTATAGGAATAAAGTAACAACAGACCGAGATATGCGATTACATAAATAAATAATTGATGAAAGAAGAGGAGGCTTCAAATATACGAAGGATCAAAACTTTTACTGCAATAATAACTGTAGGTGACTCGAGTCACTGTTATCGAGTCATTTCGTTCGCGTGACTTGTAAATACAAGAGATGCCCATAAAATATGGCATTCTTGCCAACGACGATGATTATTCCAATTCTATACAACACTAATAACGTAGTCGTTCATACATTCTTGTTTACAATCTGTTTACGTTCTCGATGGTATATGCGTTGATAACGCGTTGCATTACCATGCATCGTTTATTGATCTTTCGAGTCATCTACATTCTGCAGCGAAATTCTCGTTATTCGTGTTCGGTCATGAGAAATCGATTTTTCTATGCTTCTCTCTCTCTCTCTCTCTCTCTCTCTCTCTCTCTCTCTCTCCTTCCTCTCTTTCCCTCTCTTTCCCTCTCTCTTTCTCTCTTTTTCTCTTTCTATTTTATTGCATGAGATTACATCTCTGGAGAAAATAGGTGAGAATGCATAGATTTCGTGCAATGTTGTCTTTCGTTGAAATCGAAATTTAGAATCCGATTTTAATTACTAATACGTATCGGTTAATAATAACATATATGTCTAAATAATTGTTTATATGTTATGTTAGTTACTGCTGGTGTGAATCTATCCTGATTTAGATATTTTACTAAACAAGTCGAATGTAATCTAATGACGAACATGTTCTGTTTTAGGTAAGTTCAGTCCTTGGGACAGCATAATTTCGTAGTAACGATCTCACAACGACTCCTAACTCGAATACGATGCACTTAAGGTCGATCGACGGAAATCGGAAATCAATATGTGTTCGTCGGTGAGTTAACGATATATTTAAATTATTGCTTGGAGTTTAAGTGAAGCAACTGCTATCAGTCGAGTTACCAGGGTAATGCAATTTACAAGTGCGTAATGGTTACGCCACCGACCTGCTGTAACAAACTACATCATCAATTACGACGTCGACCCTTAACTATAGACTTTGCGAGTCTCGAATTCCCCGACGACGACGACAACGTCTAAGACGAGTAACTATCACGGAAATGTTTTATTATTAAAACGTTCCTTCTTGCTATCGCAAATCTTGTTATTTTGTTTCGAATAACGTTTCATTAAACTCATATTTCTCGTTTAGTACGAAGTACATGTATGTAAAACCTATACAATACTAAATTATTATTGTATGTATATACGTGTACGTGTCAAATAATTTTATTCTTAGATATTATATAATAAAATATACGTTTTATTTTATTTATATTACATATGTATAAAATCTAATATTTTTGTGTGTGTGTGTGTGTGTGTGTGTCTGTGTATTATATATATATATATATATATATATATATATATATATATATATATAACATATAATGACATGATACGTTATTAGAAATACATAGGTATATCTAAGAAAGAGAAACTTTTTTCCGTGAAATTGAGAGGAAAAACGAATACAAGTTTTGCGAGTACGAAACATTGGTTTAAAAGTAGGAACACGTGAGAGAATTCGACGGAAGAAATAAGAGAAATAGAGAAGGCCGCATGGAAAACATAGAGGCCGAGGATGAAAATCCGGATTTTCTATGAATTTAATGGAGACCTGCGATTGGAAAGCCTCCTCGTGTTTCACCGGCAAACAAAAATAAAACTGATCCTATTTGGATCGACTGGATATTTCGTGACCGAAGTTGATTCTCTCTCTCTCTCTCTCTCTCTCTCTCTCTCTCTCTCTCTCTCTCTCTTTCTTTCTCTCTTTCTTTTTTTTTCTTTGAAAGTTGATGAGATCTGACCGTGTGATCAACTTTGGTCGATCTTGATTTCCTTCATTTTTCGAATTTCTTTTCACTTCGTTTCAAACTTAACAATCTTTTTAAACGTACCAAATTTCATTTAATTATCCAGTATGTACGCATTTGTTTTTTATTAACACATCCTAAGTTCTTTCTTTTATTTTTAAAAATATATAAATATTTTTGAAAATTGCCAATACATAATAGGTCTCCGATATTTTTTTTTAATATAATACGTCCTTATAATAGGAAAATTCACTCATTGTGTAATCATATTTGTTTGTTTCTCTTCCATTTTAAATAATATCTATATTCTGTATGCTGTAAAAATTTTTCCAATTATCGAACTAAAAAATGCTTCAAAGTATAGTTCGATATCAGAAATATTCAACCAAAAACGTTCGTATTAACATTTAATTACAAATAATAACATTTAATTAGAAATATAATCTTGTATCTATGTATTGATTTTCTATACATACATATTGAAGAACGCGATTAATAAAAAGGTTGTGTGTCTATATCTCGAGGTGGCATCGTTAACGTTCCATAGCCGCTTAGTTTCAAGAAAGATGCATAATTCTCCGCACGAGAAAATTTGATTTTTGGTGAGGCGAATGTTACCTCCTTATCACAGCAGCAGTAGCAGTAGCGAGAGGAACAGCAACTGTAACGATAGTAGTAACCAAAGAGAAGTGAGTGCATTTACGTTCGACGGACAAAGTGAGTGGTAGATGAAATTGTCTGCTAAAAGCTAACCCGTCATATGGACTTTACATGCTCTCCTCCTCCCTTTTCCTCCTATTCTCTCCCAATCTCTACCACTTTCACTTTTGGATGAGGTTAAATTCATGGGAATTGCACTATCCCAGATAATTTATAATCAAGCTTTCTGTGAACCTGCAAATGAATGGTCACTCAACGAAATTCGCGGTTAACATACATATGTACAGATATTATTTATATAGATATAGTACGTTGCATAGATATACATACAAACATACATACATACATACATACATACATACATACATACATACATACATACATACATGCATACATACATACATGTATATATACATACATACATACATGCATACATACATACATACATACATACATGCATATATATATATATATATATATATATATATATTTATAATATATATAGATACATACGTAGATCACGTTCTATGTGAAATTCTCTTCTCTCACACGAAGTATAGTCAGTAATAATATTTAATCATTATTTAGTTTTCTTTTTCTTATTATTGAATACTCATATCTATTCAGATGTAAAGTTGATACTGTCAATGGGTTCTTTTATCAAAAGAATAATTAATCCGAGAATGTTTCCTTAATTATTGAAATTGTAATAAAATGATCGTACTTGTAGTTAGATCATTTCTATAGTATCACATGATTGTACATTTGAGTATATTGTACCATGTATTGTTTAAGAATGAAAAAGGTATAATGTTCTTGATACTAGATCGATATCGGTTATCTATTGATGTTTGGTGTATCATTCTTACTTTATCTCGAGAAGAAAAGAGAAGATTCGTAATGGATCTATCGAGCTCGTCGTAAGAGGATTTTACGGTTAATTACCAAAAATCATTATCCGATAGCGGCCTCTCGTAAACTCAGTAATTATCTGGTTGGTTGAATTGAACCTCGGATTGACTGGCATCTCTACACTAGCATCTAGTGAACTTTTCTTCGAATGAAACGAACGGATCAAGCTTTTTGTGTTACACATGTATGACAGGAGCGCTTTATCTCTACCAATCTCTTTCTCTTTTCTCATTATCTCGTAACGTAACTTAACGTCAACTTTTTTCCTTTTCTTTTTTCTTTTTACTTCGATCAACATCATTGTTATATACCTTTACTTATTATACAAATACGGGTAATTTTGAACTTATGAAAAAAAAATTAAATATTTTCTCTCTCTCTCTCTCTCTCTCTCTCTCTCTCTCTATCTCTCTCTCTCTCTTTCCTCATTCTTGCATGGATCCTGTGAAAATTGTACGAATTTTGTAAGAGTTAAATCTTTAAGAAGTCCAGGATTTAATAATACTTCGATGACATTATCCGAATAAAATGGATGCTTTGACTGTATTTGTCAGTGCGTTTCAATATCTTTTTCTTACCCCTTGTGTAAGAAATGGGTCAGATGTTTAAACATTGTTATAACATGGAACGTTATGAGACATTTGAGAATATGTAGAACGGTGGAAGAATAATGTCCGATGGTTTTTATAAATTCATCGAAATAATAGAGAAATTAATTTAACATACTGACTAAAAAAAAGACTAAAAAAAAAAGAGAAAAGATAAAAAAATGCAAAAGTAAAATAAAAGGGAAACGAAAAAAAAAATTCGTTTAGTTGGTCGCATATTTATTTCCGTCATCTATTATGGAAGAAGCAAAACGATAACGTGAGACTGAAAAAGAGAAATTTATCAAACGTGACAGGCTGCACTTTGAGAGGGTAAAACAATAGCGGAACGCATTTGCACCCCACCGTATGGCGTTCTATGCGCTTTGTCACAAGCAAGCAATGACGTACGCACGCACGCACGCACACACACACACACACACGGCTATGAAAGTTTCTATTTCAGGCGATTTCGTTAGTCGCACTCCTTAAGTTACCCTTTTCAACCTACGGGATCGTAAGGACTCTAGTTTATGTCCATCGACGGTGGTAAATTACGTTTCTATAGGTTAAAATGTATTATATTTTACTTCAATATTCTGACGAATATTTTTAATGTAAAATATTATGAGGAGATAAGACATTAAGGATTCTATTAAAAAATATTACGAAAAGTGATATAAAAGAAAAATTAACTAATAGCTCATCCTCATTTATTCACGTCCGATATATATATATATATATATATATATATATATATATATATATATATATACATACATATATATAGGAAAAAGAAAAAAAATGTTACATTGATGTCCCATCGTAATCTGAAAATCGATCAGGAGCGGCTTTTTCCTATTAACGGGTTACTTATTAATGAATATATTACCGAGGTCGATACATCACCGGAGAGATTAATTTAATCTCGTTTTGATGGATAGTCACTGATCGTATCATTGAGAATATTTCGAAGCAAATTATGTTTTGATCTTATTTTTTTTTTCACTTGCATTGAAAGAGAAGAAAAAGAATGATCTTATTCGTTCGCACAAAAATCTGAGTAATCGATTTTGTCTTTTTATGAATTGCACTGAAAATTTAAAATAAAGGAATTGCTCGATAATGAAACGAAGATAACGTTGTCCTCGGACGGAAAGTTCAATAATCCCTATCTTTCGTACTTTGTAGGATGTGTGTGTTTGTGTATGTGTGAGGGAGAGAGAGAGAGAGAGAGAGAGAGAGAGAGAGAGAGAGAGAGAGAGAGAGAGAGAGAGAGAGAGAGAGAGAGAGAAAGAGAGAGAGAGAGAGAGAGAGAGAGAGAGAGAGAGAGAGAGAGATAAAAGTCGCGCAGTGAAGTTAATGATGTGCCAAGAGAACTCTTGAAGGACGATAACGTCGAGCAATTTGAGTCTAGTTTGTACTTGCACGGAACTGGAAATTATGCAAATCGATTGGTATACTCTCTGTAGCCATATTCTCGATTTGCCGTACTTACATACGTTCGCAAATTAAACGGCTTTTGACGTAGATACGTAAAACCAGTTAACGATCGATCACGATTGAATCTGATTTGGTTTTTTATCTTTTCTTTCTTTCATTCTTTCTTTGCATCGTACGAACGAGTCACAAGTCAATTTACGAGGAAGATTAGTTGGAGATCGAGGAGAAGAAACGTTCTTAACGATGTCTTTAGCGTGTTACTTCTACTAACTTGGATGTTGAATCTGAACCAGTTTGACATTTCCTAATTAAGGCTCGCATATCGCGTGGGACGATATTATGTCTTCTTCGTTCTTATTAAATTAACTTCTCGTGGCATTGGATGCGATAAGTTGATGTAACAATCAAGGATAATATGTCTCAGTGTATACTCGGGTAAGAAAAAGACTAAGAAAGAAAAAAGGAAGATTGAAAGTAATTTATCAAGGCGATCGTAAAGAATTTAAACGTTCATAATATAACCAAAAGGAAAAAGAGTAAAAAAATCGATCCAGGGAAAGAAAAAAGAGACGAAGAAGAAAAAAGAGAGAGGGAAGGGGGAAAAAGCCGACAAAATATCTGTTCGTTTAGCCAGTCGATAGATTACGAGAATGCAATTTTCTCTTAGCTCCGAGTCTCTCCTTCGAGTTTCTTCCCTTTTCGTTGGGGATGGATCGTCGAGAATTCGCCTTCGATCGACGACCGATAGAAGGGACTTCGATGTGAGAGATTAGTCGAATTTTCTCGCTTTCTCTCTCTCTCTCTCTCTCTCTCTCTCTCTCTCTCTCTATCTCTCTCTCTCTCTCATTCAATCTCTCTTCCCTCCCTCTTCTTTAGTTAGTTTGTGTCGGTCAAGTCGATCAAACTCGATAGCCGAGGCACGAAGGAATTTCCTGAAATCGATAAACTCACTGTTACAAAAGCTCAGATCAACCTCTAACACATTTTCATCTGATGCTAAATAAATGTTGCTAAGGTATTTCGAGAAACAGTTTATCGGAATTACGATATTATTAAAATTATTGAAATTTAAACACCGTCCTCGTTGCCCCGTGAATTTCAAGAATCCGGTTTTTAAAGGAAGATCAACAAGAAAAGTTCGAAGAAGGAATTATTTTTTAAGGAACTTTTAAGCTATTACATTTGAATTTACACACTTGACCTCAAATTAACAAGCCATTTCAAAAGGTGGTAAAAAAAGACCAAGAAAGTAACTACATGAAATTTCCAAGTTTCTCCCTTGGCATATATCTATATCTATCCTTTATATATTTCGTTCGTAATACCACCTTGATTTTAATTAATAAAACGTCGTTATATATAATTGCAAGTTCGTACGTGATTTTAACGGATATTGTATCCCGTTCTCGATACAGGCAAAGGTATGAGTTTGGATTCTCCGTTTTAGATACAGCATCTGAAGTTGACGTCTGACTATTCATATTATAGACAGAAAAATTTTGAAAATTGAAATGAAATTTTATAACTTTTTAGTTGTGTTATGAAAGCAGATATAATTAGACGAGTGTCTAATGTTTGATAGAAGACTAACGTATTATAATGCATCTCCCGATTCATTTCCTTTCGATTTTTATTAAAGTTATATCAGAGTTAGTCCGTAGTTTATAGAAACTTTGGTCACATGAAATTCACTTCTAATTGAATTAGTATTCTTACTACGTCGTATACGTAGGTCGTAAAAATGGAAACGGCTGGAACTCGTTACTTTTCGCGAGACCTTTTATCTTCCGCAATGTTTTAGCGTCTGCTTTCCGTACGTGCTTCTCTTTTCCTCACGTATTTTTCCTCCTTACAACGGTCTCTCTCTCTCTCTTTCTCTTTCTCTCTCTCTCTCTCTCTCTCTCTCTCTCTTCTTTTCTTCATCCTTCTCTTCTAAAACTTTCAGTCACGTGTATCTTTCTATGGTCACACCTGGTTTCTTTACTTCGTAGATAAACGTGATGCTTTAAAATACACGTTATTTGTACTTAATGTTAATTCTCTTTATAACGTGAGCATGTTAAACACCAGATGTCGTCTTCTTTGATAGAAACGCTTCAAACTCGTAACGTCTCTGTAATCAACGCGATCGGTTAAACAACAGGCCGTCCATTATAGGCCCACGTTCAAAGGCCGGTGCTTTCAAAATATCATTACGCGATATAATAGAGATACATCTAACGAATTATGCTTTAGATAATAAGTTTACGGTACAATAGCGAACGATATAGGGTGAATGTTATATTTCTGACCTTCGATTGTGGCTAAATTAAACTAGTAATTAAGTTCTCGGAAAATCATTAAACCAAACGATATCGTTTATATTTCATTGTGAATTACACGTTGGAATTATTGAAACGACAATATATAGGAACAGAGTGATGGTCTTTATAAGACCATAACAACAACAACGACAATAACAATTAAAAAATTAAGTTAATCGATGTGATCGAAATTCTTGACGAAAAAAATGAAACGGTACCGCGCGCACGCACGTACGTTTTCAGTATGTTCTCTCGTTAATTCGTGTTAATAAGTTTACGTAGATTGTGTAGTAGCCTTTGTATCACGTTTGCGTGGAAACAATGGATGTGACACGACGCTATAAACGAAACAGGGGATGTGACATCGTATATTCTCTGACACCATTATCCTATATTCACCGTCGTAATATATCGTAGATTTATGTATACGGTCAACATTATATCGTCTAACAATTTTGAAGAACAAATAAGTATAATTACGTAACGTTAAAATAAAAATGAAGAAAGTTGTTAAAAGTGCAAGAATAAGAATCGATTATCAAAAGTGGAAGCGAATGGAAAAAGAAATATTTTTTTTTAGCCATATTCGGTAGACGTATTTGTAAGTATATGAAAGTACTTCCTTACCTATTCTCAATTAATTTTGCTTGAAAAAGCATATTCGTCGTATAACTTTTGCTCATTCGTCTTGCGACTGCGTGCCCGATTTCGAGTTTCTGACTTTCTGCAAATCAACGTTCGAACTTGTTCGAGTTGAACAATTTATACAGACTGCACTAATGAATCAGTCGTTACTAACTTCATCTATGGATAGACGCATACATAGAATGTAACTTGAAACTTTAAAGTTGTTACGATTAACGATCTTTTACCTACGACTTTTTTTCCAGACGATAACATGTAAATCGCTTACTCGAACGATATTCGATACTCTTAGTTCGATCTAGTCGATGACTTACAACCCAGTTTCGTTATCAACGCCTCCAACGTGCTCGACTTTTTCTCTTGCCTCGTTCGACCTCGATTCACGTGCCAAACGATCTCTCAACTCTATCGAAAGAGTAAAAGAGATAGATAAATAGATAGGTAGATGGATAGATAGTAGGATCACGGACTAAACACTTTAACCAAATCGATAGGTATTCTTTTCTCTCTTTAGGTAACGTCTAAATGGATGAACTTAAGGACCGTTAAACTCGTCCACTCGTAAGAAAAGTTTTTCCCTAAAACGTTTACCTTTCCTTGGTAGCAAAATACTTAACTAGTACGAGAATCCTTCGAGTATCGTCGTCCTTCTTAGGTACTTACCTATCGTTTTATTCTCCTGTAACGTGAGAGAATAAGGGGAGGAAAGGATTATCGATCGAGGATATTCATGTAATTTCCCTGGAATTCCTTAATTGCCTTTCTTCTTGTAATTATGGAACCCTTTGAATCTGAACCCCTGTTCTGAACATTCTTTGTGTGTAAGAGAAAATAACGGAGTTATCCTACCCGTTTAATATCATAAATAACGTTCGAAGTAACCTAGAATTTCCATGATAATTCGATTTTAACAGTTTTATAGCATTTTACTTTGTCTGTGCACGTATGCAAATAGTACTACTTACTTACTTACTTACTTACATGCACGTTGAGAAATGATTAACATTCGACGATCGTAGCCTATTTGCCTATATTTGTTTTGTAAGGAAATTTAAGTAAAGTAGTGTGCCTACTTTGAAAACCGATAAAAGTTGATAGCGGCAAAGTGAATCGAACGAATTCGATGTAGAAGGAAGTTAGTGGAAAGCGGGGAAAAAATCTAGCATATGGTAACATAGTGAATTCAATTTAAATAAATAGGACCATACTATTCGATTTACCAATCGAATCCGTTCTATCAAAATACTTGGAGAATTTATTCTCCCGTAGTGACGAATTACAAATTAGTTCCTAATTTCACATGAATATGGTCTTTTCAAAAGCGATCAATTTCAGAGTAATTGATTTATCAGGATCATTCAAACGTTATTGAATTTAATGGATCGACGAAAGTTAGTTTGGTTTTATATATATATATATATATATATATATATATATATATATATATATATATATATAGAGAGAGAGAGAGAGAGAGAGAGAGAGAGAGAGAGAGGGAGAGGGG